>JAVBJF010000016.1:1800000-2210925 GCA_033439095.1 Pseudococcus viburni
TTCGCTCATTATTGGAAATTGAAGCAAAAGCATTGAAATTTTTATACCTATTCACATATTTCTCCCCCCCCCCCTAGCGAACTCAAAAGCACATGCGAACTCATGTGTTGGAATTTGCTTAAATTGCAAACTTTTAGGGGTATTCAAAAATAATGAAAAAAATACAATTCACATATTTCTGTTTTGAATTTTAAAAATTGATTATAAACTTCTTGGGGAGGCTGCTGGTCACTTTCTTCTATTTAAACTAGAAGACCTTTTCAAATAACCAATCGGATTTTTCATAAATAACTCTTCAAAATTCAAATTTTAATATTCGAACCGAAAAATTAACTTGGTAAATCACGAGTTATTAGGTTTCAACATTTATTTATTTAGATTATGATTATACAAATTTTAATCATTTTATTTTGTTATTTTCGTTAAAATTGGACTTGAGAAAAACAAGAGCCCCACACGAAACAATATCGTCTTTCCCTTGAGTATAATATTCGCTTCTTCTTAATTACTTATTTCGGGAACCCTTTTGCAAAGTCCTCCAGACCTCGCTTGTTTCTCAAATTCTCAGCCCTTACATGAAAAAATTTCGGGCAATACATGGGAAAATTCTCAAGTTGCTGCGCCAGTCGTATACCACGTCGTACATACACCTAACTAGCGCATATTTTCAAATACTTATAATAATTCCATTTCCGAGACCGCGAAACAAACACATATCTCAAGAGAGAGGCGAAATAGCGACTAATTCGTTCGCATCACGTATGAAGACAACGATTCTCCTCGTTGCGCTTTTTTTTTCGTTTAATTTTCCCTTAATCTGATCGTTTGGTCTACGTGTATAGGAGGTACCTACTACATAAGAACCGTGCTTCATTAGATGACCAATTTTCCAAGAAACAAATTCCCCTAGTTTTTTTCCATTTCTATTCGAGAGTCGGTCTGCAATCGTCAAAAAACCGTCGTATACGGCTCTTTTTCGCGGAACTTTGATAATATAATCATAGACGCGTCTCATCTCACCGTCGTCGCGATTAATATAACAACCGCATTCGACCTGTACCCGACATGTTGATGTTTTGTACCTTGGTCATTTCCTGAAACGTGTAGCAGATAGCTGGTGCATGGGCACGGTTTCGTTAAACAACGCTTCACCTTTCTTATTTCATCTACCTATTCGTTAATGAAAACGATATGTGTGTCATTATTACGTGTATCCGTGAATTTCACAAATATATACCTGTGTACTGACAATGTTTTTTTGGTTCATTTGTTACAGATGAATCAACAATGTAAAGTGTGTGGCGAACCTGCGGCTGGTTTCCATTTTGGAGCTTTCACATGTGAAGGATGCAAGGTAATGAATATTGAATAACTCGTTCTTGTATTTGAAATATTTGCTCATTTTATGAGAAAGAATTTCTCGAAAAATTTAAAAATTCAATGCCCCCCCCCCCAATTTTATTGAATTTTTTAATAAAAATGAATCAAATCAACTACGTTTACAAAAATTCGTCGATGGAACATAAGGTCAAATATGATTCATACAAGTATGAAAATTTCTGAAAATTTTTCAAAAACACTAAAAAAAATCATTGGCTAGTGTAAACATGGTTTAAATCATCAAAATGGTACCAAATGTTGCTGAAATTCGACAAAAATGAATCAAAATTACAAAAATTGATAGATTTTCATAGAAATTACTCGAGTATTTTTACCTCGTTTTTGCTAGTTTAGAAATATTTTAAGCAAGTTTTTCGATGGTTTGAACAGTTTTAATGTCATTTTATCGAATTTTGGTATTTTACTAAATAGCCCATATTTCATAAAATTTTTAGATTCCTCAAAACAAGTAAATTTGTCAAATTTTCAATACATTTTCATACTTACGTTTTCTGCAACATTCACAATGTTTAAAATGTTTCAAAACAGTTTTTGCGATACTTCACTAATTATCTAGATCTCATTGAAAATAGTAACAGTGAGAGAGGGGTTCAACCGCTGCACGTGCACCAGGCCCAAATTTCTTTCAAGGGGCCATAAAATTTAGTCAGGGTCAAATTTTACGATGCCATGTCAAAAAACATGCGAAAAAAATAAAAAAAACAACAGCAGATATGATTTAAATGAAAGTTCAAGTTTTTGAATTTTGATGAATTTTGTCCACATTTCATCGAAAAATAACGAAAAATGAAAGATCTCAAATTTCTGTCAACTCGTTTGAAAAAAAATTAATAATTTTTTTTGCTTGGATTGTGTAATAAATTTGAGTCTTCATTTTATAAGAAGGGAGAGAATTTGCATGAAAAGTTTTTCAAGTAAAAATGTGTTGGGGAAGGGGGTTTTCAAATTTTTTGGAAAACATTGAAAAATTGTGATTTTTGCAAAAATTATTTAAGTATTCCTTTCAGGGAAGAGATTTTAAATCATAGATGTATTTTTGAAGAACTTTCCAAATTAGTTTCTAAATTTTTACATGCTTGAAAAATATGATATATTTTTTTTTTTTCGTCTAAAAAATCATCGAGTTTTTTTTAGCTGTTTTCAAACTTTTTTAGACCTTTTTTTTTCAAATTTTTTATATCCGTGTATCATTTGATCATGAAAAAGCCGCAGAAGCCTTCACCTATTCCTTTAATAATACTACGTCGATTTTTGAAAAAAGTAAGACTCGGTATGTCACGCAGACACACTAAAGAAATCATTGCGAGGAGGGGAGAGGGGGTATGTTGAAAAGGAAACTCAGAAAATTATTGCACTAGGGCCCACTTAGCTCTCATCTTCACTCGCCACTGCAAGTGTCTAAGGAAGGAGAGTCAGAAAGTTGTTTCTAGACCTTAAAAAGATCAGGTAAAAATTTCACCTCCTTTCTCTTTCCCACTTCACTCCTGTTCGATGGACTAAAATTTGATTACCTTTGATCAAAACATGTTTAAAAATTGTAGAAAAAATAATTTTTTACTGAAAATATTAAACACGATATATTAGACATTTTTACCAAAAAACGTCATTGGTGCCCGTTTATCGTCCGAACAATTTTTTTAAAAAGTTTCTTGAAAAAATTGCTTCAAAAAAATCACCGGAGGCGATTTTCCACAGTTTCTTCGATTTTGACAAAAACTTACTTAACTAATGTAATTTTTTTTCATTTTTGAGAAATCGTCATGAATTGTACGAGCAGAGGCGGTTCGAACACAAATGTCTGTTGGGGTAGGTATGAGGTTCAAAAATGCCGACTAAAAAATTCAAAAATGCCGAATAAGAATTCAAAAATTCGAGAATTTTTTGCAAAAACAATGCGAAGCAACATCATGAACAGGGAAAAACACAATTATTAGAGATCAACGTAACAAAAACTTGAAAAGTAACTCATGTTCAGGTCAATTTTTAATCTTGCTCACGCCTGGAAATTATTCCTTGAATTTTCGAATATATTTCCATTGTTAAAAGCCATTCTTGCTCATCCCTGCTCATGAACAACAAAATTTCTTGCATGAAAAAATAAACGACTCAATCCTGATCATGCCTGAATTTTTCCCTCGGTAAATTCATTGTACCTATAGTTGAAAAACCCAATGGAAGTTCTTTAGCCTTCTTGATTTAGAAAATTATAGTTTCAATATGAATATGAGAGAAATAAATTTGGCCCGAGCGAAGCGAGGGCGAAAAATTTTGAAGACCTTAAATTCAAAATGCCATAAAACAATGTTTTAAAAGAATTAACTTGAATAAAAAATCGGCCAACTTTCCTCAAAAATTATTTGAGAAGAAATACAATAGGGCCGACCGTAGCGAGGCCGAAGCTTTTGAAAAATTTGATTTCCAAACATCGAAAATGAGTTTTAATGAGAAATAATTTGATAAAATTAGTTGGAATAATTTTGAGGAAAAATGCGAAAAAAATCATTTTTGTAGGATTTGGATTGATTGTTTTGAAATTATAGAAGGAAAAAAATTCAATAAGGCCGAGTGCAGCGAGGCCGAAATTTTTGAAAAATTTTGCTTTGGGAGTAAGTAATTTTAGAATTGGATTGTAATTTTTGAAAGAAGACAGAAAACTTGAAATTTTAAAAGGCTCAGTTTTTCATTAGTTAGTATGCTCCAAAATTTCCAAACGTTTTTGTTATTTGCCGAAATTTCCAAGATTTTGCCGAATTACTTGAAATCTCCGAAATTTTGCCGATTTGCCGACTGGAAATCGCCTGGGGGGTATTATACCCCCCCATACCCCCATCGCGCCGCCCCTGTCCACGAGTTAAAGGTGAAAAATCACCACTGATGATTTTTTACTTTCCGGACAGCGCGTAGCGTTGTTAAGGAAAGTATTGTTTTCGGGTCGAAATTCGTTTTCGGAAATATTGGGTCTAGAAAAATTCTGATTTTGTACAAGTTTGTTTTGACCAAATTCCAGATGATGTTCCGTATGTATGTGTGTATGTATGTATGTATGTATGTATGTATGTATGTATGTATGTGGGATAAAAAATGTCTGTGAACACGATTACGTCCGTCCTAATTTAAATATTTCGTTGAAATTTTAATAGGAGTTGGGGTTTGCAAAAAGGAAGGCTATGCCAAAATTTCAGATCGATAGGTTCACCACAAAAAATTTTACGAGCGATTTAATCGAAAAATCTTTGAGTTTGGTCATTTGCCGCGTTACATTGCATGTAATCCTAATCATAATCTAAAACGCGATAACAATTATTTCTCTCCTTATCGATGGGAGGACGTATTTAGAGAGAACCAAATATATCTCGCATCAGCATTTTTGCCCCTTTCTTTCAAGATAACGTATATTTTATTTTTCTCCAGTGAGCATATAATGCACATAAAAGAGTAAGCTTATTTTTTTCATGGGCAAAATTCAGACAATTATGGTAGCTAGGTAATACTTTCGTTGATTTTTCTTTCCCACCTGTCCGGAAAGTTTGTGATGCTTGCATCACTGTTTATTTTAAAAGTAAAATTATCCACATTAAGACCATTTCAAAATCAAAATTTTCGAAATGTTTTTTTTTTTTACTTTACAAAAAAAAATACCTAATGTACTTAAGTAAAAAGTAATATTTTACAAGCATTTCGAAAAATGCAGTAAAGCTGAAAAGTAGACACCAATGGAATTTTTGAATCAGGAAAAACTACCTAATTAAATAACATACCTATAATTACTATTTTAAACAAAATTCCTTAAAATATTTTTGAATACAAACTTACCTACCTACACATATCTAGTGAAATGTTGACCGAAAAGAGCAGTTGGGAATGAGTAAAAATCGATTCAAGAAGAAATTACAAGTTTATCGAGTCTTTTTGAAGTTTTGATACAACTTTTCGACTATTTTCTCCGAATCAAATTTCGGAAAAAAGCAGCGAAACGATCCATCCCAATGTTCACTACGTTTCGAACAAACAAATGAGACCATTTTATTTTTTGGACCATCAACTTTCGGCAATGTGTTACAAGGAATTTTACTGAGAGTTGAAATACTTGTATAATTTTCCCATCAAGAAAATAAATTTTTCAATTTGAACGAAGACTGGAAAATCTTTTTGAAACCCAGCAATCTCAAGTTTTGAAAAAAAAATTGATTTTTTCTAAAAGAATCACGACTTCCATGGCATTTTTAAAGATCATATTTTTTCGAGACGATCAACCAACAAAAAAATTTGTGTTTTGATAAAATTCAATTACACCTACTTTGAAATTGAAAACAAAAAAAAAAACAGTTTTTCAAGACAATACCCCTGGGGAATTTCGGGATGCCAATTTCATGCCTGAAATGCAGTTTTTTACAATATTGGCATAAGAATTGAACCGCGATCGGTCTTCGATTGCGCAGATATAAACGTATAAAATTCTGGCAGCTTACATAAAGCTCACCAGCGCACAATACGTACTCTCAGGTACAGATATTACATACTTCTAGGTAACAGTAAAAGAAAACAAAAAAACCGAACAGCTCGACGGGGTACACAAATTACCAACAGATAATCGGAGCGTTTATTGGTAAAAATCGATGGGCATTTAAAGATAGCGCTTTTCGAACGGGGATAGAGAAAGAGATCGGTCGTCTCAAGCCGTCTGCGGCGCGGCGCAAGCGTTACTAATCATTTTAATATAGTCAGTTGGCTCGATGATAGATAACCATTCTGCGAGTGTGGTGTTGCACTGGTACTCGCATTATACATTGGAGATCTCAACAAAACACCATTTAGATAACCCACCCCGCTTCGTCGACCATTCACGTATCGTGCGTGTTGTACCCGTAGACACCGCAGCTTCGCTAAACACGTGCTCTAGGTAATGGGTAATGGGTATGTAGCTAGTTAAACGGTACGGGCTCGATTTCGATCTGAGAAATGAAATAAATTTCGGTTCGTACGAGGTGTATATATCTGCGCGAGATTAAACTCCTATAAGGTACGGTACCTCCACCTATCGTTGGGGCTCTTTGGCGATTTCACATGCCGATACTGTCCAATTTTACCTACGTTCATTTTGGTGCAACTTAAAGGCACTGCATACAATTGCCAGACGTTCATTGATAAAAATACCAAACGAGACTGCAGAAAATAACGCTCTTTGGCTTGATTTCATTGTATAGCTGGAAGTACCCAGATACGCCATTGTTTCGCTTTTGACACAGAAATGCATCTCGATGTACAGGGTGACCGAAAAGTAGTTCCCCCAAAAAAATGCTTAGCAAAAATTCCCTAATTAACTTATCCAAAAAATTTCAAATCTGGCAGCATCCTTGGTCCATTACTATTCGAACACAGGCCTCTTCAAAAATTCTCAATCATTTTTGAATTTTTTGTGAAGAATAATTTGATTTTCGCTTACAATGCTATAGCTAAACCTAGTCGAACGAAATTTAAAAATTGCGTGGAATAAAATCTAGGAATTTCTGTGGATAGGTGACGAGTTCCTCAAAATCTTGAATTGAACCCTGTTAATCTGAAAACAGCGCGTTCAATTTTGAAATAAGGAGGATTGCATTTCAGCGCTTCACAAATTGGAGTCAGGTGATTTAATTCAGCATTATTGAATTATGCTCTGGTTTAAGGGAAAAATTGCGCAATATTGAATTTTTTCGAGTTATAAATTATACAGAGATTAGAAGACGATCTATATTAGTAGAATATGATCAAAAAAAATTTACCCTATCAATAATAATTTTTTACCGAAATTTTAAATTTTTTTGGGGAAGTAATTTTCAGTCACCCTGTACTTTAACGATGCTCCGTTTACGTCTCGCGCAAACAAACCATCGACGACGAGCACGAAACACGGTAGTACAGCGCACGAAATTTGACGAGCAAAATAAACCACAACCGGAGAATAAAAACGTAATACGGTAGGTAGGCGTAAGAAAAAAAGGCTGCTTCTGTCTATCCAATTATCCGAGCAGAGGATTGAATCAACTCGTACGTATAAAATTACCCGAACAGACGTGATAAAGATTTCGGTATGTACCTCGTACCGGTATCTCAAATCGCGTCGTCGCGTCGTAAGGCAAACTAATTCTGGGAGTAAGATCGGCGCATCCAGATAGCCGACGTGTACCTACGTTCGCGGTCGCAGAATGACGAGAAAAATGCCAATTTTCGCGGAATACGTGCGTTAGTCATGCATCCCGACGCGATACCCCGGTCCCAGATGAAATCTCGGGCTTTCGCGATGTCTGTACCGTTGAAACTGGATTATTTACTCGACGTACGTAGACCAATGTACTCGTATTATGAAATGATTTCGGCAGTTCTAGGTAACGTGTGTGTCAGTGTATGTACGCGGATCTGTTTGTATTTCGGCGTCATAAACGAGCAGCGTGCGGTGTGTACCTGAAGGTTTAGATATAACAAGGTAATTCATCACGCCCGAGATGATTTTTTTCATTCTTGGTACGCTAACCTACGACTGGCTGGATGCGACAGGTTCGTGTTTCAAAGACCCTCCAAATAGGCAGAATATTTTTAGTCTCTAGGCGAACTGCGTTCCGTGTTGAGGAAAATTTTTCGGTTGAAGAGTAGAGTGGTGAACAGGGGTTGAGAGGGGAGGGGTCAAACACCTCCACCTCCTGGAGAAATTACTAGTACCTCAACCTCCGAATTCTGGAGTCGTATCCTGGGTCCTATGACTGCCTCCCAGCGCTATCTTCAGAAGGCACTTCCGGAGTCACCTTAAAAAGGAACCCCCCAATATAGACTCCGGACCTATTTTAAAATACATCGACGACTTAATGAAATTGAAATTATCAAATTCAAACAAACGAGTAAAATAAGATAAAAATAAGTAAGTTTTTCGTTTTTTAATTTTCTTTTGTTCGAGGTCTCCGGAGGGGGCTTTTCGAGTCTCGACATCCAGACTCAGATCGAACCTCCACCTCCGCCTTCAGACTCCGATTATATTTTAAAGCCAAAGGAGCTCCAAGTACCTTCCACCTCCAAAAAGTCCTCCACCTCCTCAAACCTTGGTGGTGAGTGCTAATTGGAGTGGATAAAAAAATACCTATCTTGGATTTTGACAAAAATCAGTTGGGTGGGAGACTTTCCTAAAAAAAAAATTCGAGCCCCTTAGCCCGAAGGAGGGCGGAGCTAGGAAACCTCAAAGTAGAGTCATTTTCGAAAAAAAAAACTTAATTTTCTATCGCTTTGGGTGGTGTCACTTTATAGGAATATCAGTCAACCTCCTCCCCCTCAAGATATGTGATTTGAGTTCCTAAACACCTGTGGATTTCATTTTTCGCTCCGTACAAGGGAAAGTGGAAACGTTGTAGATCACGAATTTCAAGGCTTTTGTCACATTTGTTGCTTACTCCACAGCAGCAATTCAAAATAGAGCCGAATATTTTTTTGATGTCCTGGAATAATTTTTGACGAAAAGTCTAGAATAATTTTTGACGAAAATTCTGAAATAATTTGATGAAAAGTCTAGAATAATTCTTGATGAAAATCCTGGAATATTTTTTGATGAAAATCCTGGAATAATTTTTGATGAAAATTGTGGAATAATTTTTGACGAAAATTCTGAAATAATTTGATGAAAAGTCTAGAATAATTTTTGATGAAAATCCTGGAATATTTTTTGATGAAAATCCTGGAATAATTTTTGATGAAAATCCTGGAATATTTTTTGATGAAAATCCTGGAATAATTTTTGATGAAAATCCTGGAATATTTTTTGATGAAAATCCTGGAATATTTTTTGATGAAAATCCTGGAATATTTTTTGACGAAAATCCTGGAATAATTTTTGACGAAAATTCTGGAATAATTTTTGACGAAAATTCTGGAATAATTTTTGACGAAAATTCTGGAATAATTTTTGACGAAAATTCTGGAATAATTTTTGACGAAAATTCTGAAATAATTTGATGAAAAGTCTAGAATAATTTTTGATGAAAAGTCTAGAATAATCTTTGGTGAAAAGTTTAGAATAATTTTTGATGAAAATTCTGGAATAATTTTTGATGAAAATTCTGGAATATTTTTTGATGAAAATCCTGGAATAATTTTTGATGAAAATTCTGGAATAATTTTTGGTAAGAATTCTAGAATAATTTTTGATGAAAATTCTAGAATATTTTTTGGTGAAAATTCTAGAATAATTTTTGATGAAAATTGTAGAATAATTTTTCGGCGTCCTGAAATAATTTATTATATGATGAAAATTCTAGAATAATTTTTGACGAAAGTCTAGAATAATTTTTGACAAAAGTCTAGAACAATTTTTGGTGAAAATTCTAGAATAACTTTTGATGAAATTGTGGAATACTTTATGATGAAAATTCTGGAATATTTTTCGATGAAAATTCTGGAATAATTTTTGATGAAAATTCTGGAATAATGTTTGATGAAAATTCTGAAATAGTTTTTGATGAAAATTCTTCAAAAAATGTCATGACAGTGTTGCCAACTACATTTTGATTTTCGCAGTTTCCGCAAATTTCAGTTG
This sequence comes from Pseudococcus viburni, assembly GCA_033439095.1. Lineage (NCBI taxonomy): Eukaryota > Metazoa > Arthropoda > Insecta > Hemiptera > Pseudococcidae > Pseudococcus > Pseudococcus viburni. The sequence continues at coordinate 1,809,956 of JAVBJF010000016.1, forward strand.
GTAGCACTGCAATGAAAAATTTCTCTAAAAAATACTTCTAATTTATTTTAATGACCAAAAAATTTCTGACTTACTTTTCAATTTACTGACTAAATAACTTGAATTTCATGAAAATTGCGTAAATAAGAATCGAAATGAAGGTGGCAGAACTGCTACAAACTTGTTTTGAAAAATTTCAACAAAAAATATTCAAGGTAACCGAAGAATTTTTGGCTCGATTTTAGGGAGTTTGAGTGTGCAATTTGAATTCGGTAAAAATGAAAAATCTTCGAGATCACAATCTGTAGTTTTTCAATCTCCCTGTAGAGAACGAACAGTACTATTCAACTTCGACGTCAATGGTTCAAGGAACTGTTGAAACTCAAATCGGACATTTTTCTTCACCAGATGCAATTACCTAAAAGTGAAAAAAAAAAACGAAGTTCCTAAAACTCTGCCTTCCTTTGGGTTCGGGAGCTGAAACGTTTTTTGGGAGATTTTCCACTCAACGTTTCGATCTAGCAAAATCCTTACGCACAACAATGTTTAAAATTTAGAAAATTTCTGTAAAAAAATGGACACCATCTTCCCAAGGGCAGACAGAAGGGCAGAGATCAGGTTGTCTCATAATAGGAACTGAGGTCAAGTACAAACTGCCTCTTATCCACGACAAAATTTCATTTTCAGTCGAAAAAAATGGATTAAAATTGTAAAATTTATGAAAGCGGTGATTTTTTTGTTATAGACAATATATTTATAAGAAACATTGTATTCCAGCGAGAAAAATACGAAAAATCTTACTCAAGAAATTTTCAATCTCAATCCCTCTCATAATGTCAAGTTTGGTTCTTCCCAAAATCTTCTATGATTAGTTCTAACAAACTAATTAAAAATAGCCTTGCGACTGCCACTCTGGAAAACATTTCAATCCCATGATAACTTAATAAATCCAACACCAGCACGATTCCATTAACAATTCCAAATGTTCCACGTTAAATTCGCGCCTGCTAAACAATCCGCGAAAATCCAGCTCGTAAATCGTCGCAAGCGCGAACCCATCTCACGCGTCAATAAGTCCATTAGCATTTCCTGCGGTCCGGCGAGCGTGCGATCGCTCAAGGAGCCAGTCCTAAAACGTGCCAATGGTGCATATGTTCAAGCTTCACATTCGCATTCACAACGACACTATCGTTTGTGGCATTACGTACGCGAATATAATTATGTACCATAAACCAGCCTCCCGACAACTACCTCATATTTCGCTCGATCTCTTATCATTTAATTGCAAATGACCCGGATAGGAAAAAGCAAAATGAAGCCAACGCATCGCGTCGTGTCATCTGCGCGCAAAAATACCTTAAACGACGGCGAGTATAGTCGAAGACAGAGAAAAAATCGCCCAACTCTCCTGCCACCCCCTCCCCTTCGATTGCAGATATTTTTATCGTTTCTTCTCCCAACACCATCGCCATTACCATTACTACCTCAAAGCCTCTGGTATTTAAAAACGTGTCTCGGCTCGAAAGAATGCCAACCCATTTGTTTAAATATTCGTCTAGTTCGAAAGACGAAGACGACCAGTACGACGAATAAAATTGTCTATTTTGCGTACCATTGTTATAAAAAGTCCCTCGACTCTTCTCTGCGACCGATTCTCTCGCTCTTTCACACGCGCGACTTCGAACACTATACTCGGCTTTGTCGCCGCGTGCATGTTCGAATGAAAAAAAAAAGGCGCTCTCCCAATTACTCCCGATTTCTCAACCGCCGTTCGCTGTGATTTATATTATTAATTTGTTTGCAATGGACGTGCAAGAAGACATCACCGCAACAGCGTGCACGGCGCGATGTAGAAAGTAATTGCTTCAATTCCATTCGTAGGTAAAGGTTAGCTCTTCATGCCCTTTCGACGGCGTTGCAGCGAATGCTGAAAATACGATTCGCCCCCACACACCGTCGCGTGAAATCGTCAAACAGGTATTTTCGATACGATTGGCCCGCTTTTTTTTCACTCAGCGTGTGTAGTGGTACCGAGATTGTTCTAAGATAAGCTGGCCTTATGTTGGATATTTGTGTGGTGCGTAGATCTACTTAATACGAATACGAGTGTATTGACATTACCTATTTCTTTCTCTCTTAGACTCGCACATCGCCAAGTTTTGGTGACATTTTAAAAATACCGCCTTCTCTGTCCCAACTCCAGAACACCATCATTCAATCCAGCTTCACAGAATCATTACCAGTAAAACCGCTTCTCGCCCAAGCTTCTCCGAAAGGAGAAAAAAATCGCTCCTATAATTGATATAATTCGATGAATACATAAACAACGAACAGAAAAAACCGAGACAAAATCATTCCGTAGAATTCTCAAACATATGGAAAAAGAGCAAGAGTGAGAAAGACCGCGAATACCAATCCCTATCCATATAAAACGCGCCGAGCAATAACATTATTTGAAAAGCGACTTTTTCTAACATTGTGACAAGACCATCGTCTTTTCCCTTTTCTTCTCTCTGATACGAAATTGTCAGGACAACTAATTGTAAAGATGCTACTGATAATCTACTTTATAATCGTTCCAAATTACTTCGATAAAAAAAAAAGAATAATAATAATAAAGAAAACCAGTTACTACAACCGAACGAATCGGGGTCAGAATTGAACTAGTTATAAAAAATATTTTTAAAAACTTTTTTACTCTGTTTCTCACAATCTCGATCTGAAACGTAGGTAGCTCGGTGTAGGTAAATACTACGATTGCCGAAAAAATTCACAAATGAGCTATGAATCAATTTTTATGATAAAAACGTATAAATTAAAATCACCTCGAGCGCCATCTCCACCCCTCGCCGCCGTTAGCACCGCACGCGGCATCCGAATATTTCAACTTTTTTATTTATATTCGCGTCCGATATTTTATACGATGCTCGATTAAAAATGCATATCTTTGTGCATTCTTTGTAAATAAAAAAACTGGAACGATTAGTGAATATACGGCGAGTTCCTTAAATTATAATTTATGTGATCGACGCGACGCAACGAGCTTCTCCACATTCGCGCGCATCTGGTACTAATAACTTTCGATTATTACAAAATTATACCAGCTAGGTACACGAATTTTTCAGACTATGTTGAAAATTCTTCGAATACGTTTTCATATTTACAAATTAAATGCGTCTGGCTTTCCAGTTATAAGTCGACATGGGAGAAGAGATGACCGGGTATTTATTTAATTAAAAAATAACCATTATTGGGACAAATTCGTAAGTTTAACTGGTTCTTCACCGAATTCAGAATTAACGAATTCTAATTCATTAGAAATTATCAAAAACTACCTACCAAGTTGAAAAATATGATTTAAATACATCGAAACGATGGAAAAATCCAAGAAATGCTGAATTAATACAGAAACAAAATGGAAAGGAGGGAAGAAGGAGGTAGTTAATCTCGAAATCCTAATTCATGATTTTAAAAATGAAAAAACTACATACCTATGTAGGACAATAATTTCTAAAAACAATATCATTCGAATCAAAGAACTTGCATCAAAAACGCAGTGAAATTTTTTAACGAGGTGGAAGAGAAAGGAAGGGATGGGAAAATTGATAAATGATTTTTTTTTAAATTATTCTCAAAAAATCATTTAAAATTCCACAAGTTTGTGAGAAAAAACTTGTTTTATAGGTAAATAAAATTTTCAAATCGATGACTTTTTGATCATCAAGCCTCATTATCAAGTACTTATTCCTATTCATTTATGAAATTTTTGAGGAAAAATCTGAAAAACATACGTTCAAAAATTTAATGGTCATTTCGTAAATTCTCAATAAAAAACACATTTTCTTCATCGAATTTGAATTTTTATGATTTGAACGTTAACCTGGAACTACTTACGGAAGAGGCGGGATATGTAGGAAAAAAAACAAATTTCAACAAAGGAAATATCGAAAAAAAAGGATATGTAATTTAAAAAAAAATCCCAAGCACAGCGATATTTTAAGAAAATTAAGACAGAATTACTGCTCAAGCAAATCAAGAGATGTTTGTAAAAAACTCCAACAAAGCAAAAACTTTTAAATTATGGATAAGTATGTTTTACAAATAATTACTTATTTATCAAGAAAGGTGAGATTAAATTTTTCTAATTGATAACGTTTTGCTAAAATGTCTAAAACTTGAATCTTTTTCTGAATATCCGAATTTCAAAATTACTAAATAATTTCAACATGTTGAAAAATGATAACGATCAAATTTGATGTTTCTGAAACCTTCAATTTATTATGATACGAATTTTCGTTATTTTATGCAAAATTAAAATTATTCATACCGATTGTTTGAAAAAAATTCCAGGTATAACGCTTGAATGAATGAAAACATCCCTGCACTATCCCTCCCCTCCCCTCTCATATTGATCGTTTAATTTTCAACCTACATTCAAGTAATACAAATCAATGGGATTCCAAATCAATTCCATCCTTTTCACCAACAAAATGATTGAAAAAACTCAGTATAATCAGTTGGTAAAATTTCGACTTAATCATACACCACTATTCAAGTCTCTCGACACTAGCACTACAACTGTGAAGGGGCAAGGGTATGATTGCTTCTTCACTGCGAAATTATCACGCAAAATCGAAATTATTTATACTGATTGCTTTTAAAAATTCAAGGTATAATACTTCAGTGAATGAATCATACAATATTCCTGCACCATCCCTCCCCCTCACCACCTCTACTTGATCTTTAAATATTCAATCTACCTTCACGTAATATGAATCAATAGGATTTCAAATCAATTTTTCCTTTTTTTCCAACAAAATGATTGAAGAACCACAGTACAAATGATTGGTGATATTTCGACTTAATCGTATACCACTATTCAAGTCTCTCGACCCCAGAACTATAACCGAGAGGACAAGGAGGGGAGACTGTTTCTTTGCTGCAAAATTACCGCATAAAATCAAAATTATTCATATTTATTGTTTGAAAAAATTCACTGGAACACTGCTTTAACGAATAAAACAACACCCCTGCTCTATCCCTCCCCTTCCTCACCCCTACGCGATCGTTAAATTTTCAACCTACCTACAAGTAATACGAATCAATAGGATTCCAAATTCATTCCTTCCTTTTCACCCAGAAAAAGATTGAAGAACAGCAGTATAAAAAGTTGATGAAAATTCGACTTAGTCATACACCACTATTCAAGTCTTCCGACGCGACGCTGATATAACAACCGTGAGAGGTCGGAGGTGGGAAGATGGCTTCTTCGCTGCAAAATTAGCACCCAAAATCAAAATTATTCTTCCTCTTTTTTTTTAAAAAAAAATCTTGGTATAGTACTTGAATGCATGAAACAACCTCTCTGCATTACTCCCCCCCTCCCTTCCACTTCTTGATCGTGAAATTTTCAACCTACCTTTCAAGTAACACGAATCTATGGGCTTTCAAATCAGTTCCTTCTCTTTCACCAACAAAATAGTTGAAGAATAGAAGGTAAAATGAATGGTTGATGAAATTTCGACTTAGTCGTACACCACTATTCAAGTCTCTCGACACTGGTACTATAGCTGTGAAGGGCAAGGAGAAGATCGGTCCTTCTTTGCACAATTATCACGCAAAATTCAAATTATTTACTTATACAGATTGTTTTGAAAAAAATTTGGTATAATACTTGAATGAGTGAAACAATATCCTTGCAATATCCCTCCCCCTCGCCCCCAATACTTTTGATCGTTAAATTTTCAATTCAACTTCAAGTAACACTAATCAACAGAATTCCAAATCAATTCCTTCCTTTTCACCCAGAAAAGGGTTGAAGAACAGCAGTATAGACAGTTGATGAAATTTCGACTTAGTCATACACCACTATTCAAGTCTCCCGACGCGACGCTGATATAACAGACGTGAGGGGCCGGAGGTGGAAAGATTGTTCCTTCGCTTCTAAATTAACGTGCAAAATCACAATTATTCACGCAGATTTTTTTGAAAATCGTGGTATCATACTTAGGTGGATGAAACAACATCCCTGCATTACTTCCCCCCTTCTACTACTAGATCGTGAAATTTTCAACCTACCTTCAAAAAACACGAATCTATGGGCTTCCAAATCAATTCCTTCCTTTTCTCCAACAAAATGATTAAAGAATCGGTGGTATTACCGATTGGTAAAAATTCGACTTAGTCGTACACCACTATTCAAGTCTCTCAACATTAGCACTAAAGCCGCGAGGGACAAGAGGGTGATTTCTCCTTTTTTGCGCAATTATCACGCAAAATTCAAATTATCAATTTAGATTGTTTTAAAAAATCTTGGTATAATACTTGAATGAAAGAAACAATATCCCAGCACTATCCCTCCCCCTCCCCACCCCTGCTTGATCGTTAAATTTTCGATTTATTTTCAAGTAACATGAATCAGTAGGATTCCAAATCAATTCCTTCCTTTTCACCAAAAAATAATTGAAAAATCGTGGTATAAAAGGGTTGGTAAAAATTCGACTTAATCGTACACCACTATTCAAGTCTCTCGACACTAGCACTATATCCGTGAGGGGTAAGGGGGAGATTGTTCCTTCGCACAATTATCACGCACTGTAAAAATTATTCATACGCATTGTTTTTAAAAATCATATAGTTAGTATAATATTTGAATGAATGAAACAACATCTCTGGATTATTTTCCCCTCCCTTCCACTACTTGATCGTTGAATTTTCAACCTACCTTCAACTTCAAGTAACACGAATCAATAGGATTCCAAATTAATCCTTCCTTTTCACCCAGAAAAAGATTGAAGAACAGCAGTATGAATAGTTGATAAAATTTCGACTTAGTCATACACCACTGTTCAAGTCTCCCGACGCGACGCTGATATAACAGCCGTGGGGGACCGGAGGTGGAAAAATGGCTCCTTCGCTGCGAAATTAGCACCCAAAATCAAAATTATTCTTCCTCTTTTTTTTTTTGAAAATCTTAGTATAGTACTTGAATGCATGAAACAACATCTCTGCATTACTTCCCCCACCCCAAACCACTTCTTGATCGTGAAATTATCAACCTACCTTCAAGTAACACGAATTTATGGGCTTCCAAATCAATTCCTTCCTTTTCACCAACAAAATGGTTGAAGAATAGTAGAATAAATGGTTGATGAAATTTCGACTTAGTCGTACACCACTATTCAAGTCTCTCAACACTAGCACTAAAGCCGCGAGGGGCAAGAGGGTGATTTCTCCTTTTTTGCGCAATTATCGCGCAAAATTCAAATTATGATTGTTTTAAAAAATCTTGGTATAACACTTGAATGAAAGAAACAATATCCCAGCACTATCCCTCCCCCTCCCCACCCCTGCTTGATCGTTGAATTTTCGATTTATTTTCAAGTAACATGAATCAATAGGATTCCAAATCAATTCCTTCCTTTTCATCAACAAAATGGTTGAAGAATAGTAGAATAAATGGTTGATGAAATTTCGACTTAGTCGTACACCACTATTCAAGTCTCTCGACACTGGTACTATAGCTGTGAAGGGCCAGGAGAAGATCGGTCCTTCTTTGCACAATTATCAAGCAAAATTAAAATTATTTACACCGATTGTTTTAAAAAAATTTGGTATAATACTTGAATGAAAAAAACCATATTCTTGCACGATACCTCCCCCCCCTCCCCACCAGTACTTTTGATCGTTAAATTTTCAATTTATCTTCAAGTAACACTAATCAATAGAATTCCAAATCAATTCCTTCCTTTTCACCCAGAAAAGGGTTGAAGAACAGCAGTATAAACAGTTGATGAAATTTCGACTTAGTCATACACCACTATTCAAGTCTCTCGACGCGACGCTGATTTAACAACCGTGAGGGGCCGGAGGGGGGGAGATTGTTTCTTCGCTTCTGAATTAACGTGGAAAATCAAAATTATTCACGCAGTTTTTTTTTGAAAATCGTGGTATCATACTTAGATGGATGAAACAACATCCCTGCATTATCCCCCCCCATCCCTTCTACTACTAGATCGTAAAATTTTCAACCTACCTTCAAAAAACACGAATCTATGGGCTTCCAAATCAATTCCTTCCTTTTCACCAACAAAATGATTAAAGAATCCGTGGTATTAACGATTGGTAAAAATTCGACTTAGTCGTACACCACTATTCAAGTCTCTCAACACTAGCACTAAAGCCGCGAGGGGTAAGAGGGTGATTTCTCCTTTTTCGCGGAATTATCACGCAAAATTCAAATTATTAATTTAGATTGTTTTAAAAAATCTTGGTATAACACTTGAATGAAAGAAACAATATCCCAGCACTATCCCTCCCCCTCCCCACCCCTGCTTGATCGTTGAATTTTCGATTTATTTTCAAGTAACATGAATCAATAGGATTCCAAATCAATTCCTTCCTTTTCACCCAGAAAAAGATTGAAGAACAGCAGTATAAAGAGTTGATAAAATTTCGACTTAGTCATACACCACTATTCAAGTCTCCCGACGCAACGCTAAAATAATATAACAGCCGTGAGAGGCCGGAGGTGGGAGGATTGCTGCTTCGCTGCGAAATTAGCACGCAAAATCAAAATTATTCATACAGACTTTTTTTTGAAAATCTTGGTACAGTACTTGAATGCATGAAACAACCTCTCTGCATTGCCCCCCCTCCCTTCCACTTCTTGATCGTGAAATTTTCAATCTACCTTCAAGTAACACGAATTTATGGGCTTCCAAATCAATTCCTTCCTTTTCACCAACAAAATGGTTGAAGAATAGTAGAATAAATGGTTGATGAAATTTCGACTTAGTCGTACACCACCATTCAAGTCTCTCACCGCTTGTACTTGAGCTGAGAGAGGCCGAAGGTGGGAAGATTGCTATTTATTTGCACAATTATCACCCAAAATTAAAATTATTCATACAGATTGTTTTTAAAAATCTCGGTATAATACTTGAATGAATGAAACAATATCCCCGCACTATCCCCTCTTCCCACCTCTACTTGATCGTTAAATTTTCAATCTACCTTCTCGTAACACGAATCAATAGTATTCCAAATCAATTCCTTCTTTTTCTCCAACAAAATGATTGAAGAACCGCAGCACAAATGGTTGGTAAAATTTCGACTTAATCATACACCACTATTCAAGTCTCTCAACACTGGCACTACAGCCGTCATCTGTACACGTTTTCCGATGTTTCACTTCATCATGTACTATGCTTAGGTAGTTCAACAGGCAATTTTTTTTTCGTTTCAAACTCGTTTGATAATTAGCAGCCGGCGTAAAACAAATTCATCACGTGTTAACACCGGGACATACTCGTTAAAAAAGAACGCGAACGCGTAGAAAGAAGAGGAAAAAATTATAAACCTCAACACGTTAACGTTCGCGCGCGCTCACTCGCTAGGGCATTGCACAACTCGTACTCATTTACCAGCTCGTCAAAAGTAGCGCGATTTCAAAAAGGCAACGGAGAAAAAAAACACTCGCGATTGCTATTTAATTACGAACACACGACGAGTCACCTTTGTGGACAGAGAATAATATGGCTAGTTAATATATGAAGACATTACGAGAGCCGTGTGAAATACCTTCGCAGGTTACACGGTTCGTCTTCTCAAATTATTCACTTCGATTTTAGCCCATGGTCTGGGTCCGGAGTCATAAATGATGGCAACGGCTCGGACTTCGGTCCGCAACGCGCATCGACAGCGCCTAACGTACCATCGAAAAATATACCTATACTAACGAGATTTTAATTATTGAACCAATTTGGCCCCCGTTAATCATGTTTTCGAGCTAGAATTGAATCGTCGATTCTAATCCAAATCCCTTTAGCACTTTCGTATGAGTTTAGATGTATGCATACAGAATACCTTCGAAGTATTCTCTCCGAGAGAAGATTAAGTATTCGTTTTGTTTGAACTAATTCATCGCGGACATTTATCACATTTTGGACGCGTTAGCGAACCAGTAGACTAGATTTAATTCGGGACCCGTCCTAAATCGCGTTACAGAATACGAGTCCAGCGTAAGTCGTAACTGAACTCGCAACGCGAAAAAATTTCTATAACATCAAATAGACGACGACGCGACGCGATGGCGACCTCTTGCCAGATACATACGTGCAAAACCTACGCACACTACCGATAATATAAATTGTTCCGTGAATATTAAGCACATGTTAATTACCAGTCGAGCGCGGAAATAAGAAACATCGAACGCCATCAGAGTCGCAGAAAGGGAAAGAGCGGAACGTATCCTAAAACAAATACGTCGTCTTCGCCATTCTTTCTCTATAAATTCTCTCTCAACTGCAAATTGAAAATACCTGATAAATTTATACTCAAAATTTCATATTTTATGTCATCATCACCTCTTGAAAGATCTCTATTAATATCATCTAATTTCGTTTATTTTTCATTTGTTGTGGGTAATCCCAGACAAAATTTTAACATTTTTGTTGATTTTAAAATGAAAATTACGATTTTTTCACGATCCAATTTCAATCAACAGCCAACTTCTGAGAGTGTTCCAACTTCGACAAAAAAAGGTATCTAGCTAATGATAGCACACCAAACTTTTATAGAGTATTACTCTTAAAATAGAAACGCTATGAAATTTCAAAGATTGGTAATTTTCCATTTCTTGTGAAATGTATCCATCGATTTTGAATGTAACGCTTAATCAAATTGGAATTTCATTTTTGAAACTGGGTACTCCAATTTGTTTACAAAAATAAAAATTTCTAATCTTCGACGCGTAGTAGCACCTTCAATTTTGAAAAAAAATTTGGAAGTTGAATGGGAAGAAAACAGTGGCGTGTCTGGAGGGTCCGGACCCCCCCCCCCCGGTGTAAAAATAGCTAAATTTTAACAAAGCTTTGCTTTCGCTTCGCTCGGACATGAAAGAAATTACAATTATATGAATTATTTGAAGTGAATGTGTGGGAAAAGACTCCCTTTTCCTCTTCCTCTTCTTGTATACCCACTTTATACCCTCCCAAAAAAGCTTCCGACATCACTGCTTGGATTTGTCAATATTTTTAGTTTTTAAGGTCAAAATAATTAATATGGGAGTTGCTTGTTCCAAAATTACATTTTCATCAAAATCTTTTTCCTAAATATTCTACGTAGGTATGCAAATCGCATTAGAACTTGATGACACCTGTGCGACTCTTTATTATTTATGAAAATGATTCAAATTTTGAATTTAGTGATTTTCTTAGTGAAAGAAAATTTAGCGGGGGGGGGGAGATGAACTCAAAATTTCTCAAAAAATGATGAAAATTCGGACTCTCTCCGTGAGAAATTCCTGGCTACATGCCACTGGAAAAAGATAAAAAATGATCCCTCTAATAAATTTAAAATCTTACAATGTTCAATTTTTTCTGAAAATTTGGTAAAAACGTGATTGAAAAAATTATCTTAAATTGGTATTGGATTTCATTTCCAAAAATACACCATGGACATGTATTTTCCATTTTGAACCCTTTTAAGGGATATTTGAATTTTGAACAGAAAATCACTTGTTTAGATTTTTTACCCCAGTAAAAAATAAAATAAAATTATGTAGGTACTTACTTGCAAAAAATTTTATCAAAATAATCTCAATATATGGGTAATTTTTTTTTTCATCTATTTATTTTTTATTTGAAGAAATCATAAGCAACGATTTTCCACCATCGTCCCTCATTTTGGCGACTTTTCCTAAATAAAGAAAAAACGCATTTACGTGTTTCCTTTTTTTTTTTTTTTCAAAAATTGATACATATGTGACGCCGCGCCGCATACGAAAAGGGGGCATTGCCCAAAAAAACGAGTTTTGAGTTAGTGATTGATCCTTCTATAGAATTTTACGCAGAATTCGATAAAAATACCGCCAGTTCAATTACTCGACTTTAAAGTGTTGAAAAATGGCTTTTAAAAAAGGCCAAAAAATCAAAAATGCTCAAAAAAAATTTTGTTTCTTTTCTTTATTTTCGCATACAATACGATGTGGAATCCAGTAAAACCATCGCCGGATCGAATTTTCCCTTCGAAATACGAAAATAATGATTTTTGAGTTTACTAAAAAAAGAGGAAAAAATTCCCAAAATCAAAAATTCTCAAAAAAAATTGTTTTCTATTTTTTTTAAATTTTGCATACAATACGATGTGGAATCCAGTAAAACCACCGCCTGATCGAATTTTCCCCTCGAAATACGAAAATAATGATTTTTGAGTTTACTAAATAAAGGGGAGAAAAAATTGTACGTCACCGAAATGTCGCCGATGAGCGCAAATGATTCGGCGAAATGACGCTGGAGTGTGGCAATGTCACATAGAACTAGAAAAAATTTCCTCCGGTCCTTCAAATTCAAATAAAAAAGAAAAAAAACATGTTCAAAACTTAAAACGCATTTTTTGAGCAATGCCCCCTTTTCGTATGCGGTGTCACATATAATGATGGAAAATCGTTGTCTGTGATTTTTTCAGATAAAAGTATCCGAGCAAAGACCGTTTCAGAAGAGAAATTTTTTTCTAAAAATTTTTTATCAGAAATTTGAAAAACATGAAAAAAAATTTTTCAAGTGTCTCTGAAAAATAGAGTAAGAAAGTACAAAAAATGTATACTAATGATATTTTTGAGTGAAAACATCTTATATTGTGAGATCATTAGCAGAAAATTTTTATCCGGAATTTTTACGATTAAATTAAAAAAAAAATTGAACACAATCAGATTTCAAGGTAGCAGAGTAAAAGTCAAGCTAAAGGTTTGGTTTGAAATTCTAACCAAAATGTTTTGGAATTAAGATACTGCATACTTACAAGTTTTATGACATCTCTTCCAAATCTTTAAAAAAACCCAAACAATCACCTTTAGTGAGGACTATTACGAACTATCAATTTTCCAATCAGATTTGAGACATATGACATATTGTCCCAGCATGATTTTTACAAACGACTTCCTCCAATTTTCACGATTGCGTCCTACAAATCTACCATCTGCAATTCTGCATCCTACTGCAAGTCAGAAATTTGAAATATATCTCGATAATTTAAACCACGAACTCATAAAAGTTCCATTTCTCGATCATATAACGACAGTCGTCATAAGCAACCACGTATTTTCATAAAAATTTTACGAGTCTGCATAAGAATTCACGATAGAATTACCTGCAGTACACATTTTTGATTTTTATATTCCCTTATCGGCTTATCGCGGGTAAAATCATAGCTCAACGAATGATGAGATGCAATCTGCATACGTCGCTGTGCACCAAGACAGCGTGTAAAATCGATTCTTAATTTAACGATTAAACGATTAAAATTCTCGCTGCCCCGGCTCCGCACTTCGTACCGCACCAAATTGTACGCCAGCAACTGTTGGTAATTTTTGTAGCTATTTTATAGTGTCGTTGAACGTTAATGAGGACAATTAAAACATTATAGTAGGTACGATTACACATTCTTACCACTTTGTGTGATAGCGAGTAAAAAAATACAAGGATTGCGGCGAAAAAAAATCATAAAAACTCGACAACAAAACAACGTGCCACCGTAATGGAGTTTTATTTGTTCTCGCAGCTTTGATCGACTACATACTCGGTACTTCACCCCTCCTGCTGGACCGATTCATCGACACGACGTTCCAAAAATTCCCCAAGTTACTCTCGTACTTGGATCGGATAGTTTTAGAGAGGTATTCGCTATAAATAAAAAACAGTTCATCTGAAAATGCTCCGGTCTTATTAGCGGGTGAGAAAGAAACGAAGAAAAAAAATAACCAAAACTAGTCGTATAAACGTATACGCAAGTTTAAGAGTATTTTACGACGATGATTCGTAACTTGGTTTTTTATTATCTTCCAAAACAACTAGTATTAGTAGAGCTCTGGTCTTCGGGCGCGTCAACTCCTACGCCTAATCTGGATTCTTCTATAAGTATACGAAAATTGACATACATTTTTTATGGCATACCCACAAATTTCCGTTTTCCTCTTTTTGTTCATGGATATACATATGTAATACGTGTATCCAGTATCCATACGTCGACATCGTGGAAATTTAAATATAATCGAGAATATTATATGAAAGAAGAAAGAGATATTTTACTCAAACGCGCGCGGCCTACAACGAGAAAAAGACAGAGATACCTAAACACAGAAGAGAATTCCTTAATTCGTTCGTCGCTGTCAACAGGTCTTTTTTTTCGGTCGTTATCGCCGCCACTGCGGTGTACGCACACTCGCCGAAATAATAAAATAAAATAAAAAAACAGGTTTAAACTAGATCAACGATGGTTCGAATTTTTAAACGATGGCGCATTAGAAGAAAAAAATCACTCGAGTTACGTAACACGTGAGAGGAGTTGATAATATTGAACAATATAAAAAAATGTATTATATACAAATACAAACGATTTAGATACGTCGAGCAGACTGCCGAAGCCGCGAATTTTATGTACCTATTCCGTATTATATTGCTCGTTGTCACGAATAACAATAGCACGAACTGCAAACAAGTTCATATCTGAAGGTAATACCTAAATCTGGTTAGTGCTTTAGGTTCCCTCTTGCCTCGCCAGCTCTATCGTACGTCTTTATAGACACTCTCGTGTCACCACTTTAATGAAATGCTCTTGTGATCCCTGAGCACACTTGCGGAATGTTTCCAACAGAAAAAAGGTGATCCAGTTTCAACCCTTGGTGTTTTCATTTCGTATGTACCTTTATTTTGAAATCATTGTAATTGTATGTAAACGCTTGAATAACCCATACACGTTTTCGATCTGATTGAGATGTATTGTGAACCTTATTTGATCCCCAGTTTGAATTTTCAAACAGGTTCAATGTACACACCAAGATCACATCTCGTCGTTAACTATTTTTTGCTACAGATACTACACCTATAATTATTCAAAACTCATTTGTGACCCGTGCAGGGAAAAGATACCTAAAGTTGGAATTTTCAAAAATGATTTTTTTTTAGTTAAAATAATAAAGAAGACCATAAGGAAAATATTGAGACCTTGATGAGCATCTAAGGTCGATTTTTCGCCGAGATAGAGACATTTGAAGTTGAGAAATTCTTGAATTCCAAAAAAAAAATTCTGAGAAAAAAGCGTTCAAAGTTTTTACTCCTGTTTTTCATGTATCAATCATCCAAAAAGCTGCAAAAACTATTTTTCTTTACTGAAATTTCGCAAGGAATTCGTTTCTGACGTCGAAAATTACCTTAGGAAATAAGAAAAATGAAAAATTCACCATTACGATGCGTTTAATTTGGAAAAAAAATTCTTTACAAAAAGAAATTTCGTTTTTCATGCACTTATCAATCATCTAAAAAGCTGTCAAAACTACTTCATTGTACTAATATTTCACGAGGAATTCATTTCTGATGTCGAAAATTACTTACGGAGAGAGAAAAATGGAAAAAATTACCATTTCAATGCATTTGATTTTGAAAAAAAAACTGTATTATAAAAAGAAATCTGGGTATTATTCATTATCAAGTAAATTACAAAAAGTGCTCTTATTTCCGATGAAGGGAAGACGATTTGGAGATTTTTGAAGTTTTTTACGTTTAGACTGACGAGTCTCCAAAAAGGTGACACATTTAATAGACCGCATTTTGAACTACCTACTTAAAAATGCAAAAAAAAATTTGAAAAAATTCCTCACTTTTTGTATTTTGGATTTAACGCAAAATTCAGTTTTCCGACCTTAGGTACCCTGTCCCTGCACGCACGGGTCACATTTATATTTTATAGGATTTTTAAAATAATCATAAATCTCTTGCTGATCGAAGACCTCCTCCCCCCCCCCTAAAAATCCACGAGAATCATCGCAATCAAAAATTGACTTTTTTAAAATTATGACTACTGAATTTAAAAAAGAAAAAAACTAAAAATGTAATCAAATTTTTCAGTTTCTTAAAATTTTTCCCCATTTTGTGGTGTCTAGATGATGATTTTTTTTTTGAATTAATATTTTTATATATTTTTATAAATATCTCTTACGACATCCTCTCTTGCCAATTTTGAAAACGTTTCAAACAGAAAAATTTCTTCCCCTTTTTTAAATAATTAGACTTTGAATTCATTACAAAAAATTTAAAAATGAAAAAAAACAAATCGTGTAAGTATTTATCAGAAAAGTTGAAGGTAAAATTTTCAAATATTATACCAAATTTGAATAACTGATCGTTTTCAAAAATTTTATCATTTTTTTCAGCATTTTAATGAAAAACATGTATGTAAGTACCTAATTTCCAATTTTTAATGAATTTTTGGAAAATTTTCCAAACTTTTTCTTGATATTTTCACTTTTTAATAGGTAACTGATGATCGACTTGAAAAAAAAACACGTAAGAAATTTGGAAAAATTGGGATCATCTTACACCGATTTCAATAAAGTGGAGGCATCAAAAAAAGTGTGAAATAAAAGTTATAGAGAATTAAAAACTGAACATTTTTCACGTTCTGTAATTTTTTTTATCTAGCAATGGACAGTTGAGGCTCGAAAAAGAAAAAATTATACTCAGATTTTTTGTATGACAACTTCTTTCCATTGCAAGATGGAAAAAAAGCTATGGCACGAAAAATGATTGTTTTTAATTCTCTGCAACTTTTGTTTCAAATTTCTTTTCATATCTCCACTTTTTCAGATATTATGGACAGCATGGTTTGAAAATGCTGAACCGGCTTCAAAAAAAACCTACTACGTAGACTTTCTTTCAATAAACAACCCGGACCCCAATTTTTTGACCCAACTTGGTTTCTCAATGTGTGGACACACTATAGGTAAGACTGAAAGTTTGACTACCTATGAAGTGTTTCAAGTGGACAAGACTTTTGTGTCATATTGTACAATAATGATATTTACAAAATTTTCGAATCCAATATTTTTAAATACTCCACCATGCTAACTAAGCCCCTTCTCCAAAAAAACAGTCATTTTCTACCAGTGACCGATCAGAACAATTTGACAGGGCAGGAGGAAAAGTACTGCGATTACAAAATTGCATAGTAGCAAAAATAGCAAAAACGATCTATTTTTTTTAAACATGGAAAAATTTTAATTTACAATTTAGAAAAACTAAAGAAAATATACATGAGCAGAAAATTTTCAATTTTGAGTTCCTTCGCCCGTATACACGTCAAATTCGATTTTTCTTGATACAAGGTTTAGGTACTATCATTCCAGGGCCGAAAATTAAAGCTGAGACGAAAATAAAAAAAATGAAAATAAAAATGAAAAAGACTACAAAAAACAAATTTTTTTAGTTCAAATTTAGAAAAACAGCAAAATCCTATTTTTTGAAAATTGGAAACATTTTGGATACTGAATCGAAAAAATTTGAAAAAAAAGACAAATTGGCTAGAATATTTTCAATTTTGAGCACCCTCTCTTATTTCAGTCAGTTTTGGTTCTCCTTTATTTCAGAACTGGAAAATTGAAACTGAAACTCCAACAAAAATCAAGAAAGCAAAAAACTAGTAGTTTTTTTCAATTTTTGTGACTTTTGACTTTTGAGTCTTCAATTTGATAGGTACAATTATATCAGAAGTGAAAAACCTAAAAAACGTGTGTGAAAATTTCCGAAAAAATTTGATGATTTTATAGTAATTTTTTCATCATACCTAATAAATTCGAGATAATTCATCATAATATTCTGAAGTTTCAAACATCTTTGTTAGAGCTCAGCTAACCTCAGTTTGAAGCTCCTTTTCATGATCGTATATCAGTCATTCTTTACTAAAACAAATGATAAAAAAAAAAAAAACTTAAAAACTGAACTTGAAATTATCTCAGTTTTTTCCCTGGTACATCTCGTAAACCTAACACTACAATCGATCGCACTACATACATAACGACTAGAAATACCAATAATCAATCTTCACACCAACATTTGTAACAAATCAATCCCCATATAAGGTCATCCTCATTGGCATCGTATCCAGGCGCCAGCGCTAGTGCCAGAATTACACGATCTTACACAAATTAGCTACACTTTTCACGACCACCGTCGTAACCTTTCCGAGTTCTTTGCAAGCCACATCGATTCGCCATCATCCATAATTATCCTTCAAAGGCTATTATACCACGCACTTGTGGACGCGTTTAATCGCACCGATGACGGTCGTGATCGTCCACATACGACTTGCATATACAGGGTGACTGAAAATTACTTCCCCCAAAAAATTTAAAATTTCGGTAAAAAATTATTATTGGTAGGGTAAATTTTTTTTGGTCATATTCTACTAATATAGATCGTCTTTTAATCTCTGTATAATTTATAACCGGAAAAAATTAAATATTGCGCAATTTTCCCCTTAAACCAGATCATTAATTCAATAATGCTGAATTAAATCACCTGACTCCAATTTGTGAAGCGCTGAAATGCAATCCTCCTTATTTCAAAATTGAACACACTGTTTTCAAATTAACAGGGTTCAATTCAAGATTTTGAGGAACTCGTCACCTATCCACAGAAATACCCAGATTTTATTCCACGCAATTTTTAAATTTCGTTCGACTAGGTTTAGCTATAGTATTGTAAGCGAAAATCAAATTATTCTTCACAAAAAATTCAAAAATGATTGAGAATTTTTGAAGAGACCTGTGTTCGAATAGTAATGGACCAAGGATGCTGCCAGAGTTGAAATTTTTTGGACAAGTTAATTAGGGAATTTTTGCTAAGCATTTTTTTTTGGGAACTACTTTTCAGTCACCCTGTACCTACCATCGCTCCAGTGTCGTATCAAACATAACGACGACATTCCTTCGATTAATGTTCATACAGATACTAATACTCTGGTACGATTTTTTTCTCTTTTCGCAAACTCAAGCACACGTAGAATTATAAGGGCAAGATTAACGCGCCTTCTTTTCATATTTTTTTCTAATTAATATAAAGTAAATATTTCATTACGATAAATATCTGGTCAAATACGTATATAGCATGCGGAGCTGCGTTAGTTAGGATCATTGCTGCGACGATGATGAGTGTATACGGAGAAGAAGGAAAAAAAAAACTGCTAATAATTATAAAATAATGATACGCATAATACGATAGCCAGCAAACCAGTTTTTTTAAATAGGTGTTTACATAAAAAAATCATCGCGCTCGGTAAATATAAGTATAAGGAAAGCACCGGATGGAAAAAAAAAGGTGTGATATTGACGTACTATTGCAAAACTGGATTATTATAAATGATGCTATCATCTCGCCGGACATATAAAATCTGCGTCATATTCCTTTTCGCGAGTCAGATAGAACTTTACCAATAATGCATACGAGAAAAATACGAATCTAAGCCACGAGCCAACCATTGTCTAGGTGCTTCGCTCTTCCTTCACCCACCTGTAGCTAAGATGGTAAGTAAACGTAAATATGCTGGCTCAATTCGAATGAAAATACGCCAGATTTGACATCAGAGTCAGTGTTGCCAGAGTTAAGGATTTATTCTTAGATTTAGGGATTTTTAGTGTCAACTGAAAAAATTGAGGATTTTTTTAAAGGATTTTTGCAATTTAGGGATTTTTTTAAGGATTTTTAAAATATTAGTAAATTTTAGATTCATAGGCATAAATGACGAAATTGATACATTACTGAGGGCGACAAAAAATTTTTTGCTCTGTTTCTGGGTTCTCATGCCTAAATTCTGTTTCTAGACATCAAAATACATCACCTTGCTCAATCCTGGCTACCAAAGTTTGCTTTGGGGGGTGGGGGGCCAAAAAACTGATTTTTCGAGGTCAAAAAGCCTGAGCATTACAAAAAAAATTAAAAATTTTTTTTTTGGACTAATCTTGTAGGAAATTTCACTACGAATCCAATGCCGCAAACCGCAGACCTCCGTCTCTTTTTTAAAAATAGTTACAGCTCATTTTTTCCAAAATTTTGTGAAAAAATCACATTTTTTTTCGCAAAAAAGTGAAATTTGAGAGAAAAGTAAGGATTTTAAGGCCATATTGACCATGGTCAGAGTTGTAGGAAATTTTACGGCGAATCGAATGCCGCAAACCGCGGACCTCTATCTCTCATTGAAAAAAAGTTACAGCTCATTCTTTACAAAATTCTGTGGAAAAAATCACATTTTTTGTGCCTTTTTGGCGAAAAAGTGAAATTTGAGAGAAAACTAAGGGTTTTAAGGATGAGCTATAACTTTTTTTCAAAAAGAGATAGAGGTCCGCGGTTTGCGGCATTCGATTCGCCGTGAAATTTCCTACAACTCTCACCATGGTCATTATGGCCTTAAAATCCTTACTTTTCTCTCAAATTTCACTTCTTTGCGAAAAAAAAAAAAAACGATTTTTTCACAAAATTTTGGAAAGAATGAGCTGTAACTTTTTTTAAAAAAGAGACGGAGGTCTGCGGTTTGCGGCATTGGATTCGCAGTAAAATTTCCTACAAGATTAGTCCAAAAAAATTGTTTTCAATTTTTTTTGTAATGCTCAGGCTTATTGACTTCGAAAAATCAGTTTTTTGGCCCCCCCACCCCCAAAGCAAACTTTGGTCAAAAAAATATTTTTTCCTTTATTAGTTACATAAAAGCAACCCAAATTTGGCAATGAGAACCCAAAAACAAAATTCGTGTCGCCCTGTGTTATTTTCCTTTAAAAAAGCAGTTTTTTGAACATATAAGTTATTTATTGTCGTCCAACTAATAAAAACTCATATGAAATTACGAATTTGAAAGAAAACATACGTGGCATGCCGTGAAAAAAAAACAAGAAATTAAAAATTGAGGATTTTTTAAGGATTTTTTTTGTCTTTAGATATAAAAATGCACGTACCGTATTCCATGAAAAAAGGAAAAAATGAAAATTTAAGGATTTTTAAAGGATTTTTGTCCTCAAATTTTGGCCTGTATGCGAATTTCCCAAATTTGAGGATTTTTGTCATTTTTCCATCTGGCAACACTGATCAGAGTTGAGAAAATTTTCTCCATTTAGAAAGTACATACTTCAACCGATACTCATAATTCACTGCATGAGTGGACGTGTACTGTACCCATATTCTGAACGTCTCAACCCAAGCCTATAATGGGTAAGCAAAGCAAATCTTCTATCCTGCCGATTATTTATATTTGGTGCAGAATCGAGAGATGGTAACGGCCCGAACGAGATGTATCTAAACCAGTTTTTAGCGTATGTACTTCATTATTTGACTTAATTGAGTCTCTGTTTCGACGAAAAGAGAGGAAAAAAACCGTACGGGTCACCTTTACCGAAAAAGCAGCAATGTGTACGCATATAGGTACCTTCTACTTATACACGATACGTGTACATGCGGTACCTACTCGTACATTTAAATTTACTAAATTACTCGGCTATATAAACGTCTCGGCAATGACTACGGTGCGGTGGAAACGTTCCAATATCTGGCTGTGATTTGTGGCCGAGATAGTGACGAAAAAAAATTACCATACATCGTACACATGGGTATACTTAGACTTACTTAAGTACGTACGAGCAGAGTTCAATATTCATACTTATATAAAAACTGGCCGCATATTACTTTCGAAATAATTATCTCTCTCTTTCACCGGGTACGTATTTTTCTCAGATTTTCGTTCAATTAGTAAGTCTGCGTTTTACCACGTACCTAATGCACGTACTCTCGATAAAATCAGGGATGCGGTGAACAGAGGCGGATATAGCCAAATTTTTCGAAAGAGCATAGAAAGGCCAAGCATATTGGGGATAGTCAACTTATCAGGGAGAAAAATAATTTATAAAGCATCTGAGGGTGGGCGGGTGGAAAATGAAGTCTCTGGCAATATTTCAAGTGAATACACATCTGCATGAAAAATTACCATTCGCATAAAACGTTATTTATTCAAAAAATGTGATCGAGGAGAAAAATTAAAATGCAATTAATATTTTATGATCTGAGATTAATACAAAATAATTAAATTATGTTTATGAATTACAGCAAACTCTTCAACTACCAGGTCCAAATTCGAACTTTTCTCTAAACTTTTTTCAACGTAAACTGAACTTGAATCACTTGAACGTTCATTCGTCATCGAATTTCTTGGAAAATTTTAAATAAATTAAAAAAAAAACGTTTTTAAATTCAAAGATAAAAACAAATTTTAGGAAAAATTTTAAATTATTGGAAAACATTTTCGTATTGGAAGAAATTAAAAAAAAAATATGGAGTAGAAAAAAATCAAAATATAAAAATTCAAAAATTTTAAAGCAAATTCAAATTTAAAAAAAATTGGTAAAATGTTACAGTCAGAAAAAAAAATTCAAATTTTTTTGCAAATTTTAAAAAAAATTGTAAATGATTTTCAAATTTATGTTTTTCAAAATTTCTTCCAACTACATAAATAATAAGAAGAAAATTACCCATTTTATTCAATTCACGTACATACATAAGCCGCACTTTGGAATAGGTACTCTTTTCAATGGCAAAAGTGAACTATTATGGAGGACATCTGCAGCGGGAGTCAATCGACCTTGAATTCACATCAAGGTCTTAAAATGTTCCTCTTGGCCTTTTCTATTATTTTACCAAAAAAAAAAGTTCTTGAAAATTTCAACTTTAGGTACTTTTTCCCTGCACGGGACACACGATATAATTTTGAAAAAAAAATAATAGAAGTAGACAAATTGAAAAAATTCGAACTTACAAGGGAGGTATCCCAACTCAAAGTAAAATTTTGAGCCCCCCCCCCCCAAAAAAAAACAAAGTACATCATAACAGGACCTCGTAACCAAAATTTCAGGTGCTGAAATTACCACATCACCCTAAAAAATATGAAAATTTGATCTAATCAACGAAAAAAGCTGAAATTTAGTATATATCCTATTTTCGACCTCCCGAATCGATGGGAAATGGTTTCGAGACGTTACGGAGCCATCAGAAAATTTTGGAATTTTTCAGCGCTGGAGAAAAGCCCATAAAAATAGTCCATATGCACTTTAGCACATATAATCGCAGATTATTCATATTGGTGACCTATTTGATCGATTAAAACACAATTTTCCAAAATTTGTGACTTTGAGTTCAAATTCAAATTTTTTGGGGCAAGAAATTTTTCTGGAAAAAATTTAAAAATTTGCCCAATGCGCATACATTGAGGTAAAAAGTTGAAACTTAGTAGATACTCTATTTTCGACCTTTCGAATCGATTGGAAGTGGTTCCGAGGAATAATCCGCGATTATAGGTGCTGAAGTGCATATGGGCCATTTTTATGGGCTTTTCTCCAGCACTGAAAAATTCTAAAATTTTCTGGTGGGTTCGAAACGTCTCGAAACCGCTTAAAATAGGATATATACCAAATTTTAGATTTTTTCGTTGATTAGATCAAATTTTCATATTTTTTCGGACGAGATGAGGTAATTTTGAAAATTCAAAAATTCGCCAAAAATCGAGAAATGAACTTCAGCACCTGAAATTTTGGTTACGAGGTCCTGTTATGATGTACTTTCAATTTTTTTTGTTTGGGCTCAAAATTTTACTTTGAGTTGTGATACCTCCCTTGTTCGAATAAAATTAAACCAAAACATGAACGTTTCACTTCGAAATCATCTTTTGACTATCTACACTTCCGATATAATTATCGTTATACCTGTCAACAGCTTCGTTACACACTTCATTAAAAAAATTGTCATTTTATTTTTCCTGTAATCTTTCATATTTTGTATTGAAAATTCAACAAAAATCAAAATTTGGCCAATCTGTACAAAAAAAGTAGTGATTTAGGTACATTTTTTCGGAAAAAATTGAAAATTGTTTGAAATTAACTGGTTGGTTCAAGCTTTTTTTCAAAATGTATCCGGTCTACCCTTGTCTCTCCTCCCTCCCCCCAATTTTCCCAAAAGCCTTATTCCATTTCTTCAACAAGTCCACTTTCAAAAACGAGAGAGTTGATAGTTTGTGGAAGGGGGTCATTTTTGGAAGGTTATGTCGATGGGAGAAGTATGCCAATTTTTATGGAAATAATTCAAATTTGGAAAGATTATGCCAATGGGGCGGGGGGCGTGTCATTTCATATTGGAAAGAGCATTCCAATTTTGGAGAGTACAAAAATAACATAAGTAACAAAATTTAGTTTTGAACGCTTTATAATCTTTCTTCATTGATTTTTTTTTCAATTCCTGCAGACGAATATCTATTGATTTTGAAAAAGAGCTTATTCAACTCCCCTCCACATCTTCAACGAGAAATTGCTCCTCTTCACCGCACCTCTGGATAAAATGAATAATTTTTTCGGGGCTAATTACGCTCGTTTATTTCGTGTCTTTTAAATCTCTCTATCTTCGCTTCTCGAGAGCTTGACCATGTATAAGTATATTTCAATTATCTACTCGGATGTTTTAGTTTACTACGGTTCGCATAGACCGGTTCCTCGTCGAGGGGCAAAATCATCGTTTATTTACACGCTTTTAATCGTAATTACCAAAGTATACACACATTCGTCAGCAGTATACACGTATATACGTTCACCTATGTACATAACCATGGTTATTTTCGTGTTACGATTCTTTTAAAAAGTACCTTAACACGATCGAGTATAAAGTTATTAGCATCGTCTTCGTCCCGCTTCCGTATATAGCCAAGCTATATGAAAAACAAGCGAAAAAAAATACCCACCGAGCACTTTTTCTACCGTTCTCTTTCTTTCGACGACTTTATATCTCTAAAAGTTTACAATCCATTACTCTGGCGCAGTAGATAGATCCATTAACAGCGCAACTGTATTAATTGAACGTCCGAAACGAGCCCATTTCGAATACCTATCCGACAAAAAAAATGAGAGAAAAAACACCTCGAACCAGCCGTGGATAAAAAACTCGCCAACGCCAATTAATCTAATTTTTTCCAATCCGCAGTCGACAAAATTCTTGAAATTTTCAGCTCGCAAGCCCCTCCATGGCCACGACCATGGTGCTCTCTCAGCACCGGCGGGGGAGTACGAGAGGCGAGAGGGGATAAAAACCCTAAACGACCAAACGTAACCCGGCAATGCGAAGAGTAAGTACGGGTAAAACGTATAGATATGTGTTGCGCGTAATAAAAAATCTTTATGACACATCGTTTATCAAGTCGAAAAGTAATAAAACTAATATTAAGGTGTCGTAACCGGATTAAATTGTTACTAGTCATTAAGTTTATGAATTTTAAACATACCGGCAATACGATGTGTGTAAACTACTTAACACATTAATAAAAAGTAATATTAAACACCTATCCGCAGAATTCACTCACATTTTAACTATTTCACGAATTACCTTATTCTAGCTGTAGCTGTAGCCGTATCTGGTACTTTACGCCGTGTAAAACGTATGTAGATGCGCTGCGCTGCGCTAACCGTAACGCAAAAAACCAGTCTCACGTGTTGCCCGTCTCGTCAATGATCGTCACGAGCGATCGTGCTGATGGAAACAGGTTGGGCGCTGGTGCCAATTTTTCACACTTTTTCATCGCATCGGTGCAATTTAAAAGGATACGATAGTACATAGAATGAAAATTAGTTCGGAGACAATTTTCCGATCACGAGCCATCTGATAATTCGTCCTTGTCGTATAATTCACTCAATGAACTTAATTCGTCTTTCGTACTCAATTATAAGATTAAAACAAACACAAAACCTTGTCGAAATTCAAAGAAAAATCACTTCTCACAAGGAACCTATCCGAAGTCCAACACGCCAAAAACAAAAACTTTTTATAGGCTTATAGAGCATCACAAAAAACTTCCACAACCAAAATTTCAGCCCCTTAAGTTTACTAGGGAGGGGGGGGGGGTTATGAGGGGTTTGAATTTCTAAAAATCGGCTTTTTCGTCAGAAATTCAGAAATACCATCTAAATCTTTTATGGGACAAATTTTGAGAATTTTGAGCCTCAAATTGAGTCTATTTTCTATCAATTTCAAAAAATTGGCATGTGACCTACGAAAAAGTGATGGAATTTCGCCAAAGATTTTAAAATGTAATCTAAACTAATAAAAAGGAAAATAAGAAATTCAAATCAATTACATTCAGTCGTCTTCTTCGAAGTTTGATTTATTAATCCATACTGATAGGTCTATCTAAAAATCTACTGAATCAAATGCTCAAAATGCTCAAAATTTGTCCCATAAAAGTTTTATATGGTATTTCTGAATTTCTGGCGAAATTCTACCCTACTTTCATAGGTCACGTGCCAATTTTTTGAAATTAACCAAAAATTGACTTAATTTGTGGCTCAAAATTCTCAAAATTTGTCCCATAAAAATTTTAGATGGTATTTTTGAATTTCTGACGAATGTCTACCCCATTTTCATAGGTCACATGTCAATTATTTGAAAATACTCAAAAATTGACCCAATTTGGAGCTCAAAACGGGTTAAAATTGCTTAAATTTAATTTTAATTGAAAATTTCGTTCTGCTCGTGAAATTTTAACCCATTTTGATAGGTCACAATCCACGTTTCAAATTTTTTTCATAACCTACTTTTTTAATGAAAGGGGGAGGAAATCACGCGTTTTCAAAACTTTGAAATTCCACCATGGCCTATTGTGCCAACAGTTTTCCTCAAACTTCGGCTCATTGGATGCGGAATGAATCAAAGAATACATTTCGTTTGATTTTTTTGTCCAGCATACCACATGACGCCTACAGAGGCATTATTGTGCCAAAAATAATCGAATTTGGCAAAAAATCGCACATTGGGGGGCCCAGCGCAGCGCTCCATTGTACCCGTGTCCCAAGGGATGTGACATATATTTGGAGTCGAGGGAGCGTCTGCTACCAGAATGTGAAAAAATTTTTGTCCAAAATCAAAATTAAAAATTGGGAAAAAGGGGGGTTTTCAAGCCTTAGCTCCCTATTGTACCAGGACAAAAATCCAAAATGCGTTTTTTTGGGACGACGGGACCCATACCTACAATAAACGAACTGATTTTTTTGTCCAACGAAAATGCACGCTCAATGAACACTTTTTACCTCTTGAGGATGGTTCATTTTCCTCAAAAGATGAAATTCCGAAAATTTTAACCTCCTAATACCTTCATCAATTAGGAGCTATGTGCAGAGACACTTTTTTCCCCAATGGAATTTAACACCTAAGATAACATACTAAAAATGATTTTATTTTTGTGAATTAATACGGAATTTCTAAACATTACTATTTTAGATCTGAGAGATCATTTGGGGGAGAGGAATTATGGTGGTCCTCAAATTGGGTGAAAATGGCCAAAGTTTTATAATTTAAATCAGAATTATGATGAACTTGGGCAATTGTAAATAACTTTGGGATGTTGGAGGTACAAAAAAGGGGCGAGGAGAGCGGGAATCTTCTAATTTTGAAAATTTACCTTGGTGGATTTTTGAAGGTTCATACCTCTCTCCCTCGACCCCCCCCCCCCAAAAAAAAAATATTCTGACTAACACGTTTTAAATTTTCATATCTTTGCATGGGCTGATAGACCTGGTAGTCTGAACCCACAAAAGAAAAAAAAAATTCAATACTAAAATTACGAATCGAAATCACAAATCAGCGAATTCTCAAAATTTAGATGATCCAGTCTACTTTCCTTTCCTTTTTTGGAACTTCATAATCATAACATTTCGAATTTATTCACATACGTGTCCAAGTACATCTCCATAATTTTCAATTTAGACGACAAAATTCCCCAAAATAGTGAGCTATGGTGGAAAAGTGCAGATCAGTCATTTTTAACTTAATTCAAGAAACCTTTGCATCTCCTCCAAAGTCACCCCTTCGGTTAAAAAATTCATCTTTAAAATCCAAAATTTAATTTAATTTTCAAATTCTAACATGGATACGTTATACCTAGTGCTGGGGGTCAATTCAGAAACTTGGTGATCAAATTTTCTGCACCATTAGCATAATAACATTCTGTCCGATTTGAAAAAAAATTTGGAAATCAATTTTTGACATTTTTCATTCCCTTTAAAAATTTTTTAAGATATTTGAAAACTTGAAAAAAATTGACTTTTATAAACCTGAAAAATTTCCACTATTGAAATTACTGGGCAATTTTGAAAATTATAAAAAATAAAAAAGGCTTAAACACGGTCTGAACTCAATTGAAAGAAAGAAAAAAAAATTGATCCCAATGAAAAGAAATTCTCAGTAGTGATGAAGAATGTTCCTTGTTTTCTAACTGACGACGAAATTCGAGACACTCATCTGAAAGAAAATACTTGACCTATTTTAAAAGTACATCATCTCTATCGCAACCAAAAATCAATTCAGTTTGGTTGAAATTGCTTAGCGATTTTGAAAATTAGAAGAGAAAGGCTGAAATGCCAAAGTTTTAATAAAAAGTCATCGGATCAAAAAAATTAAAATATCTGGCATTTTGATTTAAAAAAAATCATTATCAGGCATCGGAGCGATATTCTGCAAAAAAATTACGAACTTTACGAACCTTTTTTGAGCAAAATATGAACCAAATATGAACCAAAAAGTACAATTTTTTTCATAAATTTTACCCCCCCCCCCCAAAAAAAAACACGTCTAAATGAAGGAATGAAAAAAAAGTTATTTCACATAAAAGCTCACTGGATGGATAAAATGGTAAACTAAATAAGTAGGATGCAATAATAGGTTTTTGTAATAATTTTTTTTAAGACGATTTTTGATCAAAATTTTTTCAAAAATACGAACCTAGAGGTAAAAATACGAACCTTTACGAACTTTTAGGTGTAAATATGAACAATAATAACCCAAGGTGAAAATAGTAACTAAGTTCGTAAAAAAGTACCTCGCTCCGATGCCTGCATTATTAAAACCAGTGACGTTGAAAGGTGGGGTAAAAGGGGTGCAAAGTATCAGAGGCGTCGTCAAGGGGGGGGCCCGGGGGGGGCCAGGCCCCCCCGGAAAAAGTTCTGGCCCCCGCTTGGCCCCCCCAATTCATGTTGTGTTTATAAATTTACGTTACAGTTACATCAAATAGGGATTTTCAAAGCATTAAAACATGAAAAAAACGTCTTTTTAAGGCATTTAAAATCCAATTTTTTCAAAACTTCGCCCTCGCTTCGCTCGGGCCCTAACAAAATAACACTTTTTTAATTTAATTGAGACGAAAGTGCGGAAGAATGCGTCCTTTTTACCACCTCCCCATTTTTAGCAGGTGAAAAAAGTCAGTCCCCCTTTTGCACTCCGAAAAAGCAGAAAAAATGTCCAACACATGGCCCCTTTTGTGCCCCCCCAATTTTCCATTCTGTCGACGCCACTGCAAAGTATCATCCCCCCAATTGCATCAGATAGGGATTTCCAAAGCATTAAAACATGAAAAAAAGGTCTTTTTTGGGGATTAAACACTCAATTTTTTCAAAGTTTCGCCCTCGCTTCGCTCGGGCATGGACAAAGTCACAATTATTTGAATTATTTGAGTCATTAGTGCAAAAAAAGGTTCCTTTTTGCCCCCTCTCCCGAAAATCCTTCTGTTATTCCAAGTTTTATATTCATAATTCAAAATTTTTTGTTCTAAAATAAAAATTTCTTATTTTTAAGCAATATTTGGAAATTTTAACGTATTTCGGGAAAAAAAAGTTTTTAGTGGATGTTAAATCCCATAAGAAAAAGGAATCCAGAGCATGGTCCCAAAATAATGTAGGCTAAAACTTCGAGTCTAAAATTTAGACAAGAAAATAAATCACTCCAGGGGGGTGGGATTTCCAAAACTCAAAACTTTCATTCAAGACTCATCTCTGATTACCATTTACCACTCGTCTCATTCGGCCAATGAAAAAACAAACAGTAAAAAAACCAGAACGATAAAAGACGAGAAAAACATCACGAAAAACAAAAGAAAACAGAACATTAGAAAGATCTTAGACACGGGCTAAAAGATCAGCGTGAGTCATGAATGGAAAAGGTAATTTGATATTTGTACCGAACGTACTTTACTGTATGAAAAGTTAATTCCGCGCATAAACGAGCGTGTAATAGACATAGGTGTGGTTATCGTTATACGTACAACAACGTACATAGCCTATCTCTCGGTATAGTACACATTGAATGAAAAAGGCCCGCGGCCAACGTCTATGCGCTCACAATCAGGAGTACAAGAGGTACGTATTTGTAACACGGTTCCCACGCTCACATGTGCTACGCTATGCAACACCGCCGCGCCGCCGGACCGATCTAGCTCTGGCATTTGCGCCGGCCAACGAGCAGCGTGCACCACAATACCTGTAGTACCTCTACCTGTAAGCTGTACGCTGTACACTACACACGCGTTGATTAGTAACGTCTCAACTGACCGCCGCTGCCCCTCGCTGTATGCATTGTCCAGCAGAGAAGATAAATGAAAGATAGATCGCTTAATATAACATTACAGAGATAGATATGTATCTTTACGTCATAATACGTGCGATAAATTTGTATTCATAGGAAAAAAAAAAGGTGTTTCGACGTTCACTTCTCTCTCTTTCTCGATATGAAATAAAGAATGAATAAAAATATAATTCAAAAACAATCGATCGTCCGGTCTATTTAGAATACCGTATCGTACCTACTCGAGACGACGTGATATTTTTAATGATTTTTTTTTCGTCGTTGTTCTTTTTTCTCTTATATACATTAATCCCCTCGCCCCTGTTCTCGAATGGTACCGTACTATAACTCGCGCGTCTTATTCTTCTTCCTAATAAAATATTCAAATAGGCCAAATTCAAGGTCGAAAAATCATTCTACAATGATTCGTCATCGTTACGATGACTATTCCAAATTCGTCTCAAATATCACGATCAAATAGATGGAAAAAAAGATAAAACGTGAGTCTCACAAATCAGTATTCATTCGTTCCCCTCGCCCCAGATTGAAATTTTTTCAATTCAGTCTTCTACAGTATACGAATCCTTATTGTAATTGTCTACGAATAAGAAATGTGTAAATATTTCCAAGACGGGGAAAAAATTGCAAAATTGCAGTTACGATTTCTTCCGAACCAGTCCATATATCTTTTTCCCACAAATTGTAAACGTGCACGCATTCCGGCATCTTTTTCGAGACAAAAAAAAACTGCACAATTGTCTTCGGAATTACTTAGGTACTCGTGGTCAATTGTTGTGGAAAAATATCGCACCACGATGAAATAAATTCCGTACATTGAACAATTATCGAAGAAGCAGAGCAATTACTAGACATATGTGCACGATCGAACGTCAATATTCCCCACGTAAAACGCCACCATGATATACGTTTATCTGGCTATTTCAGCTTGAAACAATGTGAAAAATTTTACCTGCATTCACAGCCAGATGGGATGGGGGAGGGAGGACAACTGATGAAGTTACATTTTTAATACGGAAAATTACATTTGTATTGAAAATTTTGAAAAAGAGAGAAAATGCTGTTTGAAGTTTAATGGATGATTTTCATAGTATACATATTTTCCACGCTGATCACGAGAAAAGTAGAAAAAAAAATCCATCACTCAAGAATTTTTTACAATTTGAAATTTCTGTTGAAATTTTTTTTGCACTTTTTGATAACTTTTGACACTTGAAGTCAATTTTCTGAACAAAGGAAGGGTTCAACAAAAAAAAAAAAAAAAAACATAAATTGTAGAGCGTAAACTTTTTTTCTTGAATTAAAAATATCTCAAAAACTAAGTGTCCCGAGAAAAAAGTAATTGAACTCTAAAAAAAGAAAATTTTATGCTCTACAATTTATGTTCTATTAATTTTTTTCGCTGAACCCTTTTTTCTTGCTCAGAAGCTCAACTCTAAGGGTCAAAAGTTGTATCAAAAAATGTGAAACAAAATTCTTTGAAAAACAAATTTCAAATTATAAAAATCTTAACGTGTGAGGAGAAAATCTGAAATCATACTCGAAATCAACACTAAAAATTAGGTTAGGATCACCAATCAGAATCAATTACGCAAGAAAAAATTGTTTATTTTCCGGCCTCTGATATTTCCATTGTTATACAAATGGGAAATGTTAAAAAGAGGTTCATTACAAAAAATCGATTTTCTGGAAAAATCAAACCTCCAAAAATAACGTGAATAGGACATAAATTATAGAGCGTCAAACTTCCTTTCTGTAGAGTCCAATTAGCTGTTTCTCAAGAGGCTTAATTTTTGAGATATTTTCAGTAAAAAAAAAAAGAAAGTTGAACTTTCATCTTTCAACTAAAATATCTCGAAAGGTAAGCCTCCTAAGAAAAAACTAATTGCACTTCACAGAAAGAAAATTTTACGCTCTACAAATTATGTCCTATTAATTTTTTTTGTTGGACCCTCTTTTTGCTCAGAAAATTGATTTCAATTGTCAAAAGTCATCAAAAAGTGTGAAAAAAATGTTCAACGAAAAATTTAATCTTTGGGTGATGGAATTTTCTTACTACTTTTTTCGAGATCAGCGTTAAAAATACTATAAGAATCATCCATTAAACTTCAAACAGTATTTCAAAAGTTTAAAAATGTTGACCCATGATGATAAATAAAATTTTTAAATTTCTCTAAAAATAACTTGGTTCTCTTTTTCCCCTCATAAGTGCACTAGGAAATTGTACAAGGGAGGGGATAAATTGCTGAAAAAGGGAGATGCCTACTTAAATATTTACTTCCTAAATCTGAAGCACTCAAATTAGGAGAAATTCCGCATTCTTGAATCGGTGAAATTAATTTCACTTAAAATCAGTGATTTTTTGCTGATCTGTCGATAATTATTAATTTTTTCTGACATTCTGGGAATTGACTGGGAAAGAATTGATTTTTGTCTGAAAAAGAAGGTAAAAATCACTGATTTTTAGTGAAATTTATTTCACTTATTCAAAAAGACATGAATAATTTTATCGAATTTTATTCAAATTTAGAGAATAATATGTTCATTCAAGAAATAAAATAATTAAAGAAAGTACTGCTCGAGCGAAGCGAGAATTAACATTTTTTGCAAACCATATTCGAAAAGCGAAAACTTTTCTTTTCGACAGTTTCGCGATGAAAAATCTCTGTAGCGAGCTTTCGGAGGTTGCTCGAACTTCCCGAGCTCTTCCCTTGGGTACGCCTATGTTTCCTCTCCTCGAAGATAGCATCCCATCCAACTCACGTTTGAGACTACCTAATTAAACAAGAGGCACGGACCAACCCGAGTTAGCTTATTAGAGGGACAGAAAATGAAAGTTTTTACACAGAAATGAATTTTTTCCTAATTTTTCGAATCAAAGTACAATTTTTCTTATTTTTTCAACTCAAAACGAAATTTCTCCAAAGTCATTTTCAAAAATTTTCAGACTGAAAACTCTATTTAGCTCTTATAAGGGAAAGCAAGCTCTTCCTATGGGTCTCTTCAAAAATTGAAAAAATTTTATTTGTGTCTAATATTTTAGATTTTTGCCTCTGCAATAAGCTAGCCTTGGTTCGTCCTTATTTCTTTTTCGATTCGACCCAAAGTTTTCCTCAATTCGCAAAATGTAATGCGAATATTTTTTTCAGAAAATTTGAAAAATTTTGCAATTTGAATAGAAGGAATTGAATTTGAGTCATTTTATACGAATCAAAAATTTCACGATTTTTCATCTTCTCTGCGATACCAATTTGGCTTCTTCAGACATCATGATGAAATTTTTGAAGAAAAAAGTAACTTTCAGGAACTTTTTTCTAAGCAAAACGTGACCAAAAACTGATCAAAAAATGACCTAAAAGTAACCAAAAGTAACCAAAAATGCAATTTTTTTCGGGAGCAATTTTTTACAGTTTTCTGGGAGGAGGCAGATTTTTTGTAGTTTTTTGCAAACATTTCAAAGATACGAGTAAATCAACTGAAAAGACGTGAATAATTTCATTTATCAAATTCCTTCGTCAAAACAACAAACAAACTAGCAAAAATCAATTTTTAAAATTTTTTTTATTTTTTTAAGAATTTTTAAAAATAGCAATTTCTACGTGAAAATTTGAATTTTTGCCTGGAAGTGCGAAGAAAAAGTAACTTTTGAGGGGGAAAAGTAACCAAAGTGACCCGCTATGATGCCTGCTTCTTTCCTAAAAAAACAGCACTTGAAAAAAAAATCTGAAAAAATTTCATCAGAGTGAAAAATATTAGCTCTAAGCTAAACAAGCCTCAAAACCTCTGGTAGGGGACGAGGAGAGGGGGAAAGGGGGAAAAGGGGCTCATTAAAAAATTAATTTCTTTATTACGTGTTTACGATCGATTTCGTTCGTTTTTTCTTCTCGTATCATCATAAATCTAACGTACGTTTCCATTTTGCTTTCTGTTCGCAGTCATTTTTCGGACGCACGTACAACAACATGAGTTCGATATCGGAGTGCAAGAACAACGGAGACTGTATAATTAATAAAAAAAATCGCACATCCTGCAAATCGTGCCGATTACGAAAATGCCTTCTGGTGGGCATGTCGAAAAGCGGATCTCGTTACGGGCGTCGATCGAACTGGTTTAAAATCCACTGCCTGCTGCAAGAGCAGGGCTCCTCTGTGAACGCTCAAAACGGCCTGAACGCCGCCAATTTCCTAACGCCGAACGGCGCTTCCATATATCCCGGCCTATTCAACACCAGACACATGCTGAACACGGATAAGTTTCTCGAAGCTAGACTAAACGGCTTCTCTCCGTTTTCGGACAGCAAGCACTTTTTAAACGATTTAGAAAAATACAAAACCTCGTCCGAAGACTCGGGTGGTTCGTCTGCCGGCGACATGGACGACGAATCACGCAGCACCAGCGTAACCAGTCGTGGCCCCGCTCACCTGCATCAGACGCCGTCGCCTTTGAGCGAAAAGGCCGGCGACGATTACAATCAAAATAATAATAACAGCAGCAGCAGCAATAACAACCACCGCCACCATCACCATCATCATCATCAACACCACAACCAAAGCACCAAAAAACTTTCCATCACGTTGCCTTCGTCGCCCAGCAGCGCCGTAGCCCAATCTCCTCCGTTCACCTCACCGCAAAGTCACAGCGTTTACGCATCGCCGTACGTATCGCCGACCTCACTCAGGCCACTACCTCATCATATCGCTTTTCCAGTCACCAGGCCCGGTATAACGCCGGCCGCCGCAGCCAACAATCTCATTTTCCTCGACACGCTGGGCAATCCGTCCGCGTGGTCGGTGCGAAGCGGCGGCGACCTGCTGCTCTGCAGTCCGGCAGCCGGCGGCGTGGCCGTCGAACAAGACCAGCCCATCGATCTATCGGTCAAAGCGGCCACGCAGCGCGGCGATGGTCTCAAAGATAGGCCAAATTCTGCTCGATCGTCGAGATCGCCTTCGTCACCGGCCGTCGATAGCGGAGCCGAAGACGACCAAGAAGACGATGACCACCACCAAGCCAGACGAAATGATCTGAAAACCGTTCATATACCTTTGGATCTGACTAGTAAAAGACATCAACACGAGTTGACCACGCATTCTAGTTGATTTTACGAGTACGTACGCGTCCGACGAAAGGCTCCCTTCGTCCTTTCTGTCGAAAATTTTCTTAGTTAATACGGTACTACGTACGGATACTCTGCGATCGCGATATATTTTTTACACAGTCTCTGCTACGTCGGTCGAAAAAATTCAACGGAGCGAGTCTACGTACCTAAAATATACGTTTTCGTATAACTTAATGTATTGCGTAATTTTTAAGCCATCTTTGTGATATTAAACTATAAGGTTTAATGAGAAAGATTTCTAGATTAATTTTTAGTATTTTCCCAATTCGTTATGAAAGTCATAGTTTATAAGCGTTCTCCTTCTCCCCCCCTTTCCTTCCCTTCTCTATCCTTCTATTTCCATTTATTCCGTTTCACGTTGGTAATATTCCCGCATAATTCGCGCCATCGTCGACGTATTAGCGAACATTTTCCTTGTTTTCTTTTCTCCGTCGAGCATCGAAATCACGCAATAGGTACAAGCAGGTGGTAAAACACCGCGAATCTCACAAATGGCATACAGCTATAAAATTTTAAATAAAATTTAGACTTGTTTGCTATAGGAATTATCAAAATGTCTCTGTCTTGTTTCCGAGATAAATCAGCTGGCAAATCAGAGTGCTCGACAAAATCAAAAATTAAATTTTTCAAAATTATAAAATCGAAACATAGGTACATTTTTTTAATTTTCACATCTGATTAAAGCGAAAAGTAAAAAAGTCAAAAAACATGATGAAATTGTATTTTTTAGATTTTTTTATTTTCTAAATCTGAATCAGTCAAATTTGGTAAAATTTTGCCTTCTTGAATCACAGAATTAAATTTCACTGAAAATTGGTGATTTTTCTGTTAAACATCACTGATTTTTTCAGAAAAATTGGTACCTAATTGAATTAAAACCAACCGAGAAATCAGTGTTTTTTGACTGATTCAGATTTACAGAGAACAGAATAGAGTCTATCTAAGTGGATATTTATCACAATTTCTTACTATAGAAAATTCCAGGATTTATTTTAAATAGGTAATTTACTTTGAATCAATGTTGTGATTTTTTTGAAAACTCAAACAAATTTTTTTTCGTCAAAATCATAATTTAATTTTTACGATTGCTGGATTACTAATTTATTACAAAATTCCCGACCAATAATTTGAAAAAACTTACCCCTCCTCTCCCACTACACGCCCTTTTCCTATTTTTTCAGTTTCTTGGGAAATCAAATCGTTAAAAGAATTCCTTACTTGGGAATACGGCAGCTTTGAATCCTTCCATTTTTTGATCTGACAAATTTAGAACAATACTCTCTAAATTTTTGACTGATTCAAATACACGGAATTGCGTCACTGTTGAAATCAGTGAAAAAATTTACTGATTAAATCAGTGAATTTTCATTATTGAATCAGTAAAAATAAAAATTCACTGATTGAATCAGTAATTCAGTCAATTAAATTTTTACTAATTCAACAATAAAAATTCACTGATTGAATCAGTAATTCAGTCAATTAAATTTTTACTAATTCAACAATGAAAGTTCACTGACTGAATCAGTAAATTTTGACTGATTGCAATCAGTCAATTAATTTTTACCGATTGAATAATGAAAATTCACTGATTGAATCGATAATTTTTCACTGATTGGCAGTAAAATGTCACTGATTAGTAACAGGGGAACCATTGGAATTTGACTGATTATCAGTGACTTAATTTTGTCTATTTCATCAGTCAATTTTGACATTTTTGACTGATTCAAATTTAGAGAGTATAAGAAAGATAATTTGAGTAACCTCCTGGCAAAATTGAGTTAAAAATTCATTCTTTTCAACAACTGATTTTCGGAATTTTTTTCAGCTTCCAGAGGTGCGGTGAAGGTATATTCTTGGGGAGCAATTCCTGTATGAAGATGGGGAAGGGGGACTGAACCGATTTTTCAAAAATGGATACTTGCCTTTTAACACACACTAAAAGGAAGAAATCATCAAACAAAAATTTATGAAGCATTCAAAACTGGGTTTGGTGACTTTTTTTTATATACCTACCTAAAAGAATCTAGGGCATGGCTCCACCCTAGACCAAATCTTCTGATTTTTGTAACAAATTGAAATTGAAACATTTTCCTGTGATTTCGTTGAAAAAATTCTTTTTTGGTACATTCCTCAACGCTACAGAATTTTTTGGAACTTTTTATCTGCAACTTTTTTCTGCTTCGTGTCGCAAAGTAATCATAAATAGGTAGGTACATCATGCCTCAGATTCCCTTACTCCTCCTCTCTATCACCCAGGTCGACATTTTTAAGCTTTTGAAATGCTATTTGAAGTTTTATAAGTGATGTTTATAGTATTTTTCACACTGATCACGAAAAAAGTAAAGAAAAAATTCCATCACCCAAGGATTTTTTACAATTTGAATTTTTTGTTGAACATTTTTTCCACACATTTTGATAACTTTTGACAATTAAAGTCAATTTTCTGAGCATAGAAAAGGTTCAACGAATAAAATGAATGGAACATAAATTGTAGAGGGTAAAATTTTCTTTCTTTGAGGTTCAATTAATTTTTTCTCAAGAGGCTTCGCTTTTGAAATATTCTAGCTGAATGTTCAGTGTACAATTCATTTTGTTTATTGAAAATATCTCAAAAACAAAGCCTCCTAGAAAAAAATAATTGAATTCTGTAGAAAGGAAATTCGATGTTCTAATACAACTCATGTTCAATTTATATTTTTTTGGCGGCTTCATTTTCCCAAGAAATCGATTTTTTGTATTGAGTCACAATTTCAACATTTCTCATTTGTAACAATGGAAATATTAAAGGCCGCCATGCACGTCAACTATTTCTTTTCGCATAATTCATTCTGATTGGTGACTATAACCTACTTTTTAAAGCTGAGTTCGAATATAATTTCAGTTTTTCCAGTGGCGTGGCCAGAAATTTTTCATGGAGGGGGCCCGAAATTTCATAATTTTTTGAGGAATTCCGAGTTCACCCCCCCCCCCTCCATCAAATTTCCTTTTACTATAAAAACACTAAATTCAAACTTTGCAAAGTTCTCATGCGATTTGCATAGCACGTTTAAGGAAAAAAACTGATGAAAATGTAATTTTGGAACAAATAACTTACATAGGTACTAATTATTTTGGCCTTAAAAATCCATAAAGAAAATTTGATTTTTAATGCTCCAAAGAGGCCCCTTTTCACGTAAGTTCCTGGCGCCAAGGAGGGGGTGTCGAGACCCTCCCCCTCCCCATAGCTACGCCCCTGAGTTTTTCTCCATCACGTCAATTTTTTGTCAAGAATTTGTTTTACATTTTTCGATACAACTTTTGACCCTTGGAGTCAATTTTCTGAGCAAAGAAAGCGTTCTAGAAAAAAAAAAAAAAAAAAAGAATAGACCATAGAGTATAAAATTCATTTTCTGTAAAATACAATGGTTTTTTTTTCAAAAGGTTTAGTTTTTGAGATATTTTCAATAAAAAAAAAGAATATTTCGAAAGCTAAACCTCCCAAAAAAAAAAAAAAAAAAACTAATTGGACTATACAGAAAGGACATTTTACGTCTATGGTTCTATAATTTCTGTTCCATTCATTTTTTTTGATGAACCCTTCCTATGCTCTGAAAATTGACTTCAGTTGTCAAAAATTATCAAAAAGTGTGAAAAAAAATGTACAACGAAAAATTCAAATTGTGAAAAATCCTCGAGTGGTGAATTTTTTTTGCTAATTTACTCGTGATCAGCACAAAAAATACAATATAAATCACCTATCAAACGTCAAACAGAATTTTCCATGTCGACCTGTGTATTTTTCAAAACATAGCAAAAATCTTGAAAATATTCATATTGAGGAAGGAAACCTGTCAAGCAGATGTACTTCTGGTCGATTTAGGGAATCACCACACCTCCGTTAGCTTTATTCCCAAAACTAATCATAATTCCCTTTCCCCGCCACCAAAGTTTCAAAGCTCGTTATTCAGTAGTCTACTCGCAACTCTTTAAAATCACATCCTCTATATTTGCATTAACGACTCCAGCTCTTCCATCGCGATGCATCTTAGCATACCTACATATGTTAAAACAATAAAAATTATACGCGTCCGAGCTCGTTTATCATTCGATGTTGACAGAAAGCGAAGAATACGCGATCGAATATAATCGTAGGTGAATGAAAAAAATTTTCTTCGTGGGCGCTGCCGCGTTCGCGATAGTTTTTCTTGCGAAGAGAAAAAAACCGGACGGCGGAGCCGCGTACAATTAGCTCAACTTGTACCCGAAGCGATTGTATGTATTTGATTTTAATAACATAGCTCTCCGAACCGCGCCGAGTTAAATGTCAAATACAAATACACAACTTCTGACGCGTCTATATATCATTGAACGCGATTACAGCCCGTTGAAAGGATATTTCGCATCATAGGCGACGTCTCTCTTACCTCTCGTCGTCTTTCTCTCGATTCCCAAAGCCCACCTACTCAGATACTGTAAAAATTAATTACAAATTAATCCGGCGCGCAATCTCGTTCGCTTTCTCTAATAATACTTTTTTTTTTCTTTCATTTTGAAATCCTTTTCCGGGCACCATGCTGTTGTCGCTACCGCCTCATCGGGTACTATAAGGCGTCAAGAAATTGTTTACATACGAGTACCTAAGTCGTATATCGTATGAAATTAAATGGATGGTTGGTACATTGCAACCATTTGGTAGCAGGCTGTAGGTGACGGTTATTTGGTTATTTATTATTGCCCTATTAAAAGTCATCATCCTGTTTAACTTACACCGATGCGTAAGACCGACTCCCTCTACGTTCAGAAACTCTTTCCAAACATCAAATACCATCCTTATTGTACCCAGCGTATCTCTTCAGCAGGTACCGCTACGTAAACGATACAAATACGTAATTTCAAACCCTCACCGCTCCCGCTAATTTCGCTCTACAATAATTCACTGTCATCTTTATCAACTCATATACACGTACAAACAATAAACATACACCTAGATGTAGGTCTACTCTCGTACACCTACATTACACATTTTCCTATTATCGCTGCATTTAAATGTATTACGACGACGATGCGATTACGCAGAAAAAATAATAATAAATAAAGTAGGTAAATATGTAAGTACATTACATAAAACTAGAATGAAATTGAAATTAAATTTACAAAACGAAAGTGAGTTTTATCATTATTTAAGGACACTTTTCATTTCCACATTTACACTCGTTTTTCTTCATTATCATTTCTAATATGATTTTTATGGGAAACAATTCGGTATTATGAAATATTAATATGGTTTTTTATTTTTCTCTCGTTCGTACCAATTTTCGCTCATTTTCTCTTTCATTTTCAAAAAAATTATCAAGATGAATCAAAAATTAGATGTAACGAACTCATTCGAAGGGCCAGTTATGCTATTCGTTTTTTTTTTCTTTTCTTGTTTAATTTATAAGTTTTCTTTGTACGCGTAATTTTATTTGTTATTTATTTTGTACGTATCGTTTTGTAATACTAGGTAGAATTTCTTTGCAACTCTCGTCTCTTTTGTTGTTTGATATTTTGAGAATTTTTTTTTTTCAAATAAATGTACATATACGTATAATAAATGCGTTATCTTTTTCGAATTTCTTTTTTTTTCTGTACTTAGGTACTTTAATTGTGTTTGGATGGTGAATGAAGGTCGTACGAATTGATCGTCAATATGTAGTCATTTACTACAAAATTTTAAAACAGAAACAAGAATAACATATTATATTCAATGAAGCGTAGACGGGATTGTTAAAAAAGGATAACTGGAGCACACCTAGAAAATTGCATTTTCATAATTTTCGTCAAAGATTTAGAAAAGATGATAAAAAATCTGAAAACGTCAAGAATTACCAAAGAAATTTCAATTAAAGACGGAAAAAAAATTTGAAACCCAAATTAAAAAACATCTGATTGAAAAAAATCATACCAGGTAGGTACGTAAGTTTTTGTACATGGAAAGTAGAAACGAGTGAAACCACGAAATTCTAATTTCTTTCACTTTCTCAAAAATTTTGAAAAATTATGTGCCTCCTGAAAATCAGAAATTCTCAATTAAAATGGAATTCTCCAAGATTTCTCTTATTTAAAATACTTGCATTTTTTTCCAACTCTTCAACTCGGAACAAAAATTTTTCTAAAAACTGTCATAATTTTCGAAGATTTTCTCAATTAAAAACGAATTTTTTTTCAGTAATTTTTCACCGATTCAGTAGATAGAGAGAATGCCTATTCATAGGTATTTCAAAGTCTTTCTCGTTATTTTAGTAAGGGAAGGTGGGGCAGGATGCACCCGCCAGTGATGTGATTGAAAAAAATTTTCTGGGCAATCGGTGGATGGGTATCTATTCGATACAAAACAGAAAAAAATTTCAGACCTGACGGATTGCTTGTCTATGAGCTATTATCAATAATGTGATTTTACGTGATTTTCGTAAAATTCTTGGAATTTGATTTTTGTGAAATATCATGTGTTCAAGACAAGACAGTCAAACCTGGAACTCGAATACCTTCATGACGTCCCGCTGAATGTCGTTTCGACTTTTTTTTTTTCAAAGTCCAGATTATTTTACGTGTTTTTAAATAGTTTAGAATTTTCTGAAAAAGTTTTCCAACTCCAAATTTTTTCCTCGTAATTTTTTTCTCAGAATTTTCTCAACTGAAATTTTTCTCTGATGTTATTTTTCCACGACCGAATTTTTTTCTGACGTAATTTTTCCACGACCAAAGTTTTTCCGAAGAATTTTTCCATTATTGAACTTTCATCTTTTTTGAAAAGAATGACTTCTGTTTAATTGACGTCGTAAAAATTTTATTTTCTCACAATTTTCACATCTGAAATTTTTTCACGTCCAACCATAATTTTTTCAACTCGAATTTTTGTCCTCAAAATTTTTATGACGTCAATCAAACAGAAATCATTCTTTTCAAAAAAGATGTAAGTAAGTTCAACAATGGAAAAATTCTTCAGAAAAAAATTTCAGTGGAGAAAATTACATACGTCAGAAATATTTCAGTTGAGAAAATGCTGAGAAAAAAATTCTGACGAAAAAATTTGGAGCTGGAAAACTTCTTCAAAAAATTCTAAACTGTTTAAAACTGACGTAAAATATTCAACGACATTCAGCGGTATGAGTAGTGACGTCATGAAGGTATTCGAGTTCCAGGTTTGACTGTCTTGTGTTTTCAAGTTTTGCAAAAAAAAATTCAGGTAATTTTTTTGTAATCTACATCCAATTACCTATCGAATGATGTATTTGGTTGGCATTTTCCCCGATATTTCCTTCCCAGTAAATTGTGTTAAAGAAAAATAGTGCCAGTGGGGCAAGATGCAAATTGAAAATGGGTCAAGATGCAAACATTGTTTTTAAATGCGAATTTTTCGAAAAAGTCACATATGGTACTAAAGATGGTCCAATTGATATTTTTGTGATTTTTTTTTCCTGGATGTCACAATTTTGCTTTAATTTTTAGACAGAATATCAAAAATATCAAAAATTTACCTAAAAAACAGAAAATCAACTAAGGCAGCATAAATTATGAATACAAAGATTTTAGAACTCCTCTTTTCAAAAATTACGCTTCTATTTAAATCTGTAATATCTACCTCGAATGTACTTGAGTAAATTTTACAAAAAAAATCGCGATTTCTCATCATGTCTTCACTGTTTGCATCTTACCCCATGGCATTTTTCATCCTACTCCATGGGTAGGACAGGATGCAAAAAAAGTGAAAAAAATTCAAAAAATTCTGTAGGGTTGAGGTATGCACCAAAACGGATTTTTTCAGCGAAATTAAAGGTAAATGTTTGAACTTTAATTTGTTGCAAAAATCAGACAATTTGACCAATTTGAATCGATTTGGCAGAACATTTGGCCTAGGTTGGTGCATCCTGCCCTACCTTCTCTTACTTGAATGAAAATTTTTGGAATTTTGGTCTCGAAAATTTTTTTGAACACAAGATACAAACAGAATTGGAAAAATCAAATTCCAAGGCTATTTTGCATCTCTTTTCTCAGTTTATAGATAACTTTTTTATTCTGATTTGTGAAAAATCACTGATAGACACTTAAACAGTCAGAATAACAGAACATGAAAGAGTAGCATTATTGACTGCTTTTCAGCAATTTCTCAGTTAATTTTGATGATTTTCAGTGGATAGTGCAATTTTTTACTGATTTTTCAACATTGATAGGAAGGGGAATCCGTCAATAGAACAAGGGACCAAATGGCTATCACTTATTTATAATGGAATTTTGTTAGATTTTAAAAAATCATTGCTGATAAAATATCGCGAATTTACTATCTTCTAACATCTGACGAAATATGAAACAGTCGAGTACAGAAAAATATCAATTATTTCAAAAAACAAAAACTTTTGCTCCAAGTAAGTAAAGCTGTTCATTTTTTTCACTGATTCCCTGATTCTTTGATTTTTCCCGCAGCAATTTTGACTGTGTATCATTTTTTTTTTTTCACTAATCCAGAATGGAAAAATAGTATCTATTTCAAAATAACAAATTTTACACAAGCCCTTACAATTTTTTGATTATGATTTCACTAAATCAGAGTTGTGTAAATTTTTTTTTCATAGGAAAAATTAAGCTTAGCAAAGGTAAAAATTTTGCAAAAAAAAAAGTAATTCAATGTTGAAATTTAATTATGTGCACCAATTTTCCAGCTGTCAGAGACAGTAATTCTGCACTCTGGATGATTTTTTGAACCAATATCGCATTAGGATCTGCTAAACATCTTAATTTTTCATACATTTTTCATCCAATTTGTACTCGTTTTCAGCTGAAAAATGTCTTTCGAAAAGAACTCTTGCAAATTAGATATTCCGACAGTGAACCGTACGACATTAACTCGTTGCCTGCCTGTGTATACTTACGTTAGTTGAACCTAGATTCGAACGAATTATACCATCCGAACGATTATGTACACTTGTGTGTCTCTCGATAAAAATGTAATACCTGTACCAGCGTATTTGTATTTCGACTAACATTGTCATCGAACAAGCTAATTCATGTTTTCTTGTTTTGGATCCGGTTTCGGTCAGTGGTAGAATTTTGTATAAGTATTTGTTATAATAATATACGCCGTGGAAGAAAAGAGTCGCAGGTTCCAGTAACAAAAATAAATCGTATATTTTGAAGTTTGTTAGACAACATGATGGATGATCTGTCGCCGTATTTTGCTATACACCGAAACAGTTGCTGACTAGATTTACTTCGCCCTTGTTTCTTTTTAAAAAGAACAACTTTTATTTTACGCACGAATTGAGTTGCTGGATTGTCGTTTCCCAAATTCTAGGCAACGGTTTGGAAATCAGATCAAACGAATGTAGG
Source organism: Pseudococcus viburni (assembly GCA_033439095.1). NCBI lineage: Eukaryota > Metazoa > Arthropoda > Insecta > Hemiptera > Pseudococcidae > Pseudococcus > Pseudococcus viburni. Next base: position 1,854,641 of record JAVBJF010000016.1, read on the forward strand.
TTCGGTGACGAGAGTCATGTGATAATTGTCGGCGTGATGTTCGTATTCGAAACATTTCTCAAGAGTTGCATCGATTTAATACGAGTTGTACATAGGTTTGCTAGGTTGCTCTTTTCTTATAATTCTGATATCATTTTGATTAATTCTTCCTCACTTCCAGCAATTAGGACGATGTCGTCACCGAACTTTCAATTATTTATGAAAAAAAATAATAATGTCTAAAAACTACTTTTAGGGGATTAACGTACACTGGACATAATAGGAAAGGTTTAAAAAATCAAATATTTAGGTCGAACCATTTTTTTATTTTGAAAATGAAATCGAAAAGGGGATGATGACTAAATATAAACAGAATGGAAAAAAATTTGGGCACCGAAGTTTATACTGAAAAGCAACTATTCAAATGAACATGAGATCAGTAGGTATAATATTATTTAACAACTGCATGATTCCAGCAATGTCGTATGGCTCCTAAACTGGGACACTAGGTAAATATTACTCGAAATGTCATGATTCGTTCAATGCTGATGGTCACCAGGAAGGATAGAATAAGAATTAGCGAACTTGGTCGGCAGGTTGGGTATTATTCACGTAATAAGAAAATGCTTTTTATTAACAGATAAAAAGAATAAAGACAAGACAGTTAAACCTGGAACTCGAATACCTTCATGACGTCACTACTCATACCACTGAATGTCGTTTCGACTTTTTTTTCAAAGTCCAGAATACTTTACGTCATTTTTAAACAGTTTAGAATTTTCTGACGTAGTTTTTCGTAATTTTTAACTCAGAATTTTCTCAACTAAATTTTTTTTCTGGTGTTATTTTTCTTTCTACCACCTAAATTTTTTCCGACGTAATTTTTCCATGACTCAAGTTATTCTAAAGACATTTTTCATTGTTGAACTTACATATTTTTTGAAAAAAATGATTTCTGTTTGATCGACGTTGTAAAAATTTTATTTTCTCACGATTTTCACATTTGAAATTTTTCCCGAAGAATTTTTCCACGTCTAAATTTTTTTCTCGTAATTTTTTCAACTCGATTTTTTTCAAAATTTTTATGACGTCAATCAAGCAGAAATCATTCTTTTTAAAATAGATTCAAGTTCAACAATGGAAAAATTCTTCAGAAAAAAATTTCAGCTGAGGAAATTATGAGAAAAAAATTCGATCTTTCTCTCAACTGAAATTTTTTTCTGATGTTTTATTTTCTTTTTCCACAACCAAATTTTTTGACGAGATTTTTCTATGCTCGAATTTTTTTTTCATAATTTCCTCAAATGAAATTTTTTTCCAAAGAATTTTTCCATTGTTGAACTTACATCTTATTTGAATAGAATGATTTCTGCTTGATTGACGTCATAAAAATTTTGAAAAAAATCGAGTTGAAAAAATTATGAGAAAAAAATTTAGACGTGAAAAAATTCTTCGGGAAAAATTTCAAATGTGAAAATCGTGAGAAAATAAAATTTTTACAACGTCGATCAAACAGAAATCATTTTTTTCAAAAAATATGTAAGTTCAACAATGAAAAATGTCTTCAGAATAACTTGAGTCATGGAAAAATTACGCCAGAAAAATTTTGGTAGTAGAAAGAAAAATAACATCAGAAAAAAAATTCAGTTGAGAAAATTCTGAGTTAAAAATTACGAAAAACTACGTCAGAAAATTCTAAACTGTTTAAAAATGACGTAAAGTATTCTGGACTTTGAAAAAAAAGTCGAAACGACATTCAGTGGTATGAGTAGTGACGTCATGAAGGTATTCGAGTTCCAGGTTTGACTGTCTTGTAGAATAAAGGTGGGCTATCAGTGCTGTCAGATGGAAAATTGCGAAATCTTCACAATCATTTCCTCAAAATCCTGAAAAATCACCAAAATCACCAATTTAAAAAAAATTCAATTATATGAGTCTGAAACTACGAAACCATAGAAAATCTCCCCTTCCCACCATTCGAAAAACTAATTAAACGTATGTTTTTTTTATTTTTCAAATACATCTTAAAATTCTTATATTGTATTTTATATTGATAATATCTGAGCGACCTGCGCCATATGCCATATTTATTGTTCTGATTAAATCAGACTGCATTCCAAAAATTGCATAAGGTTTCAAAAATATTTGAAATGGGAGATTTTTCAAAACATGATTTTTTAAAAATTGGACAATTTTCCAAAACATGGGTCAATTTCTCAAAGTTGGTGAATTTTCCACTATTTTTTGATGAGTTTTCAAAAGTTCTACAGTTTTTCACAAATTGTACTAAAATTTTAATATTTTCTCAAACATTGAAAAAATTCCCCAAAATGGGACTATTTTTTGACAATTTAATGTTTTTTTTTTCAATTTTTCAAACAGTTTTTGATGAGAAATTATAAAATTTGGTATTGTGAATGAAAATTAGAGCGAAAATTCACCAAATTCACCAATTTTTTGAAAACCACCAACCATTCACAACTGTGAAAATGAGAACAGGAAAAATCACCACACCTGGCAGCACTGCGGGCAATTCCATAGTAATTCGAACCAAAAATGAAGGCGGGTCTTCTGATATTTTTTTTTACTAGTTCCCCTTCATGGTCTATCCACAAAATCACGACCATTTCCGTTCTAACCTTCAAGGGGGTTGGGGAGACCTCATAATTTTTTAGTACAGTCAGATTAGCTCGAACCTAGAAAAAATTTCCAACCAGCTGAATTTTGGTTTATACGCTGTATAATGGTGTCAGTTACAATATAAAAAAAGTTCCGCTCCCCAAGTGTGAAACTAGCCCCAGGAGGGGGAAAAACCTCCCCAAAAAGTGGGTTTTCGTCTCTACCGTCTCAGAGAAGCCTCAAATCAAAAAATAACACGTATAAAAAAAATCTACATTAAATTTCCTATCAAATGGACTTTTTACTTTTCGAGATAACTCAATCCTAACCTCAGTTAGGGGTGCTTAAAGTTGACCCCTTTTCATATTTTATCAATTTCAGCCTAAAAATACACCTATTATGGATTTAAAACGCATTTTAGGAGAAAATTGGTAAGAACTAGAAGTGTTCCTCGTCCGATTCTACATCCGATAGAGCTATCATGTTTTTCAAAACCCCCAAAAATTGGGAGGGAGTGCAAAAAATAAAATTTATAATTCACATCCTTATTAGTATAGTCACAAACTGCAAAAAAAAAAATGGCTTTTGATGAAAGAAGCATGTAAGTTGGTATGATGAACAACAAGATCAAAAAAATTTTTAGAGAACGGGAGACTTTTTCAATTCACCATAGGGGGTGCGAGGGGGTGGTTTTTTGAGGCTCCCCCCCATGAGGTAAAGTTGAGCAAAGTCGACGTTCTTGGGGTCGATTTCATATATTTCAACCTCCCTGAACATGAATCGAATATTGACTTACTTTTTGATTCGACCCCCTTCTCCCAAAATCGTATTTTTTTCACTCATTTGCTTTTAAATACTGACTCCTGTGAGTAACGAGAACAAGTTCCACGTGATCAACACAAAATTTGATACATATGAGACGATTTCATCCTGACTATAATTTTTAATCTGACAAATGCGTTCACATGTCACATACTGACTGATATTGGCCGAGTTATAACACCTAGCAGAGTTTTTGTGTAGGTGCGATTTTTATTACCCGCGGAGCGGTAGATAGTGCGTGCAATTTTTTTTAGATATATTTATGCGAAGCTATAACCTTACTTTTACGTATCTCGGTATATAGGCTATTCGAATGAAATCGGATCGATTTTGTAGCGTAATAAGTTATATTATGTACCATAGGTAGTTCATAATAGCTACGTATAGAATAAGTGAATATAAAAGTTGAAGTAGGAATAGTGCGCGGTAGACACGCTGTGGAATCAGGCTGGTTGCCTACTGTTTAATGTTCTTGTAATAAATGCGCAACTAGTTATTTAAACGCTTCCCAAATGGGTAGGTACTAAAATGAAGTCTTCCAGTTGTCTTTTTTTTCTTTTTTTTCTCTTCTTCTTCTCCTTCTGGACGCGACGTGTAACATAATCGCGCATATTTTACAATTCAATTGTAATTTGTGAAACTGGTTCGTTCATTTTGAGAAGCAGTATTAAATATTTATATGCGGCCGATTTATAGGTTATTATTTAATAACGCGTTCCGGACTTTTTCGTTGTTATTTAAAATTTATAAATGACATCGTAAAAAAAGACCAACCGAAAATAGAAAGTAAAAATTGATTTATCAACAATGAATTTATCCATAGAAAGTCCGGTTAATTCGTCTGGGCATTTGGTCTGCTCGTATCGCTGTATTCTGCAGTATTATGTTCGACTTTCATTTGCGAGAGTTTGTTTATTTTTTTCGTCTTCGTTGAGTATCGGTTGTTCGAGTTTTACGTTGCGAATTAGCGTATTAATGGATAGGTTTATTTACAGATCAATAGATATTTATCTGGGTTTCAATTTATCTAATTTATCCGAAATGTTCTCAGAAATCGATTAGAATTTTGAAAAAAAAAACGAAACAAATGCTAGACATGAGTGATTCATGGTTCTAACTGTCGGTCATATGTTGCATCCGACTTGAGCAATTTTTTACTATTCAAATTGCAATTTATTTTTACATTCTCCAAAAAGTGAAAAGTCATAGAAAAATTTTGGTGAAATTCTTGATTTTCTTTATGGAAGTGTTGATGTTTCTCAAATTTGAATTTCAATTAACTTCACACATTTTAAAATAAATTTTGGAATTTTCACATTTTCTGCTGATTCATCCTGGATCAGGGAGAAATCACTTAGGTACGGTCAGAATCATAAGTGCAACCAAAAATTATTCAAGAGAGGGGCTGAATTGGAGAAAAATTGGAGAGAGAGGGAGTCAAAATTCATGGAAAATTTGAATCAGTCAAATTTTGTGAAATTCCGACTTTTTGAATTGGAGAAAAGTCAGTGATTTTTCATTGATATTTTACTCTTTTAGTCAAAAACTACCTACTAATTTTTTCTGACCAAAATGGACCGAAAAATGAGTGATTTTTGACCGGAAGTTCAATGAAAAATCACTGATCTTCAGTAAAAGTTATTTTACTCATTCAAAACAGTATGAATTTCAGTAAGTAAATTTGACTTATTTAGATGTCATCATAAGTTCATTCGAGAAATTCATTGACCGATTGAAACTGTATGTGAGCAAAGCGAGTATAAAAATTTTCAAAATAATCATATTTGATGTTTGAAAAGCAATTTTCAATAAAAGGAAAAATCTCCTTGCCGAGTTTAAGGGGATGCTCGAGTTCCTTGAGCCCTACCCTTGGATTCACCCAGGGGTGCGCTTTATAGATCTTTGAAAAACTTTCGAAAAAATCTGGACTGCGGCCTTGGTCAGAACTGCAGTACCAGGAAAAATCAGCAACATCGACTGATTTACAATGAATTTTCGCTGATTTTTCAGTCAACTTCATTATTTTTATTCAGCGAATACCACTAATCTTTCTATAATTTTTCAACTTATTCAGAATGGGAAAGATCAATTATAACAATAGTTCATGGTTCTGATACTACAGGAATTATTTTGATCCACAACCGGTATCAATCTAGAATTTCTCTTTTTATTTTTTCAACCGTACATCTCAAAAATTAAGAAGCACCGATAAATTTTCAGAATTACACTGACAGCGGTAGCAGCCTAGATTTTCTCAGAATGGAGACAGAATTTTCAAGGTTCGATTCCACTAGAAAAAAAAATGATTCAGAAGTGTGAGCACCCCCTACTTCTCTGAAAAAATTGGTCAATTTTCTAGGGGCTTCAGATCGGATTGAAAGCCCTTACAATCGATTTGAGAAATCAAAAATAGTGTGTATACCTTTTTACAGACTCTTTACCTTGATGAAATCAAAGGATATGACCAGATAAGGGGTGAATTTGGCTCCTGGCGCTTTTGAGCTCCTAAGCACCTCAAGTGGTGTATATATTGACTAGAAAAAATTTATCACGAAATTTTGAACCCCTACCCCTCCCTTTCGGAGTTATGACCATTATATGGCATCATGTTCAAGAATTTTTAATTTCAACGGGAAGGAAGGAAATTTCATGTTATTTGACACAAAGTTACATCTCATAGAGGTGTATTTATGATAATTTTTTCGATAATTTTGGCGCACGCTATGTTTTTTTGGCTATTTGAAGTTTTCAACCGTAAAAAACACCATAAAAGTAAAACTATTTTAAAAATACTTTTTTTTTGGTAAAATTTTGCTGAGAATTTGATTTTGGCCATTTCTTTGAACTAAGGGCCGAAAACCGCGAAAAACCGCGAAAAACTACACAGAAATGTTGTTATTTTTGCAAATTTTTCAAAATTCGAACGTTTTATACAAAATGAAATGATCTAACAAGGGAGGTATCCCAACTCAAAGTAAAATTTTGAGCCCAAACAAAAAAAAATTGAAAGTACATCATAACAGGACCCCGAATTCAAAATTTCAAGGGCTGAAATTCATTTCTCGATTTTTGGCGAATTTTTGAAATTTCAAAATTACCTCCGCCTCGCGAAATATGAAAATTTGATCTAATCAACGAAAAAAGCTTAAATTTGGTATCTACCCTACTTTCGACCTCCCGAATCGATTTAAAGCTGTTTCGAGACGTTTCGGAGCCACAAGAAAATTTTGAAATTTTCCAGTGTTGGAGAAAAGTCCATAAAAATGGCCCACATGCACTTCAGCGCCTATAATCGCGGATTATCCATATTGGTGACCTATTTGATCGATTAAAACACAATTTTACAAAATTCGTAACTTTGAGTTCGAATTCCCATTTTTGGGCAAGAAATTTTCCAGGAAAGAATTGCAAAATATCCCCCTTGCACACTTAACTGGGTAAAAACCCAAAACATGGTATATACCTTATTTTCGATGTTCCGAATCGATGGAAAGTGGTTTCGAGACGTTTCGGAGCTACCAGAAAATTTTGGAATTTTCCAGCACATAAAAAAAATTTCTTGCCCAAAAATGTAAATTTGAACCCAAAGTTACGAATTTTGAAAAAATTGTGTTTTAATCGATCAAATAGGTCACCAATATGGATAATCCGCGATTATAAGTGCTGAAGTGCATATGGGCCATTTTTATGGGCTTTTCTCCAGCGCTGGAAAATTCCCAAATTTTCTGGTGGGTCCGAAACGTCTTGAAACCGCTTCCAATCGATTCGGGAGGTAAAAAATAGGGTAGATACCAAATTTCAGCTTTTTTCGTCATCAAATTTTCAAATTTCCCAGGGGGGAGTAGGTAATTTTTAAATTTCAAAAATTCATAAAAATCGAGAAATGAACTTCAGCACCTGAAATTTTGGATACGAGATCCTTTTACGATGTACTTTTAATTTTTTTTGTTTGGACTCAAAATTTTACTTTCAGTTCGGATACCTCCCTTGTAAGGAAAAAATCAATCTCATATTCGTGTTCAGCAAGTCAAAATACTCCGATAAACAGACTTTTCGCGTTAGTTGAGCTCAAAAATTCAAAATCCACTTTTTTCACTGATTTTTGATGACGAAAAAAGTGAATTTCAAGACCAATGAATCGTTCACGATCCATTCTCAATCAGCTGCGAGAATTCATAGACGAACGACAAACAGGACTACAGCAATTTTCATCTTCAAAAAAATCGCATTTGGAATCATGTAATCAAAGAACTTACCTCCGGAATAAACAAACCTACAAAGGTATAGGTCGACTTTTGAAAAAAACTCCCGTACAAAAACAACTACTGCAATTCCAACAAGATCCCAGAGGGAACACACTCGACAAATGGAACACCGTTTTCTCATGCACCTTACGTCTAGGTCGCCATTGTACACAGCGCTGCGCGGCGTCTTAGACATCGAGGAGTATTTCAAAGGTCGCGGCACATGTCGAATCACGCCGCGCCGTATCAATCAGCAGCGCGGCGCATACGACGTCGTGGTTTGTGCCGGCGCTGGCGAGCTCGCAGCGAAGATTTATGAAAGAAACGATCATACAGGGAAGAAAGTCGTTTGTTAGAATGAAGCGGCGATGCGGAGAGAATTTGCCGACGAGGATGCCGTTGCCGTTGCAGATGACGATGACAACGACGCGACGTTCGCATCGGACATCTCGAACGTACTCGCGCACTGCAGTCGGGAAAACAGAAGAATACATTATTTTTGAAATATATCGTCGGTATACCGTGAGGCATTACAATATAGACGTATAGTACATATTCATTGTACGTTGAAAAATTGATACAAGCCGTTATTTGCAATCCAGGTCAGTTCTGTGGCGCGTTTACGTACAATCGAGCGCGGTTGACGCGCGGTAAATGTTAAAAGTATTATACGCATACGTCGTCGTCTATACGAATATGGTGTACTCGTAGACCTGGAGACCTGGGCACATACTATTTACTATATACAGTAGCCAGTAGCGATGCAGTACCTATATAATATCTATGTGCAGTTGTGATCGAGAGTAAAGTTGGATCGGACAGGAGTGGACGTGCTGCATAAAAATCTGCAGCCCGCAGCGCCAGTAGCTCCGTGTACCGGCGCGGTATGTTGGAAGTTGGCCGATTCTATGGAAATCACTCCGTTTCAGAAGCTCTCCCCATCTCCCTCGCCACACAATTGACACAGATAAAAAGGAAGTTGTGTCAACGTAACTTTGGACCACTCTGTCGCATGTTCTTCGAGCGGTTCGGCTTTTCATGCATTTGTTTTAAACCATCGTCAACAGGACAGCAGACACCATAGCACTTTGTGGAGTCGACAGTCCAGACGTAGACAGCAGAAATACCTGAAGGCAAACGGTGCAGTGCCAGATAGGCATTTTTCTAGCTGAGGGATTAGCGAGCAATGGCTCAGAAATGGAGTGAGCAAAATTGCGCGCATTCGGCACCCCAAGGATCTATAGGGGCAGTGTTCAAAACCACCAGAACCAAAACCCATCAGAAACACTTTATTTTCGATTTTTCAAATGGGAATCAGGACCAATTGGAACCGGTTCCAAGATGTATGTAAATATTCCCAAAAAAGACCAAAACGAACCAATTCAGCAGGGAAAAAGAGAAATTCCCAATTGGGAGAACCAGAAGAAATTTTGAAGCTTGTAAATTAACAGAACCATCAGCACAAGCATAAGTATTTTTAGATAAAAACCACCATCAACAGGAACCATTTCAATAAATTTCCAATCAGTACAAGAACAACCACCACCAATTTGTGAATCGGTTCCAATTGGTCCTAAAAATTTTTTAAGTAATTGAGTAGACACCTTTCTTTAATCTTTATATGAAGTATGTAGTGTATTTGTATTTCAATTTGGTGGGAGATGACGGAATGTAATATTCATTTCATGTTCTCGTAAACTCGAGCAGGTTTTGATCTTAACTCTTCCTATTTTTCTCAAAATTTATTTACAGGTTCCCCTTGTTGGTGCAATCGAGGAATCATTGTTATTTCGATCAAAATCCTTCAGGAGGGTGGAGGAGCCGGGAGCCCGTGTAATTTTCATACAATTAAGATTTTTTGAGAAACGACTCAACTTTGAAGGTTCATATCTCAAGATTGGTTAAGTCCAAGAAGAATCGGTTTGCACAGTTTTGTAAAGAATTGAAATGAGATTGAAACTGATGATCACATTTTGAGAAGTTCAAAGTTTAACCTCTATAATTAAAGTTCAACTTTCATGATGAATATAAAAGATGAAACCACCATTTAAAAATCTGAAAAAATTATAGCAAGGAGACATTTTCATGTTTTCAAATAATTAGTTTTCAATATGGGATCTCAACACCCCAAGGGGAAACAGGGGTTTCCAAATCTGATCAAAATTCAAAAAATGGAAAAACCAAAGTACCTAACACATCAATTTTGAATTTTTTTCTAATTGATTGGAATTTGAAAAAATAAATTGAAAGACCGAATGGAACCTAGAGAACCAGGACCAATTTAAACGGTCTCTAATTTTGGGAACCATCACCAGAACAACGTGATGAAATTTTTTGAAACTGAGCCCAAAACCAGAACCTTTTGCAAAAAATAAAAAAACCAGAACCATTTCAAGATCAGAATCACAAATTATAAGAACTGAAAATATCAGAACCAAACAGAACCGTTTCAGACAATTGTCAAAAACCAATTCAAAAACCAGATCCAGGAACCATGAGCACAGGACTGCTATGTCCATGTTTTTGGGAAATTGAGATTTTGGTATCACTGGAATCGTCTTGAAAAGGAGAATTTGATGCAAGAAACTGCTATGTCCCAACTTCGATATTTTTCATTGAAATTGCCTTAAATAGAAACTTTCTATGTCCAATATTTCTTATTATTCAAGAGCAGTGTAGAGGGTTCAAATAGAGGCCTGCGCCGCCGACGCCGATAAATGCATCAGCTTCAAGCCGATTTTTTTACCCTAAAATTGAATTTCGAAGTTGAGCACAATACGACAAATCATGCACCACCCTTGACATCGTTCTGACGCAAATGGGATTTTTATGATCCAAGTTCAAATTTATTCCAAGTTCCAAATTCAAAGTTCAACTTTCTCTAAAGGGTATAGCCGGGTTTTGGGTGAATTTGGCCCCCACTCCGATTTTCGATCTAACCCCCTCAGATAGTGTTCCTTAATGTAAAAAAAATTTAGAAAAATTGTTGACCCCCCCAACCCCTCCCTTTCGGAGTTATGCTCATTTTATTGCATTATTTTCAAGAATTTTTAATTTCAACGGAAGCAAAGGAAATTTTCTGTTCTTTGGCACAAAGTTACATCTCGTAGAGGTGTATTTACGATAGTTCTTTCAACAATTTTGGTGCACTCCTTCACGTTTTTTCGGTAATTTGAAGTTTTCAATCGTAAAAAACACCATACAAGCGAAGAACGACCACTTTTTGAAAATATCCCAAAAACGTGTTTTTAACGTAGATTCACGTCACGTATTCACTTTTGGCGATTTCGATGCACCAAGGGCCAAAAATTGCAAAACCCGTACAAAAATGTTGGTTTTTAAGCAAATTTTTAAAATTTTGAGCATTTTATTTTGATTGTTTCTTGGAACTAAGATCTAAAAATCACAAAAGTCTATGCAGAAATGTTGTTGCTTTAACAGATTTTTAAAATTTTGAGTGTTTTATACAGAAAAAAATGACCAAATAAAGAAACTAATGCTGGATTCGTGTTTAGTGGGTCAAAATACCCCGATAACACCCTTTTCGCGATTGTTTTCTTAAAGTCTTAAAATTCACCTTTTTCACTGATTTTTCATAACAAAAATTGCGAATTTCAAGTTTTCAAGTAAAACGATCGCGAAAAGGGCGTTTATCGGGGTATTTTGACTCGCTAAATACGAATCCGACGTTAGTTTCTTCGTGTAGTCATTTCTTTCCATACAAAATGCTCAAAATTTTGAAAATTTGCTTAAAAACCAACATTTTTGTACGGGTTTTTGCGATTTTTGGCCCTTGGTGCATCGAAATCGCCAAAAGTGAATACGTGACGTGAATCTACGTTAAAAAACCACGTTTTTGGGATATTTTCAAAAAGTGGTCGTTCTTCGCTTGTATGGTGTTTTTTACGATTGAAAACTTCAAATCGCCGAAAAAACGTGAAGGAGTACACCAAAATTGTTGAAAAAAATATCCTAAACACACCTCTACGAGATGTAACTTTATGCCAAAGAACAGAAAATTTCCTTTGCTTCCGTTGAAATTAAATTTTTTTGAAAATAATGCAATAAAATGGCCATAACTCCAAAAGGAAGGAGGTGGGGGGGGGGGGTCAAAAATTTTTCTAATTTTTTTTACATCAAGGAACACCATTTGAGGGGGTTAGATCGAAAATCGGAGTAGGGGCCAAATTCACCTAAAACCCGGCTATATACCATTTGACAAATTTTTGTTTTTAAAAATTTTTTCAATTTCATATTTTTAAAATTTCCTTTCAATTATTGAGTTGAAAGAAATTTTGATGAACGTAAAGTTGAAAATTTTAAAAGAAATTCAATAAGTATCTAAAAAATTGAGGAAATAGTATTTACAGTGAAAAAACTGGTGAATTTGGCCCCGCTCCGATTTTCGATTTATCCCGCCCCGATTGTGTCCCGGGATTCAAAAAATTATGGAAAAAATTGACCCCCCCACCCCTGTTTTTCTACGAGGTGGAACTTTGTGCCGATGAACAGAAAATTTCCTTCACTTCCGTTGAAATTAACAACTCTTGAGAATAATGCAATAAAATGGCCATAGTTTCGAAATAGAAGGGTGGGGGGGGGGGGGGGGGGTAAACATTTTTCCAGTATTTTTTCGCCTAGGAACACCATTGGGGGACAGGGAGTAGATTGAAAATCAAAGCGAGGACCAAATTCACTGCTAATATTGGATATTCCTACTAATTTGAAATTATTGGAAACGATTTTGAATCGTAAGAAATTTTGAAAAGTAAGGAATAGACAAAAACTTTAAAAAATCAAATTTGGAAAAATGTCTAAATTATAAAAATTCTACAGTATGAAAAAATTTCAAAAATTTTAGCACATTGGAAAATTTTCCAACTTCATTTGTTCATTTTTTCAACCGTTTTTTTCAATTACAAAATGAATTCGAATAGTTTTAAACATTTTTCCAACTTTGAACTTTTGAAGAAATTTTCGACTTCATGTTTTTCAATTTTTCCTCAATTCAATAAGTACCTAATTAGAGGAAATTCTAAGAAGTAATAAAATATGAAGTCGAAAAAATTTGAAAAATCAAAGTGGGATAAATTTTGAGAAAATTTAAATCAAAAAAATTTACTAATGGAAAAATATTAAAATTTGATATATCTAGCTTTCTTAAATCGCAATTCTTCAAAAATTAAGAGCCCCACCCGTTCAAAGGTTAGAATGGAAATAATGACGCTTACTTCACGAGACCATCAGGGAGAACTCGTAAAAAAAATCATAACGAAATCGGAAGACCAGACTTGATTTTCGGTTCGAGTTGATATGGAATAAAACTACAGTAATTCCAATGCATTGCATTACCAGTAGATATTTCTTCCGCACGCAGTTGTTGGTGCATTTCCCGTCGTCATCGCCGGCACCGGTGACGCGATGTGCCCAGCAGCGCAAAAATGTCTTCAGATTTTTATTACCCAGAGGCGCGCTTACTTTTGCATCACTACTGGTAGCAAATCTGCGCGCAGAAAAAAATGCCTTCGACGAACAGAATCGGTCGAGCTTGGCGATTGTGTATAGCAAATACCTTGTCCATCCGGCGGTCTATGATTTATTGAATACGCGGCTACCGTGATTGATTTACCGTGTACTGCTTATCGTCAGTAGCGCAATTAAATGCTACAAATTGGTAATCTACGCTAAGATTTATAGTTAGTCTTATTTCTTTAATGCGAAATTAACCTTTTTTTCTTTCTTTTTCGCAGCTCTCCATATGCGTCCGACCGAGTCCGCCTATCTTTGTCTAATCTATATAGATACAGATACATTATACTTGTTTCTTATTATGTCGATGCGTATTTAAGCGTATTACATCTACGTGCGTGTGTATGTGTGTAAAAAGCTACGTACATTTCTACAAACCGAGCGCAAGTACGAATTTAATCGACTTTTTCTCGAGTTTATAACCAGCCATTTAGTCGTCTCCGATGGTGTTTACCTGCCGATAATGCATAATAAATTGGATATTGCGAGAATGCGAATGTTGATCGTTTTTTTCCTTCTTTTCGATCTCCCGGTAGGTAATTAAACATTACGATGTGATGAAGTTTGAAGTAATTTTCAAACGTGTAACAGCAGCGCCTCCGTATCTCCCGCAGTAGCAAAAACCTTTTTGTTATTTCCAATAAAGGAAGGTGCCAAGGTTGGTATTTCATTTATTAAGGTATTTTATTACGGGTCAGGGGTGCTGTAAAAGTACTTTTAACGATCGACGATTCTTCATAATCAATAAGAGGGACGAGGCGAGTTTGCTTTTGCTTTGCCGTACGTAGAGGTGATCTACGTAATTGAATTTCGCTTTCATTTATTACCTATACTGGCCTACCAACTGCCTTTTGCGTTTTGTAACGTTGTCGCGTAAACAGAGGTGAAAATTTATAGAAAATTGATCTACGTGGTTTAAAAAATGAAAAAAATGCGGCATGAGATGAGCACTGGGCAGAATTCGCGTCATCGCAGGGCTGTTGTGGAAAATTATTCCTCCTCTTTCCAGAACGAGAGCGAAAATTTTTCCAAACATGGGTCTTCAAATTTTCTCACTTTTTCTCTAATTTCCATCATTTGAGAGAATAATCTGTCGCTACAATATTTTTTCAATGATTTTTCTATACTTTTTATTGAAAATTGATTCGCTGCTATCGTTATCACGCAAATACTCAGGAGGAAGCTATGGAAGGAGTTTTACCATCACAGGGAATGAGGAATAAGGTCACTCCTAAAAAATTTAAAACTGAAAAAAATGATTTTTCCTTCAGGGAGAGTTTACTCAAGTGATACGAGTAGGTAATTAGGTAAGGGAAAGTGGGGCAGGATGTACCAACCTAGGCCAAATGGTCTGTCAAATCTATTCAAATTGATCAAATTTTCTGATTTTTGCAACAAATTTAAGTTCAAACATTTACCTTTCATTTCGCTGAAAAAAAATTCCATTTTGGTGCATACTTCAACCCTGCAGTTTTTGAATTTTTTCAATTTTTTTAGCATCCTGCTCCACCCATAGGGCAGGATCCAAAATGCCATGGGGCAAGATGCAAACAGTGAAGACATGATGAAAAATCGTGACTTTTTTTGTAGAATTTACTCAAGTACATTCGAGGTGGATACTACAGATGATTTAAATAGAAGCGTAATTTTTGAAAAGAGGAGTTCTAAAACTTTTGTACCTATTCATAATTTATGCTGTCTTAGTTGATTTTCTGATTTTTTAGGCAAACTTTTGATATTTTTGATATTCTATCTAAAAATTAAAGCAAAAATGTGGGGAGTTAGTGAGTTGATTCCCAGCTTTGAAAACGGTTCTAATTGATTCCCATTTTTTTTTTTTTTTTTTTTTTAATGTCCGAATTGATTTCCACTTTTTTTCAATGGTATGTACGAATTGATTCCCCTTTTTTTCCAGGCGTATATACGAATTGATTCCCCCTTTTTTTCGGGGTATATACGAATTGATTCCCAACCTCTTTCAACATAGGAATTTTTCAGAAGAGCGAATTAATATGCACAAAACGTTTCTACGACTTAAAATTAGGTTCAGCAAATGTTGGTTTGTTTCAAATTGCGGATTTGGGGCCTACAGAGCAGGTTTCACTCCAGTTCTCAAGAATTGAAATGAAAAATTTTCCCATATGTTTCTAAATCACAGATCTTCAAAGTTTTCGAGCTTTTTATTTATAAGACACAAAAAAGTGTTGAAATTATTTTTCAAGACTAAAATAAATAGCACCATTGTTTTTTTCGTAAAATTTTATTTCCAAAACTGCGATTAAAAAAATCCCAAGCATAAGCGCACCCAGATGGGAAAATTTTTCATTTCAATTCTTGAGAACTGGAGTGAAACCTGCTCTGTAGGCCCCAAATCCACGTTTTGAAACAAAACAACATTTGCTGAACCTAATTTTATTTTAAGTCGTAGAAACTTTTTGTGCATATTAATTCGCTCTCCTGAAAAATTCCTTTTTCGGAAAATAAAGTGGGAATCAATTCATACATACCCTGCCAAAGAAATGGGAATCAATTCGCACATTCACTCTTGAAAAAGGGGAAATCAATTCGTACATGTCCAAAAAAGAAATGGGAATCAATTCCCCTGTGTTTTTACACAAATATTTCTTTGGGAATCAACTCACCTACAGCCAAAATGTGATATCCTGGAAAAAGTATCACAAAAATATCAATTGGACCATTTTTAGTGCCATATGTGACTTTTTCGAAAAATTAGTATTTTAAAAACAATGTTTGCATCCTGCCCCATTTTCAATTTGCATCTTGCCCCACTGGCATTATTTTTCTTTAATGTAATGTACTGGGAAGAAAATATAGGAGAAAGTGCCAGCCTAATACATCATTCGATAGGTAATTGGATGTAGATTTTAAAAAAATTACCTGAATTTTTTTTCAAAACTTGAAAATATGATATTTCACAAAAATCAAATTTTAGGAATTTTACGAAAATCACGCAAAATCACATTATTGATAATAACTCATAGTCAAGCAATCCGTCAGGTCTGTAATTTTTTTCGGTTCTGTATCGAATAGATACCCATACACCAATTGCCCCGAAAAAAATGTTCAGTCATATCACTGACGACAATAAGCCAATTTGCATCTTGCCCCCTGGTGCATCCTGCCTCACCTTCCCTTACATATTTTTTCAAAGATTTTGTAACAACAAAAATTTGGGGAAAATGATGGAGAAATGTAAATTTTGAGAGACACGCAAAATAAAAATCACCATTCACTCATCATTTGACATCTGAAATAAAATTTTAAAAAATCTCGAAACCACGTCTCACAGTAGAAATTAGAGTAACGTTTTTCCCATTATTTTTTCAATAAAATTTTCAAGACGCTAACAAAATTCGTAGGTATGACGGATTTTGAGTATTTTTGGAAAAATCTACATTATAGAATAAAAAAAATAAAAATCTAGCACAAAAAATGGGAGGGGACATTTTTCCTGGAAGTTTCCAAAACACCGGAATACTTTTTTATAAAGCAAATCATCCACATGAAAGTTTGGAAAATTGAAAAATTTCTGCGATTTAAATGAATTGGGCAGTTAAAAAATATTTCGGAGTAGGTAGGTAGTATTTAAAAAAATTTCATACGGCCCGTAAACCATTAGCTGGTTTATTGCTGAAGATCGACTTCAAGCATATTGCCACAAAATCACGCTGAATACTGCTCAGCGCAATCGTACTCGTTTTGTTGCGAAGCCTCATGGTAGCGAGCCTTCGAGCTCAGCGCCACGAAACTACGCGGGACTATGAGAACGCGATCGGGCTCGTTTTCTGACGAGGGATCAACAGATGCTGACGGACGATACCCGGCATGGATAAAACTTCGGGACACTTGCAATTTGAATTGAAACTTTTCGATGGATATTTTGAAATATGTATACTTTTTCGTATAAAATTACGAGTTTTTCTTGTTTTGAAAGATTTCCCCTTCTTTTTTCACGACACTTGAGCGAGTTCGTTTCAATCTTTTCCCCGTGCAGACGTGCCTGATCACTATCTACTCGTATACAGAAATCACCCCCTTTCCACTACCTTCATTACCCATAAGATACACTAAAAAAGTAACGATCCAAATTGGGATCTTCCCTGAGAGCCATAAATAGTAAAAATGAATCCCAACATCCTCATACAAGAAAAGTCAGTAGATAATACGGGTACCCAACTTACCATCATCAGCCAGCTTGAATTTTCTCATTGAATGATTGACTGAAACTGAAACAAAATCACAGAAAAACATTATATTATTACAAACAGATTAAAATTAAAATGTCCATAGTAATGAGTTATTTATCAATAAATAATTTCGATGCAGACTTATGCCAAATTCAACAACTAAACCGACTAAAGGGAGGGGTTAAAGGATATCCGTTCTCATCAGTAGCGAAGCTAGCGTTCAAGCTTGTAAGCTCAGCTTACATCAAAATTTTGAGAAAAATATAGAAAAAAATTATTTTTGTTAAAAATCAAATTCCGAATTCAAAACCATCCTTTCTAAATGTCGACCCCCACCTCTGGAAGATATTTTTGGGGAGCCAATCAGATTGCAGAATTGTGTTCCAAGGTTTAAGAGTAGGGGTATTCCTCAGCTGACCTCAGGTGATGTTTGTATTTTTTGTCAGTCTGTTAGTTGAGCTGCTGGCTTAAGGTTGCTAAGGTCGTGGGTGTTGGTGTGGTTTCAGATGTGATTTTTTTTTCTTCTTGATTTCTTTGGTGTATTTGTTCAATCTTGTTTTTACTAACTACATTTATGTTTTCCAAATCTAGGCCTTTTTATTTTGATATTGTTCTTCAATTTGGGGGTTTTGTTTTTTAATTTTTTTCAATTTAGGGTTTTTGTGGTTTTTGGGTGTGAGGCTTTCGATAAATTTGGTGTTGAGTGTTCAGAATTTAGGGGAGTTGTTGAGTTTTTTGTTTGTTTTGTTTTTTCAGTGCTCTTCAGTTTCTGTATTTGGAGCTTTTGATGTGTTGTGTTGGTTTTAGAATTTGGGGCTTTCGTTTTTGTTGTTGGAGTTATTGAGGGCTTTATTGTTTTTGTTTGGCGTTGGTTTTAGAATTTTGGGAAGTTTGCAAATTTTTTATTTTGTTTTTTGTTTTTTCAATATGGTTCAGTTTTTGTTGGTGGGGCTTTCGATGTGTTGGGTGTTAGTTTTCAAATTTGGGGCTTTTGTTGTTTTGCTTCTAGCTGTCCAGGTAGATACAATGCACAGGCTTGTGCATTCTTCAGTCATTTAATTGGAAAATTTGGTTGTCAACATTAATTATAATTAAGTTGATTTTCCATTTCTAGGGTTTTCAGTATGATGGACGTATTATTTGATCTAATTTCATGTAAGTGTGTTTTTTTTTTTCAATTATTATAATTTATTTTATATTTTTTTAAATTTTTTTACTCAATTGGGGTTTCATTGTATCAATGGTGTGCATGTGCATAAATTTGAGTTAATAGAAGGTATGTTAGTTCAAATTTATTTATATGCACACTGCTGATATAATGAAATTTTAGCTGAATTTAATGTTTATTTTAAAGCTTTATTATTTTTTTGACTAATTTTCATTCCTAATATCACTTTAATTTTTTTTTACAGATTGTGACACCCATGCGCCTGGCTCAAGTTTCCGTGAGGATTCACAGTGACGGAGGTGCGGAAAAGGTGGGATTGAAGATAGGATTCAGAGTAAAAAGTTGCGGATTTAGTGAGGAGGAAGAACCAGTGGGGCAGAAGAAAGTCTACCAGTAGGAGAAAAATCTACTTCAAGAAAGCAATGGTATTTGGTAATGTATGCATGCATATTTCAAACTTATTTTTAGCTCCCCTCATCCTATAGAATAGTTTTAATCTCATGATTTTTAACTTCAGTGGTATTGATATAGGTGTCTTATTCATTTGGATTTTTTTCTGGTTGTTGATTTTTGGGGGATAAGGGTTAAATTTAGTAAACAAAACAGAGTTTTGTCTTCAATTAAGCAGTCAGTCTGTGTAGCAGTAGGATCCCTTGCCTCTTGAATGTTACATTGATGACACAACTAACACTAGTGAAGGAAGTGGATTCATAATGTTTGCATTCCATTGGATGTAACGGCGCAGCACGTGGGATTGAAGCCATCTTTGCTCTAAATCGACAATGGGTCCTGTCGATTTCTTAAATTTTACAGAGGAGCCACTTGTTGTGGGGCTACATTTTTTGTCCAATTAAACAATTACTCAAAATTCATCAATACCACTGTTATCTGTGACCTATTTTATTCTCTTTCTGCTCCTACCCATATTGTAATTTCTGATTTCAATTCTGTGAAATCAAGGTACCTACTTATGTGAATATTTACCTCCCTCAGATATATTTTAAATTTTTAAGGAGAATCAATAAAATATTGATAAAATTACCAGCAAATACTACTTATCATAAATTGAATTAACAGCTTAATTGATATCAAATAACATCTATAATGAATATAAATGGCAGTATAATTATATTGCACCTGATGAATTCAACTATCATTAATTACTGTCATAGTTTACAAGAAACATTTAGGTAATTTAGTGTTTGTTCTAATCCTAACCCTTTTTTTTTTTTTTCAGTCTAATCACTTTTTTTCAGGATAAAATGTTGACGAATATAGATAGGTATGTACTTATTAGAGATGAGCACGATGCCGCTTATATGTATAGTCGGCGCACTAGCGACGATACTGGTTTCAACGATGCAACACTTGAAACAGGTAGCGTTGACAGCGTAGAAAATTGTAGGCTTTTAGCAGGTAGCGTTGTCTATGTAGAACATCGTATGCTTTTATCATAGACATCGCAAACATCACACACTTCTATCATACACATATTAGTGAAATTTAACTCAATTTATACTTAGGTATTTGATTCAGTTTGACAGCAAGAATCAATCAATTATTTGCATTTGTCATTAGCATTCTTCACCTTCAATACAATTCTTGGAAACAGTTGTGTATAACCATTAAGGACCCTTGCAAAACCCATTATGAAGTGAGGCTCCATGCGCCCACCAGCCACCTTTGGTGTCTTGTTGCTGTTCTACTAATATACCTGCTAAAATCGCAGGTATTGGCATCGTAGACATCGTAGGTATCGTCGCTAAAAGTAGCGTAGCAGCGGCATCGTCTATAAGCGATGCCGCTAAGTAGTGAAAAAGTGGCATCGCTTATGAGCGATGCCGCTGCTACGCTAACACTTTTTTTTGGCTGAAAGCGGCATCGTGCTCATCTCTAGTACTTATTACATTTTTTAAGGAAATAGTAATATTTTTTTTTCATCTCCCCCTCCTCATCCTATAGGAAAGTTCTAATCCCATGATTTTCAACTTGAGCAGTAGGTATTGATTTGGTGTCTTATACATTTGGATTTTATTCGGGTTTTTGATTTTTGGGGGATAAGGGTTAAATTTGGCAAACAAAATCTGAGTTTTGGCTTCAATCAAGCGGTCAGTCTGTGTAGCAGTAGGATCCTTTGCCTCTTGAATGTTACATTGATGACACAACTGACACTAGTGAAGGAAGTGGATTCATAATGTTTGCATTCCATTGGATGTAACGGCGCAGCACGTAGGATTGAAGCCATCTTTGCTCTAAATCGACAATGGGTCCTGTCGATTTCTCATTGTGAGGAGCCACTTTCCGTGAGGCAAAATTTTTAGTAAAGTTACATAATTACTCAAAATTCATCAATACCACTGTTGAATTGAATTTTTTCAATTTTTTTTTAATTTAAAAATTTTTTCAAACTTAAATTTGGTTTAAAATTTTCAAAATTAGAAAATTTTTAGTTTTCCTAATTTCATTTTTAACATTTTTTTCCAATTATTTAGTAGAAAAAAATATTCAAAAACATCCTAGTAAATGCTTTAGCTTTTCTAATTATGTAGCTTAAGCTTTCGGCTGGCTTTCCATCCCTGGCTTTTTGTCTCCCCTTCAACTCTGGTTCATCCCCCTTCTAACAACCTTTTCTCACATTCGCATACGTAGCTTCGTCCATCCACATACAGCACATAGACGCGATGTGATGTGATGAAAATCGCATCCCATCGCGCTATCACCGATCACATCATTTTAACGTAATAAGTAACGACGATTATTCCATTGTCTCTTATAGCACGTTACGCAATACTTCACAAGAACTATTTTAAATGGAATAACAATGCCAAGATACTTCGGTAATGATAACGCAGACCAGTTTACCCTTGTTTATCAGCACGGCTAATTAATAATAGTCATTACGTCGCATTAGGTCAATCATTTAAAGTAAGTAATTTAAATACATGCATAGGTAGTCATTATTGAGAAGGGAGAGACAAACGAGCGAGGGAGACAGACAGAGAGAAAAATAAAAAAGAGTAGCATATTATGTGTAGACATGTTACGCGCCATTACCGCACTGTCTGCCATCGTGAGCTAAGACAAATATCAACCTTGATGACGTCACATATTCATTCTGTCATTTCGCGATCGCAGCAAACATACCTAGCCTACCTAGGTACTAGTTACACAGAATACGTCGCAAATACATTACATACACAGTACAGACGTACAGAGTACACACATAGGACGAGGTAGGTATCTACAGCTATGTACATTAATACTTAGGTAGCGTGGATACCTCTAAGTACCTACATGTGTAAAATGTGCACATCAAGAGGCCAGCTCCAGCATACCTAATACGAATTTACGATACGGCGAAAAATTCTCATACCTAATCTAATTTCGGGAACTATTTTACTATGTTCGATATTAATTATAACACGTAATAACGTCATAATGGGTTCACTCGTGGTCGCAGTCTCCCGCGCGTACCTATATACCTACTATAAATGAATTAATATGATAATTAATATAAAGCTAATAATTATCGGTGCTTCTTCGTCTCATACTCAATCGCAGCGCACATTAAACCAGATAAGAACAACTTAATTATGGGCGTATGATACAGAGATGATCTCTTTGCACCTTTTGATATATTCTTCAACGTAATAACCTATAATCAAATCCAGATACCGATCGTTGGATTAACGCGGTGCGGCTCCTTTGATAAATTCTATACCCCTTCGAATATAGGTACACGATCGTATGACCACCGCAGCGTGTACACTTTACACTGTTGTTGCGTCGTCTTGCCTTGTCTCGACTCATCTCTCGGATTAACCTTGTGGTACATGTAAAAATTCAATTCCCCGGACGAGATGGTCAATCCATCAACTAATAAATTAGATCATCGAATCGTGCATCGAGTATTTCCTTCTTCTCTTCGCCTAATACGTTACTTCTGCGGGTTGAGAAAATGTAAAATAATCTCTAATTAGTATGCGATACAATGTCGATAGCGCAGCCAAATACGTAGGTGCATTTTTATCGAGTGAAAAAAATCGCGGGGAGGCTGAAGGAGTGCAATTCTTCTTATTATATGTCAGCGATGAACGAGATTGCGAATTATAGATGAGTTCTCTTCATATACTTGATAAATGAAGGTCCAGAATTCGATCCATGCCCAGGGTATCCACAATATTTCAGAATCAGAAATGATTTTCCCTGACTTGTCCGGGTTTTCCAGACCAAGTTTTCGTACTCTTTCAATTATAAATCAGTGAAAATTATCGAAAATCTCCGAGAAACAATCAGCATTGCAGCACAGGAGAAAATCAGGGATTTTTTTTACTGAAAATAAATTAGTGAGAAAAATTCTTGAAAAATCAGTAAAAATTCCCGGAAAAGTCGGTGAAATTTATGAAATTTGCTGAAAAATCAGTGAAAATCGTTGAAAAATCAGCGAAAATTCACTCCGTTGATTTTTCCTGTGCTGCAATTCTGATTATGTATCAGTGACTTTTCACTGATTCAGAATGAGAGAGTAGTTTTCCAAATCCTTTACACATGATATTCACGACGCATGGAGGGGGAAAGGGTAGTTTTTCGCGTTTTGTTTTTCCTACCCAAAATTGTGCTGAATTATGATTTGAAATGCGCGATATCTAACGACCCCCCCCCCCCCCCAAAAAAAAAAACATCACCTACTTTTGCGAGATTTTAAGCTGCCCTAATTCTGGCCAAAAAATTACTCGAATTCGATTCTAAAAATGTTTGAACCCACCCACACTGGGAAGTCAGAAAATTTTAGAATTTCAATTTCAACTTCATGGAATTTTTCAAATAGCAACTATTGAAATATCATACGTATAAAGAAGGTAGAAAAGAGAAATCTGGAAAACCTCGAAACGATGAAGAAAATTATCCCAAAAAATAGTGGCAAACATGTGATGAAATTTTTCCAAAAATTTTGGCCAGTCTGCAAAAAATCAGTACCATTTAAATTTTTGCGAAGGTATTTTTTTTTTAGAAACGAAAGTGAAAATGGTGAAAATATCTCACCCAAGGATTTCGTAAAATCCAGGGACCTGGAGGAAAGGAGGACCGGTTCCTTCCGGCTCCAGCTCCGAGATTTTTGAATAAAATCCCTTCGGCTCCGACTCTAGGAACTTTTAAAAAAAGTGCCTCCGGCTTCGAGATTTTTTTATTGTTTCTAGGAAGTTTAAAAAGGCTCCTCCGGGGGGGGGGGGCTCTAAAAGTATATTGATTAGCAGAACACGAATTCGGCATTTGTTTTTTTGTTTTGTTTGATGATTGTTTCAGCTCCTAAAATATGTATCCTGGTAAAATTTGGCGTTTAGATGGGGAAATTTTGTTAAAACGTCGCGTCACAGGAAGAAACCAAAGTTAGTACGTATTTTTGGAAGACAAACAATGAACATTTCTAACCGATACATAATTTTTGGGATTTTTTCAAATTAAAATTGAATTTTTTCATTTCAAACTTGAATTTTTTCAAATCAAATTTGTTTTCGGTTCAAAATTGATTTTTTTTAATTCAAAATTGATTTTTTTCTATTCAAAATTGAATTTTTTAAATTCCAAATTGAATTTTTTAATTCAAATTTGTTTTAGTTCAAACCCCATTTTAAATAATAAACCTTCTTCCCTTCTATATCAAACAATTGAATATTTTGAAGCGAAAAAATATGTTCAAAATTGGATTTTTTCAACTCCGAGTTGAATTTCTTCAATTCCAAATTTTTTTCAGTTCAAAACTGATTTTTTTGAATTCCAATTTTTTCAGTTCAAAATTGATTTTTTTGAATTCCAATTTTTTTTAGTTCAAAATTGATTTTTTTGAATTCCAATTTGTTTAGTTCAAAATTGATTTTTTTGAATTCCAATTTTTTTCAGTTCAAAATTGATTTTTTACAATTCAAAATTGATTTTTTTCAATTGAAATTTTTTTTAGTTCAAAATTGATTTTTTCAGTTCAAAATTGATTTTTTTAATTCAAAATTGAATTTTTTCAATTCCAATGTTTTCAGTTCAAAATTGATTTTTTCAATTCAAAATTGATTTAAGTATTTCAATTCCATTTTGTTCTGTTCAAAATTGATTTTTTTCAACTCCAAATTGAATTTTTTCAATTCCAATTTTTTTTAGTTCAAAATTGATTTTTTTGAATTCCATTTTTTTGAGTTCAAAATTGATTTTTTTTCAATTAAAATTTTTTTAGTTCAAAATTGATCTTCTCAGTTCAAAATTGATTTTTTTCGATTCAAAATTGAATTTTTTCAATTCCAATTTTTTCAGTTCAAAATTGATTTTTTTAAATTCCAAATTGAATTTTTTCAATTCCATTTTGTTCTGTTCAAAATTGAATTTTTTCAATTCAAAATTGAATTTTTCCCATTCAAAATTGAATTTTTCCAATTCATTACAAAAAATTTTCCAAAAAATCGGATTAACTCTTCAAATTTTCATGAATTTCTTTGATATATTTTATTTTATTATGGTGACCCCTATTTTCTAGAAAAAAGTATCATGGGGAAAATTGCAAAAAGGAAATGTAAAATTTTCAACAGTAGGAAAAAATGGTATCTACACCGAATAATTTTATTTTAGAACGTACTGAAAATTCTTGTGAATTTTTCACGACTTTCACGACTTTTATTCACCATGACTTCTTCATGACTTTCATGACTAGTAAACGCATTGAAAAGTCATTATTTTGCAAAGGCTCTGGTGTGATTTGGGGGTCATTTGGCCCTTGGTGGAACTTTGACAAAATTTGTATGCCATTCGACTTGCCTATGTAGAAGATGATTTTAGAGCGCAAAAACGAATTTTTATCACACACCCCGGGGGCAGGGGCCTCAAAATACGTGATTTTCACTCTAAAAATTCTATCTCCGCGAGTTTTCAACCGATTTTTTTCAAATTTGGCATGTAGGCAGAGGTACTTGAGGGGAGTACCCTGAAATTTTTTCAGATTTTTTCGACCACTACAATGACCTTAAATTTGACCTTGAAAGTTTAAAATCGCCCTGGGGGCACCGTTTTGGCGTGTGGTATAAAGAAAAAAATATTTTCATGTTTCTCACTCTATTTTACACTACTTAGAATTTTTTTCAATTTTTTTTAAGTGGTGGCCTATGCGTGACGTTCAAAAAACCGATAAATCGGTCGTTTTACCTAGTACTTGAGAAATACACTTTGAAAAAAGACAAACATGTCAATCGCAATTTTATAGCTGGAAAAGCTTCTATATGATGTTCAGAGTCTTTGATAAATTCGCATCACCCCAGTCTCTATTGCTTTTTGAGAGGGGGGGAGGGGGTGGACCCTTATGAAAGAAAAAATTGTTTTGCACCGATTTCGCTCAAATTCACGTAAATAGTTCTGTAGGTGTAGAAGTACTCCCCAAAAATTTTTAGCCCCCCTCGACCTCAGGGGGCTGAGCCATTGCTTCCCAAAGTTGGACATTTTTGGTTAAGATGACAAAAAATCGAGTTTTTCGACTATAAAACCGCTCCAAAATTCTAATTTTGAAAAACTTGGTATTTTCTGTGCACATTTTGAGGTGACGAATCCGACTAGCCCATCAAATTTTTCATTCGAATGGTTTACACCTCCCTCCCCATCACTGCCCGTTTGAAAGTGTACAGATCGTGGGGTTTTCAGAAAAAATTACCTCGTAATATTTTTCTTACAAAATTCAGCTCGCGACACATCAGGGAGCAAGTGGAATTGTATCAACCTACTTAAATTTTCAATTAGGTGAATGAAAAATATTCAGATACTAACCTGAAATTTTAGGAAGCAATGGCTAAACCTTTCTCCTAAGTCGCGGGAGCCTAAAATTTTTTGGGGAATATTTCTATGTAATTTTTCAAAAAACTGCTCAGATTTGAGAAATAATGGCTCAGCCCCCTGATGTGTCGGGAGCTGATGTTTGTAAACAAATATTTTTGTACCTTAATAAGTTGACATGTAAAGTTGACCAAAATCGATGCGAAAAAAAAAAAAAATTTGAAACGGGCTCCCTCACACCCTCCCCCCACCAGCAAAAAGAACGAGGAGTAGGTGCGGTGCTTTTTTACCACACACTCGAGACATCATAATTGAACATTTTGAATCAAAAAATTTTAAAATACCAAGTTTTTCAAAATTAGAATTTTGGAGCGGTTTTATAGTCGAAAAACTCGATTTTTTGTCATCTTAACCAAAAATGTCCAACTTTGGGAAGCAATGGCTCAGCCCCCTGAGGTCGAGGGGGGCTAAAAATTTTTGGGGAGTACTTCTACACCTACAGAACTATTTACGTGAATTTGAGCGAAATCGGTGCAAAACAATTTTTTCTTTCATAAGGGTCCACCCCCCCCCCTCTCTCAAAAAGCAATAGAGGCTGGGGCGATGCGAATTTATCAAAGACTCTGAACATCATATAGAAGCTTTTCCAGCTATAAAATTGCGATTGACATGTTTGTCTTTTTTCAAAGTGTATTTCTCAAGTACTAGGTAAAACGACCGATTTATCGGTTTTTTGAACGTCACGCATAGGCCACCACTTAAAAAAAATTGAAAAAAATTCTAAGTAGTGTAAAATAGAGTGAGAAACATGAAAATATTTTTTTCTTTATACCACACGCCAAAACGGTGCCCCCAGGGCGATTTTAAACTTTCAAGGTCAAATTTAAGGTCATTGTAGTGGTCGAAAAAATCTGAAAAAATTTCAGGGTACTCCCCTCAAGTACCTCTGCCTACATGCCAAATTTGAAAAAAATCGGTTGAAAACTCGCGGAGATAGAATTTTTAGAGTGAAAATCACGTATTTTGAGGCCCCTGCCCCCGGGGTGCGTGGTAAAAATTCGTTTTTGCGCTCTAAAATCATCTTCTACATAGGCAAGTCGAATGACATACAAATTTTGTCAAAGTTCCACCAAGGGCCAAATGACCCCCAAATCACACCAGAGCCTTTCCAAACGGCTTGAAATGCAGTTTTTATCATTCTCGGGGGGGATCTCCCTCAGCTCCTTGCCCCTCTTTTCAGTCTGGTTTTAAATTCTCAATAAGAGTATTCCGTTACTGAAATTGTTTCAAACTGAACCAATTTAGCCTACGCTTTCGAAAGAGGGAGAGAGTAATGCGAGTCCGCGGTCTCTATCGATACCTAGACGTGAAAATTAATCGAAGTACTTTACTCCAGTCTGGTCGGTAATCCGAGACATGTTTAAAACGTTCACTTTTATAAGATCACTTTTCGGACGACGCGAGACGACAAAGAGCTCCCGCTACAGCAGGGACCAGCCAGCGAGTGGAAAACGATCCAAAAAAAAACACAACCTAATTAATCAGGCGCGTTGTAACAATCGAAATAGAAAGAGAGGGCGAACTTAGGTTTGAAATTTTCTGCGCTCGAGGACCGGTCGCCGTCTTATTATTGGGCAATAATACTACGTGTGCTCGACATAACACGATAAGTGTGTACGCAGATACAAGAAAATACACTTTTAATTTGGTCAGCGCAGAAGGCGACGCGGCGGTGACACCGGCCGAAGGTAGCTCGCCTGATATAATGAGAAAATCCCGAGCTAATTAGAATATTGTGTAAACTATTTCAAACCAATTTGCGAGCAGAGCGACGCGGTTATTAAAAAGTAGCGAAACTACTGGAATTACCTAAACGACGACGGGACCGGACGACGTGTAAATGATAGCAAATACGTAGAATAAGAAGATCCTCGCAACGTCCGATATAAGCTTTAGTGTGTTTTAATGTTCGTCGCGAATATTATCGTCGGTAATAATGTAATTCGCTGGTTAATTCGTACGAATTATGTGTTACGGGGCTATGGCCAGCCGCGACTTGGAGCGGAGCGGTGGTGGCGGTGACTGCCTCAGCAGTCAGAATACACCACACATACCTACCGATGCACTTGTACTCTTACAGTACTTACACAGGCACAAGCCAAAGTGAACCACTTAAGAAAGTTGTCGAATGCGGTTGCGAAGGAGCTTTTGGCGTAATACTGGTAAACGTCTGGTCTCCTCCTGTGCCGCGTCGTCCGTCCGTCCGATTATGATGGATTTATTGGGTGAAATAACAAATCAATATGACCATCGATACAGTTAGATTATTTGTAAGGGAATGCGACAGCGACGACGGCGACGCCGCTCATCAGTCGTTACGACTCGATATGGCAAAAAAAGCAACAAACTAGTTGAATCAGTATGCATTTCACATCTGTTAATTGCTTTTGAATTATCACAGCCGCCTGTCTTTTGTACACAACGCATACGGTTACATTCTTGATCCGCCGCAGTATTTAGCTTCTTTTATGGAGAAACTGTACTAAAATGCGAACTATATATACTTACCTGCGACAGAAGGAGTGAGATACGAAGATAGCTTTCGTATATTTTGCACTATATTTTATGCTCGGACAATTCTGTACTGTCAACTCCATACCGTCGACCAGTTTGCAGAACGACGTACCAAAAATACCGAACGAATTCTTCGCATTTCTGTTTGCCTTATCGATTATCTCGACGACAATTGAATAATCGATTGGTAGATATTTGGCAATTGGCAAAAAATATATACCGAGGTGAGCAGTTTTTTTGCCATTTCTCACAAACTGTTGGAGTTGGCACAGAAGGTGTGCATAAATCACGAAATTAAATTTCAATCATCAACTCAAACTTAATTTTACTCCAAATATCCCGAAAATCAGACAGTGTTCTGTTTTAAATCAAACAAAATTTTTTTTATAAATGGTCATCCAAGAAAACCATCAGAAGAGGCTGATTCCATCAATTGGATTGTAAAAGGCATTTTTGGAGGAAGTACTCTCTCAATTATAAATCAGTGAAAATTACCGAATATCACTGAGAAACAGTCAGAATTGCAGCACAGGAGAAAATCAGTGAAAAAATTTTTACTGTAAACAAATCAGTGAAAGAAAATCACTGGAAATCAGTGAAAATTCACTGGAAATCAGTGAAAATTAACTGAAAACTCAGTGATATTTATGAAATTCACTGAAAAATCTGTGAAAGTCTTTGAATAATCAGTGAAAAATCACTGATTTTTCCTGTGCCGCAATTCTAACTGTTCATCAGTGATTTTTCACTGATTCGGAATGAGAGGGTATACTCAAACCTCCCACCTCCCAACAGAAATTTCAGCAACCGAAATTAATTTCTCGATTTTCAGAAAAATTTTATTCTTAAAAAAAAGACAGAAATATATTTTGGAATAAAGTATTTTTAGGCTCCATTTCAGACACCCCGACCATTCAGGGAGGGGATAAGAGTGGTTTTAATCCAGGACTTCCAGATGGAAAATGGCAAAATCGCCATAATTATTTCCTCAAAATCCTGAAAAATCACCAAAATCGCCAATTTTTTAAAAAATTTAATTATGAGTCTGAAACGGTGAAACCATAGAAAGTCCCCCCCCCTCCCTCCATTCGAAAAACTAATTAAACGTATCTTTTATATTGTACCTATTTTATAATGAAAATATCCGAGCGACCTGCGCCATTCGTGGCAAGTTGTTGAAAAATTGAATTTCCAAAGGTTGAAAACCCCACTTTTCAAGCAATATAATCCAAAAGAATATTTTTCAGGGATAATGTTGAGATAAAAAATTGACTTTGGAATGAAAAGTCCAAACTTCCCTGAGTTTTCTCTGAATTTTCCAGATTCCTATCAGAAAAAATTACGGAGAAGACGAGTATTTTGTAGAAATTATTTATTTTAGCATTTTTAGCGGTGTTTGGAGTTGAATTATTTACTGAATTTTTATTGAGTAGTTCACATGCATACCACACTGCTAGAATTTTAGTGTTTTTTTTGGCTTTCAAATTGACGCAAAAAATCTTTGGTGAAAAATTTTAATCAATTTTCAATTTTTCGAATTGCTTTTGATGAGATGTAAAATCTCAAATCCTGCATGCAGAAACTTTTGCCTTGCTCAACTGAGAAAAAAATTTTGACTCTTCTTTTACTGAAAAATTGACCACGGATAAAAAAATTCTTGATTTTCTTTCAACTAAACCTGGTGAAAACAAGGTCTGCAACAAAAATCGACTTTCAAATCTAAATTTGACCATTTTCGGACATTCTCCAAGAAACTCCGGCAAAATTTTGATTTTCTCCAAAATGCGCCCAAATCAACTTGGATAGATAAAATTTGACTTCTGGCTTTTTTTCCAACCAATAGTTCATCAATAAAATCCAATATCGCTACAATTTTTATACGAACAGTCGAACATCTCAAGTACTTACCTAAGAGTTTCTGATCAGCATTATTTGAAAAATTCAAAATACTATACTGGAAACACCAGGACGGTTGAAAATGGTCAAATTTGGGTTGGGAGGTCAGAATCATGGGGGAGGGGGATTTATTATTATAGGCACCTGGTTCACCGGCTCATCAAATTTGGCAATAAATTCAATTTTGTTTCTTATTTTAAAGGTAGTAGAAAATGTACACAAGCAGAAATTGCGCCAATGGCAGACTTTTTTCGTAAACTTGAGTTTTAGCTGCCTAAGTTCATTCGAGCATCTTCTGGAAAAATTTTACAATATTAGAGAATAGCTGGAGGCTCTACATAGAATGCTTGGAAATGGCAAAATTTGAATTCAGGGGGCTGACATTTGGTAGAGACCTAGTTTTCATCAAGTTTGGTAAAAAAAAAAGTAATTCTTTTTCAAAAATATTAGTTTTATTCTTGAAAAAGATTATTTCAAAATTGGTTATTGAAATCTGTAAAAAATTGAGAAATTAATCTGAACAACTGTAATTTCGATTACGCAGGTGTAGGGCCATTCTCCTTCTAAAAATCTCAATTTCATTCCAATTAGAGGCAGGCACGACACCTCGTGTTGTTTTCTCGTTAGCATCGCATGACGAAAAAATCCTAAACCTCATTTAAAATTGGAAAACAACCCGAAAAATTGTCGAAGAATCCTTTACAAAGGTTGGCAAAATTACTCGAAATGATCTTTAAAAATGCTTACGTTTTTGAAGAATTCGACTAAATTTTCCAACACTGATGAAATGACGGAAAACTATTTTAAAATCTCATAAAAATTTTAAAAATATTAAAAAAATTGGAATCGTTTTTCAAACTTTGATAAAATTATTTATAAACTTGCTTGAAAACGTCGAAAAACTCCAAGAATTGAAAAACTTGAAATTACCTACCATGAAAATAAGATCGATAGAATTTCAGGAAGTTTCGCAAAATAAAGTAGATTTTCAATAGACTTTGACGTTAATTTTGAACGATTTTCTTAAACATTAAACAACGATAGTACCAATTTGAAGAATTTTGCTCGCAACTCAGCAATCACACCATACTTGCCCAACTACCCAATTTCTCATCTTGGTAACCTTACGAGATTCCGGAGCGAGGGCGGCGTGGCATGGCACTGCGGCGTGATTCATTGCACACATAATAATGGGCAAAGCCAAACAGGATGCTTTTAAGCGTAAGTATAATTGTAATCGCGCTGGTCGAATTTTAAATCGGCAAACGTTGTCTCGGGTCGTTTAAATGAAGGATTTGTCATCGTAATGTTATGGCCGATGACGTCGTCGACGCAATGTCGGCAGCGTTAACCGCCATTACCATTATCGAATTGTGACACGATCGACATACTACGTACTTTGGCGTACTCGCAATAGGTACCTATGCATACGGATAACGACGATGGAGAAATACAATGTTTCTGGTCCCAAGTACGGGGACGCCAAGTACACATGACTGAAAAAGGGTAGCGACCCTGCGCCTTCCTTCAGGACTCCCTATCTCCTCTACTTACGGTCCTACTGAAAAATTTTTCATACAAAAAATGTTGGAAATTGAGAGTAGAACAAAAAAGTATTGAGCTATTTTTATACTAAAATCAGCCCCCGAGGAGATGATGTGAAAAAACGGCTTTTTGCAGGGGTTAACCCTCTCTAAAAAAAGTGATTCTGAGATCTGTGGGGTGGTAACTCTTTGGGGTTATTCAGGGGACCACTCTCGACAATTTTCCGAAAGAAAAGCTTTGCTAGGTAAAAATGTTTTTTTTTTCTTCCAAATGATGCTAATTTGCCTGCACTGCTAGTCCAGTGGCAAAATAATGGTAAAAGCGTAAAATTTGATACCGTGAACAAGAACACCATAAGAAATTTTTTGAGCCCGAGAGGCTATTGTCAAACTCCATAGGAGGAAGAGGGGTGGTCTAAAGAGGCCTCAGTCCCTAATTTATCGAAATTGGGCTAACGGTTCTTTTTTGGTGTAATTTCCATATGATTAAATCTCACTGAGATGTCATTACTTCCAAAATCCGAGGGAGAAAAAAATTCAAATTTGATTGAATTTTGATAGTCCCTGCGGTTAGCTCGGGCATACTGCACTTTTTGAACACGGGCTGAAATGTGGTTTTTATTTTAGTATGACCCAAAAGAAAATTTTTGAGAAGTGGAGACGTCAAAAATTTCCCTTAGGAGTGGGGGAATGGGGAGTTTTAGGGGAGGTTTTACCCCTATTTTTTCACATGAAGGGGTTGGGGTAAATTTGGTGTCATTTTCATAAAATTCGACCCACCTGAACTCGAATCAGCGATTAGTTTTTCGATCTGAGGCATAGAATTCGTACAATCGTATGATTTGTGTCGCGAAAAGAGGCTAATTTTGAGGAAAATTAGGTAAAATTGCGATTTTTTTCATCTTGAGACGAGTAATGTGGTTCAAGTAAGGTTTGAAACCAGTTTTTTTATATAATTCGAACCTTCTGAATTCGAATTTGTTATTGGTTTCCCCATAGGAAGTGAAGTAGCTTCTTGATCGTCGCTTTTTGGTATAGTGAAAAACAGCCAATTTTCGCTAAAATCGACTCGAATTCGCCATTTCCCATCTTCTGAACCCAATACTTCAAACCAATCCTGGTATGAAACCATTTTTAGACATAATTCGAACCTCCTAAACACGAATTTATGATTAGTTTTCCTATTGGAAGTAGAGAATACTCTCAATCGTGAAATTAGTGTAGTGTAAAACGCCCAATTTTTGCCAAAAGTGACATGAAATTGAGATTTTTAATTTTCCATACACTACACGTCCTCCCAATTGTGAGATAAAATCATTTTTTTGTCCAATCCAAATTTTTTGGACCCAGAGAAAGCACCAACAAATTTTTTAGCTTCTTGGGACTCCAGGGGGCAGAGTCATGGCTTCTCAAAGTTCTGACTTCTTTTAAAAAAATTGATTCAGTCCCTTCTAGTGGGATGGAGCTAAAAAAATGTTTCAAGCATTCTCGTATTTTCTATTGGTAAAATCAATTGGCCCGTGAACGCCGTACTTTCCACGAGAGCCCCGTGGAAAATTTGACGCATCTGCGCGGGTTTAATACGACGAGTGGCCAGTTTTAATTTTTTCAAACAATTCGGGAAACTAATCAAAAAACCGTTTTTAGAAGGTTCGAATTATGTCTAAAAATGGTTTCATACCAGGATTGGTACGAGGTATTCGGTTGAGAAGATGAAGAATAGCGAATCCGAGTCGATTTTAGCAAAAATTGGGCATTTTACACAACACTAATTTCACGATTGAGAAAATTCTCTACTTCCAATCGGAAAACTAATCATAAATTCGTGTTTAGGAGGTTCGAATTATGTCTAAAAATGGTTTCATACCAGGATTGGTTCGAAGTATTGCGTTTAGAAGATGGGAAATTGCGAATTTGAGTCGATTTTAGCGAAAATTGGCTGTTTTTCACTACCAAAAAGCGACGATCAAGAAGCTACTTCACTTCCTATGGGGAAACCAATAACAAATTCGAATTCAGAAGGATCGAATTATATAAAAAAACTGGTTCCAAACTTTACTTGATCCACATTACTCGTCTCAAAATGAAAAAAAATCGCAATTTTACCTATTTTTCCTCAAAATTAGCCTCTTTTCGCGACACAAATCATACGATTGTACGAATTCTACGCCTCAGATCAGAAAACTAATCGCAGATTCGAGTTCAGGAGGGTCGAATTTTATGAAAATGACACCAAATTTACCCCAACCCCTTCATGTGAAAAAATAGGGGTAAAACCTCCTCTAAAACTTCCCCTCCCCCCACTCCTAGGAGAAATTTTTGACGTCTCTACTTCTCAAAAATTTTCTTTTGGGTCATACTAAAATAGAAACCACATTTCAACCCGTGTTCAAAAAGTGCAGTATGCCCCCATTTTTTCATGCTAACCGCAGGGACTATGAGGGAAAATTCGAAAATGTGTGTCGAAAAATCTCAAATTTGTGAAACTGCTCAACTTTGCACAACCTGCCAACCTACCAACCAAATTTTCATTACGATTTTCGAACTCGATGGGTAGATTACCAAGGAACTGACTTACAATTTCCCACAACTGAACTCTGAAAGAATAGAGGGCTCTACTCTTTCTCGTTTATAAATCGGTGAAAATGATCGAAATCATAAATCACTGAGAAACAGTCAGAATTGCAGCACAGGAGAAAATCAGTGAAAAGATTTTCAATAAAAACAAATCAGTGATAAAAATCACTGGAAAATCAGTGAAAATTCACTGAAAAGTCAGTAAAATTTATGAAATTAGCAGAAAAATCAGTGAAAATCTCTGAAAAATCAGCGAAAATTCGCTGAAAATCAGTGAATTTTGCTGATTTTTTCCGATGCTGCAATTCTGATTGTTAATCAGTGACTTTTCACTGATTCAGAATGAGAGAGTAAGGCTGCGGAAATTGGACCAATTTTTCATATCTTTGTGCAAAAATCATGACTGACACCAAAAGAAGGATCGATAGTCCAATTTCGAAAAATGAGAGACTGAACCTCTCTTTAGACCTCCCTCCATCTTATGAAGTTTAGCGATGGCCTCCCTGGCTCAAAAAATTTATTTTGCTGTTTACATATGCTCAAAAAAATTCCATCATCCACCGGACTATACCTCGGACTTATATGCAGGTATATTTACCTATCCGAATAGACCGTCATCATCGTTGTCGTATTCTGCACTTAAAATCGAACCACGAACGCTATTATGTAAATTGAAAAAAAAGTTGAACGTTTACTACTAATACTGCGGTAAGTAACCTTGTTCGGATGCGGATAATAACGTCGTGTACACGACCAAGATGACGAGAATCGCGGACTTGGCGTCGCGTCGCTGTTTGTTCTGTTTCTGTCACGAATGAAGAATTAGATCTGCTGCTCGCGGTACGGGGCAGGTCTAGGTACCGGTACTTGCGAGTATATGTACGTTGTTCTTCTCGAGCGTGCGGAAGGACGCGAAAGCAGCGGAGAGCAGATTATTAGAATTATACAACGAAGATTACGTGTTTTACTAATTTATAATAATTGACGGCGCGGCGTCGCGGCTGCGTCTCATCGCGTCCCAGCGGCGTTGTCGTTATTGGTAATATGGTTTTTTTTCTGCATCGTTCGCCTACGCAACGATGCCGATGGTGTCCTTAAGATATACGCGCGCGTATCGGCATTTTCAGTATATTAACCAGCGCAGCGCGCACTTGGAAAGTATATGTGTACATGTACACGTTGCTCTTATAAACGTAGCATGGTTCGCGCGGCCGCTTGTGTCATCCGCACTGAACCGTGAATTGTAAGGCCTCATTCGTAATTTCCTGCCTCGCTCGCTAAAGAACACCAAAGCAAAGAACCTGACCATGAGACTTTGTATCGAAATCGGCACAGTGTTACATAAAATTACCCACATCTATAACGGTTCGGTCTCGACTCAGGTTCACGATGATGGCATGTATTACGTTCGCTTTCCGAGTTGGTCAGAGCTGAAAACAGGGCATCGATGTGGTGTACTTAGTGAGTTAAAAACCAACTAATATCTCAGATCTGTCGCAATTTTGGATTCTTATACCATTTACCTTCAACCATTGCCTGATTTTCCAAGCCCACTATTACCTCAGACTGCAGCAAAAAATTATACAAAGTCTAGTTTTATAGTTTCCAAAAAGGTGTTCAGTTTTGGAAGATGGTCAATTTTTAAGTTCCCATCGTTCTCAATCTCTCTCTTATTTAGAATCAATGAAAAAATAACTGACGAACAGTCAAAATTGCAGCAAACGCAGAAATCGGTGAAATTCAATGAAAAATTTTCATTGCAAAGAAATTGGTAAAAAAAAAAAAATTTACTAACAAACTATAGTAAAAATCATTGAATAATCAGCAAAATTCATTGAAAATCAGTTAAATTTGCTGAATTAGAATCTAGGGGCACGGAATAATAGTGCCCCAACTTTCAGATGGTGATAGTATGTACTTATTCGTTAAGAATGCACTTTTTTTGAAAGCTGAATTAATGTGAGAGGGACAGATAGAGTGTGGGAGAGTAGCACAAAAGTGATTTCTGAATCTCAAAACATACTGGTAAAAATTTCAACTCTCCAACTTGGCTTTTACCTTGCTCCGTTCATCTATTCGCACTTAAAATCGAACTGAGCTCTTTTTTTTTTTGTAAATCTGACAAAAAATATTTGAAAAATTGAAGCATTTTTTTCCTTTGGGGTAAAAACCTTGAATCATGAATAAGGGTAGGAGGGGAGGAAGCACCAAATTCGTCTGCTTCTTGCAACAAATTGAAGTTCAAATATTTACCTTTCATTTTGCTGAAAAAATTCATTTTGGTGCACACCTCAACCCTACATAATTTTTTGAAATTTTTCCAACTTTTTTTGGATCCTGGAGCAGGATTTAAAATGCCATGGAGCTAGATGCAAACAGTAAAGACATGAAGAAAAATCACGAATTTTTTGTCAAATTTACTCAAGTAGGTACATTCGACGTGGATACCACAAAATAAAAACGTAATTTTTGAAAAGAGGAGTTCTAAAACCTCCGTTTTCAATTTTCATAATTTCTGCTGCCTTGATTGATTTTTCGATTTTTTAGACAAACTTTTGATATTCATTTCTTATCTGAAAATTAAAGCAAAAATCTGATATTCTGGAAAAAATATCACGAGAATATCAATTAAAAGCATGTTTAGTACCATATGTTACTTTTTTGAAAAATTCGTATTTAAAAACAATGTTTGCATCCTGCCACATTTTCAATTTGCATTTTGCCCCACCGGTATAATATTTCTTTAACATACTGTACTGGGAAGAAAATATAGGGGAAAGTGCCAACCAAATACATCATTCGATAGGTAATTGGATGTAGATCACAAAAAAAAAATTACTTCAATCTTTTTTTCAGAACTTGAAAACATGATATTTCACAAAAATTAAATTTCAAGAATTTCACGAAAATCGCATAAAATCAAATTATTAATAATAGGTAACTCATAGACAAGCATCCATCAGGTCTGTGAAATTTTTTCTGTTTCATGTCGTTGATGGACCAAGTAGTCCGAACTCAAATAAAAATAATAATTTTTAAAAAGTCTCAAAGTGATACCTACCCATCCACCAATCACACAGAAAAATTTTTTCAACTCATCACAGACGACAATTAAAGATGAGACAATGTTTATTATTCGCGTGTAAAGGGCAAAACTTCACATTTGATTAAAATTTCAATTCACTTGAATTTTTTCCAATTTTTTTTCTTATTTTTCAAATTTTTTTCTCGAAACATACGTACCTCATTTCTATTTTTTAAATTTCATTAGGTATATTATATCTTGAACGTTTTTACATTATGTTACAATTCAGAGATCCAGTGTTGCCAATGTTGCAATTTTAAACTAATTTTTTTAAAAGTCAAACTTTATAATAAAAATCATGACTTCAACATTATTACATCATATTGTAATTCAAGCAAGCAGTGTTGCCAACAATAAAAAAATTCAAACTTCAAATTCATAAATTTTCAAAAATCTTACTTGGTAACACTAAAAAAAGTTAGACCAAATCGTTACGAAAAAAAAAATTGGAAAAAACGGTGAAAGAAATCGATATCAACTTTTTGATGGATTCTGATAGAAAATTTCACACTGAACACGATTCTGCAAACCTCATCTCTTTAAGTTAGAAAATGAGCTCGCAATTCATCTTCAAAGATTGACATCCAAAAACCATGGTTTTGAGAAAACATTCCCCAAAACTTTTGATAAAAAAGCTTATGTTTTTTTTTTTAAATCCTTATTCACGAATAATTTTTAAATTGTAATTTGTTCTCATATAAAATTTCACGACAAGTCCAATGGAAGTATTATTTTTGAGCGTTGAGAACGAACAAAACCATTGAAATGAATTTTATGTTGATGAGTTCAAAACTAACCTCTATAATAGCTAATTTTCCATAAAAAATATTTTTTCTACCAAAAAGACCACTCATATCGTAAAGAGGAAGGTTCTAACTAGCAAAAATCAATGAAAAAAAATCCGATTTTTTCATTCGTTTTCGATTATTTAGCTCTGCTGCAAAATTTTGTTTTTCACCCTAGCCCCCCCCCCCCCCCCCATCGCAAAACGTGTCACATATGAAAAAAAAATTGGAGTAAGTATGTTTTGAAAGAAAGGAAAATAAAACTGAGGAAAAAAAGGGAAAGGATTTAAAAATGCTGAAAATATAGGAAAAATTGAATAAAAAGATATTTATGTTTATAGTTGAATTCACCCGCACATCAGCATAAATTCACCGACAAACCAATGAAATTTACTCGTATATCTTGAGTTAGTTAAACATAATTACTGATAAACACTAAACAGTCAGGATTGCATAATTTCAAAAAAATGGATCTGTAAGTTCTGGTTGAGCAAAAGTGAAGCTCTTTGGCTTCTACTTACGCCAAGGATTTATACCTATGAATGACAATTGGCAATTCCCTAGCATTTTCCCGAATCCCATTTTCCCGAATACCAATTTCCGAATACTTCATTTTTTTCGATTTTTTACTAAATAATGAAAAAACAAGAAAAAAAGTGATATTTTCAAAGAACATCTCAAGGGTAAAGACGAAATATGGGTATCTGTGGTATTTTTGGGTATTATTGAGATATTCATACTGAAACCATTTTTAAGAAATCGATTTTTTCAACTTTTCAGCATTTCTTCAAAATTTAAGGCCAGGTAGGGAGGGCACAATTCGAAGTCAGGAAAGTTGTTTTGAGGTCAAGGCATTACTTGTTAACTACTCTATCTTCAATTTGAAAAAAAAAAAAATGCAAAAAGATCACCTCTAGGAAAGACATTCGTCACGAACCGTTCAATTTTCCAATTCCATAAAAAAATGCACCAATATCGACCCGAAAATCACACCTTTGAAAACCTTTCCCAGACAGAAAATTAAACACCTCGCAAGTTCCAGTGATCCAAATTAGAAAAACGGCTTTGCTTCATGTAAATGATGAAAGTTGATAAAAAATAAAAATTGTTTTTCGGGAAAACGGCCATTCGGGAAAATGGATTCGGGAAAATGGATTCGGGAAAATGGTAGGGAACGACAATTGGCAGATAAACAAATCTACTCCTTTACTCCTATTGAAGGGAAATGTAAATGCTCAAAATCAGGAACTTCAAAAGTAACAAGGTATCCCTTGAATTCTCTTCAAAAATTTCGAAAACGAAAAAAAGTCGACTTCCACCTAATTTTGAATCAGAGAGCCTAATTCTGTGAATTTTTGGCCATCAACGCTCGATTCGAGCTTAAAAGCACGAATTTCAAGAGAAGAAATGATCATATGAAAAATCAAAGCACACATTCATATTTAGCTGTTCAAATCACCCCCACATGTACGTGTACTACTACATATGTATTTACGAAATAACTTTTTTTTTTGAAATTTTTGAATTTCGAATATTTCAAGGAAAATGATACCTATTTCTCAAATGAAAAAACCAACTTTAGATTTAGCAAATTCTCAAAATTCACATTTTTTTTGAATTTTTTAAATTTGTCATTGTTTTTACATTTCTAGGCAACCTACCTACCTTGAAATCAAACTCTCCAATACATTATGAGGAATGAAGCCAAAACTACTTCAACACAAATTACTCAGGAAACAGTTCCTTCGACATTCAGCCCATCCCAGCCCAGTGTTCTAATTTTTATACCTCGCCAACACCAAAATCGTAACAAATTCATCGCAAATCGTTCTTAGATCTTCACCGGTAATAACAACGGGTATAACCACCGTAATCGTCTATTCAACATAGTTTCATGTAACACGAAACCCGATACCTCGACACCTTTCCCTCTCGCGTAATTTGCCCATTGACGAGCGGGCGGATGGAGCGTGTTATTCTATCTGTGTAAAAAAAAAACACACACCATTTAGGAAATAACTGGAGCATTTAAATGACATTCAAAAGAATGTTACGAAAGTGTAGCGGTGTGTGAACGGTCATGGCTGGTGGTTTCAAGATTCCTCCACAAACGTCCTTGGCTCATATACTTGCCATAGCAACGACCATTTTACTACGGCTTTGGTTCTTAAACTGAGAAACGCACCAGATACCAATGTCGGTTTCGTCATAAGCTCCGTTTTCACTACCACGGATAATTAAATTCGCGCGCCCGGATACCGGCCCCTTAAACGTTCCTTGGTCAACAATTTCAAAAATTTTTTCAACTCTGGTGTGCAGTAACCGGACACACACGTACTTACCACGAACGACAAGCTGACCTTCCAAATTACCAATTTGTCAGCTGAGAAAACCCGTAAAAAATTTAATTGTCAACTCGTACACAAGTAAGACATCATCAATACACAATGGAGCAGGAGCACCCAAAACAACCCTGTCAAAAAGATAAGTCATGTACCACAATACGAATTTCGCAATTACATCCATCCAGTACCTCAGAATTGAGAACCACTACATCTAACACCGCTCCATCTAATTGCCTATCCATACGCATACAATATTTGTTGTTCCTCTCCACAATGCCCATTTTACACTTGTTTCACTTTCCACCAGAGTAAACTTGACAAGCAGAGCGGAACCGTCTCTTCAGCTCCTATGTCTGCATTCACTATTGTTTTTTCCTTTCTTCTTCTTCATCTGCTGTTGCCGCAGCGTTTATATCATTGTTGTTGTTGTTTTATAAGACTACGGTTCTAACACCTTTATAACATCGTTAATTATATCACAACACATACACGCAACGGAGGCCAATACCGAATGAAATTAAGCGCTATATTTATGTTATGCAATACACAGTTTGCTCGCGCGCGCGCCGTCAATTTTGTTTCCGCTCGCGTACATTGTACGAAATGCCTTTTCCAGATATTATTTGCGAATTGGTCGATGAGAAAAATCGAATGATTTTCATTGAAAGTTTTTAAACACGACTCGTACTTTACAAATTAGTAAGTAGTTTAAATCCCACTGAAATGAAGATAAATCGAAGATGGCCAAAAAATTGGAAACTATTCGACCCTTGCTGGAATTTTTTTGACTTGAAAAGGTATGTAGGTTTTTGATTCGAACCGCAGCTTTT
Organism: Pseudococcus viburni; assembly: GCA_033439095.1. Lineage (NCBI taxonomy): Eukaryota > Metazoa > Arthropoda > Insecta > Hemiptera > Pseudococcidae > Pseudococcus > Pseudococcus viburni. Next base: position 1,896,646 of record JAVBJF010000016.1, read on the forward strand.
CTAAAACGAAAGTTTTCATATTCCTTATTTCCGTCTCAAACCTAATTTTCCAGACCTCTTCTCTTCTGTTTTCTCTGTTCCGACCGAGCCTGCATCAGTATCCTTTCATAATTATGCTGTAAAAAAATTCTAATCATAAAAAATTAGAGAATTGGAAAAAATGTTCAAAATCTTGTAGAATTTTCTTTTTTTCCAACTTTCAAAATTGCTAACAAGCGAGGTATCCCAAATCAAGTAAAATTTCGAGCCCAAACAAAAATAAATCAAAAGTACATCATAAAAGAACCCCATATCCACATTGAGTTGGAATACCTTTCTTGTAAGCAATTTCAACGAAATTTAAAAAAATACCAATCAAGTTTGACATTTTCTATGACTTTTGATTTGTACCCCCACCGGGCTATTCCATGCTAAAACAGACCAAAAGTGAAGTCGGGTCTTCCGATTTCGCTCAGATTTTTTTTATGAGTTCTCGATATTAAAATGGTGTGTGGCATATCGATTCTCACTAATTTGAGTGCTTAGAATTCGAATATCGACTTACTTTTTGATTTGATCCCATTCCTCGTGATCTAACCGACTACATTCCCCTCAAATTCGTATTTTTCATTGGATTAAAGCGTGAGGAATGGGGTCAAATCAAAAAGTAAGTCGATATTCGAATTCTACGCACTCAAATTAGTGAGAATCGATATGCCACACGCCATTTTAATATCTTAACCCACTTTTCCCCAAAATTGGGGGGCTAGAGGGCACTCAGGGGTCAAATCCAAAAAATAATCAAATATTCGAACTCAGCGCCCTCAAATACCTAACAAACGACCGGGTCGCACGTTATTTTTCATTTTTTCAAATTTTGGCCCTATCGAGGGGGCTAATAGGGGGATTCAGAGGGGTCGGATGAAAAAACTGAGTACATATTCGAACTCAGCGCCTTCGAATTCGTAGTCATCGATGTGTTACTCGACTTTATCGATTTTTTTGAATTTCGGTCAAAATTGTGGACCCCTGTACCCTCCAGGGGTCTGGAGATCCCATTTTGAAAATTTGTCGGTTAAAAAAAGGGTAAAAAGGGCTACTCACTGTAATTTTTTCAAATTTTTAAATGGTAGCTTTCATATTTTGTGCATATCATGAAAGTTGAGCTTTCGCCACCAAAGTTCAACATCGAGCTTTCCAAAATGTGATTATCACTTTTGAATCTACTTTAAATTCTCTTTCAGACCCTGCAAACGGTTTTTCCCCAAAATACAGCCTATTTCAAGGTATAAGCCTTCAAAGTTTGGTAGTTTGGCAAAAAATCACAATTGCATGAAAATTACGAGGCCCACCCCCCAGCCACCCCTTGAGGGTTAGAAAAAAAATAATCGTGGTTTCGTTAATAGACCACCAAGGGGAACTCATAACAAAAATCTGAGCGAAATCGGAAGACCCGACTTCACTTTTGGTCTGTTTTAGGATGGAATAGCCCCACTATGAAATACTAATTTACGTGATTTTATTAGAACTCATAAATTTTGCAATTTATTGTGAGCTTCAGTTGTTTCCAACTCTCTAATTTCTGAATCAGTGAAATTTATCAAAAATCACAGAAAAACAGTCAGAATTGCAGCACAGTAATAAATCAGTGAAAATTTTTTCACTGAAAGCAAGTCAGTGAAAGAAAATCACTGGAAATCAGTGAAAATTCACTGAAAACTCGACGATATTAATGAAATTTACTGAAAAATCTGTGAAATTCTTTAAATAATCAGTGAAAAAACGCTGAAAATCAGTGAATTTCACTGATTCGAAATGAGAGAGAAGACTTTAAAATTTTTTCCAACTTTTCAAAATAATATTATTGCATCAAGGGCCTCTTAAAATACTAGGATATGGTGTCCCAAACCCCTTTTGGAATATATGTGCTTAGTGTCTCAAAAATTCTCAATTTAGACAATGTCGCAAAATATCAAATTCAACAATTTGAATATAATGTTCCAAAAAAAAAACAATTTGGACATGGTGTGTTAAAAAAATCAATTTAAAACAATCCAATCCCTTCTCCCACCTGGATATAGTGTCCCAAAAACCTCAACTGGGATATGATACGGTAATTTAAAAAAAAAAAAAAACATTTGGACATACATCCTACGGCCTTCAACTTGGGACAGAATGTCCCAGAAACGTTCCCCGAAAATTCCAATTCAGCAATTAGGACATACCTAATGTGATGAAGAAACACAATTGGACTTCATGTCTTATGGAAGCCATTCGGACATAGTGTCCCAACCTCTTCATTCTGTAAATGATTTCCCAGAAACCTCGATTTGGAAATCGTAAGTATTACAAAAAATTTCATTTGGACAAAGTCTCAATTCTGTTCTGGACATAGAAGAAATGTCCAAATTGAAGGGATGGGACACTATGTCCGAATATTTTTTTTAGGACCTCATATCTTGATTGAGTATTTTTTTTTTATATTTCTTTCAAATGAGTTTTCAATAGGACATGGTGTCCTATTGAAAACTCAAGATATGAGGTCCTAAAAAAATATTCGGACATAGTGTCCCATCCCTTCAATTTGGACATTGTGTCCTAACCCCTGCAATGAACAGTTTCCGGAATAAATTCAATCGGGAGATACTGTTGCTAAAAACAGGCATCAAACAAAAATTTTGGAAAAATAGTGATTTTAGTGACTTTTTATCAGGCAAAAAGTGACCAATTTTTTGAAATAAGTGACCAAGTTTTCAATTTTTTCTCAGCCATACCCCCTCCCTATCCCCATTATTTTTTCAAACCTGTATTTCTCTCTGCGATGATTCTAAAAAAATGGGTTTTTCCATTAATAAATCTTTATTTGAAATTAAGAGTTCTGGAATAAGTTTTAAGTAACTGAAAAAAAAGAATTAATTTTTTTTGACCAATTTTTCGGCAATTTATAGACCTTTTATGAAACGATATAAAACATTTTCGAGTTATGTACCTACTTACAACCCGAAATCGTGCAGAGGAATTATTTGAAATGCATGGTGTCTAACCTAACGATTTTTTTTTGAACAAATTATGGCAGTTTGTTGACTAAATCATACGAATGAGAATCTGGATTTTTCTGGGCTAAAAATTTAAAAATTTCGTACAAGCCATTGCAATTTTCAGCTTGATCCTGTAAACAAAAAATCGATGAAGAAGTAAAACATAAATTATTTCGTTAAGATATTTTAATTGATGCGTTGAGCCCGAGCGAAGCGAGAGCGAAAATTTTAGCGAAAAAAACCATTCAAGAAATTAAAATTGAACATTTTTCCTCATTGAGATTTTCCAAAATGTGACCAATAATTTCAGATTCACTTCTATTCTTTCTTTCTTATTTTCAAAGACATCACAGTTTTCTATTCTCATCACAGCTTAATAAAAAATAAGTACGTTATCAAGAAAAAAAAAAGAAAAGGAAAAGGATTTTCAATGAATTCTGTAGAAAAAGAGTATAAAATACTCGTGAGTTAAACGCGGAAATTTTTCAGAAAAATTTATAATTTAATGAATAAAGATAAGCATTCAAATATCATTTTTTCTGTAATAAGTACATTACGATAAGTAAAAAATTATGAATATAAAAATTTGTAAAATATACAATAATAATTTGGCCCGAGCGAAACGAGGGCGGAATATTTGAAAAATTTATGATGAAAGAAGCAAAAAAACACTTTTCTGGATATGTACCTTCTTTTGGATTTTTGAAAAAAAGTGACTTCAGAATGAAAAATTGACCAATAGTGCCATTTTGGCAAAAAAGGTGACTTTTAGTGACCAACCTTGAAAATGGATTTTTCAAAATTTTCAGTTAACAATTTGAAGGTATTTTCATGTTATTATATTAATTGATAATTTCCACTTTTTCCTCAAATGGTTGGAGGGGGGGGGAGAGTCGACTCGATATATTATTTAGTACCTACACCTAAATCTGTATTGACTTTTTTCCCCTGATACATTCTGAGATTTAAATTTTCAATTTTGCACACTCATGAAACGATCGTTAAGAGCAGAAAGTAATTTAACATCGAACTGCTTAAGCCGCCGCTCGCGTTATACCTACATAGTTAATTGATTTGCATCGACGATGGTTCTAAGTACGGAGATTCGAATGAAAATTGAAATTCCCAGTGCTGTTTGTGGTCAGATACAGATACGAAAAACAAACGTGTTAGCAGGAGAAGCCCATTCTACATATTCTCGTGCTCGCATAATTTGAGGCTATGATGAGCAACGTCTTTATCGTTTTCTTCAACAAATAGATATACAATATACCTACCTAATAATACCATAATAATATAGACATACTTATACGTTAAAAAGGAAAACAACTTTGAAATATGGCATCTTATTTTAACAAGACGTTAATTTCAAATATACCCAACACACAAAAAAAATAAAGAACTTTCTACCTAAATAGAACCGTACGCGAATATAAATCGCTATCTTTCTGGTAGGTACCAGAGAATGAAAAAGATGAGATGAGAATCGGGTACATCTACAATTCTACATACTACTGACACATCCGCCAGCCAGCTTCGGGGATATATTAATTACACTGTTCGTAATCAATGAAAATTCTACGTTCGGTTGATTGTATTTTTGACGGGTTATTGATGTCTGGTTATGAATCCTTTTAGCACAGTGGTTGGCTTGACGCGTATACATGTGTACTTACCTTCATTTATATTATTTAGACGAGAGCTACAAAGTTTTACGTTGTAATTAACGCGTGTTTCTATTTTTCTTTTTTGCTATTATTTTAAATGTATCTGGGTCAATTAGCGTGACGATATGTAGAAGTCGAATGCTTATCCCTTATACTTTTAGTTAGGTAGATGATGTGAAAATTGAAAGTGTCTTACACGTAGCGCAGGTTGACACTGTGACTATGCAATGTGAACAGATATTACGGTTTCTTCGTTTATTTGAAAGTCCGGTATTAAAGATGAACTACTATCCATTTTAGGGGGAAAAAAACTTTCAAATTTTAATGGTGATAAAATTAAACCGTAAGATTTCAATGTTTCCATTGCATACTTGTGGCATGAAACTTCGCCCCGATAACTGAAGAATATGGAACCAAAAGATTCAAATCAAGTTCCCAAAATTCCTTTTCTCAAGAGAGACTATAAAAAATTGTATGATCTTTCAAGAGATTCTAATAGCAAAATGAGCAAATATTGTTGATGCGATTCACATTGAATATACGTTTATGTATTTTCATCAGCTCCTAATACTACTTTTGCCACAGATGGAATTTCGACGATCTAAGTCCAAACTCGTTTCAAAAATGATGGGAATTGTATGAAACATTTTAAGGCAAACAATTTTTGTAATTTTTAAAGAAACTGCTCAAACTCGGGGAAAAAAGCTCAACCCCCTGATGTTACCAGGGCTGTATTTTTTGAGAATACTTCTATACACCCAAATAACCCTCCTTGTGAATTTGAACGAAATTGATTAGATGCAAAAAATCATCTTTTGTAACGGGACCTTCAAGTCCCACCCTCTGCAGATAGCACAAGGATAGAAACGGTGCGTTTTCACCACACGCTCTGAACATCATATGGAAAATTTTAAAGTGAAAAATTTTCACTTCCTCGCAAAATGTCACTTTAAGGTTATACCTGTACAAGTCATTTTTGCTGAAAAAACCACGAGTGTATATTTTCAAAGAGGCGGAAGGAGGGGGGGGGGGGGTAAACATCCTGAATGAAAAAGTTGATAGGTTAGTCGGATTAGTCATTTCAAAATGTGTAAGTACGTATTATAAAACACCAAAATTTTTCAGAATTGAAATTTTGAGGCGGTTTTATGATCGAAAAACTCGTTTTTTTGTCATTTCAGTCAAAAAGGCAAACTTTGGGAAGCGATGACTCAGCTCCTTGAGATCAAGAGGAGTAATTTTTGGGGGGAGAGGGGGTATTTCTTCACCGAAATAATCCTATATGTAAATTTGAGCAAAATGGGTGCAAAACAATTTTCTCCACCTTAACCCCCCCCCCCCCCCGAAAAACACAATAAGGGCTGGGACGGTGCGACTTTATTATAAAAATCTGAACATCACACAGAATATTTTTAAGCGATAAAATTGCAATTAACGTACATGTCTTTTAAATGCGTTTTTTATGCTATTTCTCCTGGGCTAAATAACAAATTACACTGGTTTTTTGAATATTTGACCAACTTCACTATTCGAAAAAAATCTGAAAACATTCCGAAAGGTACGAAATACATTGAAAAACGTTGGAAAAAATAATGTACTTTTCTGTCCATCTCAAAATTGTGTCCCCAGGATGATTTGACAATTTTAAAGCCAAATTCAAGGACATTAAAATAATCGGAAAAATTTGAAAAAATTTCAGGGTACTCCCTTCTAGTACTTCTATCTGCGTACAAAGTTTGAAAAAAATCGGTTGAAAGCTCGCGAAGATAGAATTTTTAGCTTAAAAATCACGTATTTTAGGGCCTCCGGTCCCCAGGGGTGAGATTTTGAATTTTTCAAAAAAATGTCAACTTTAATTCATTAATTAATTGACATTTTTTTCAAATAAAAACGAACTTTAATTTGAATTGATCCTGATATGATTTGAAAGCTTTTAATTAAACTTGACAACAAAAAATTGTTTTTCATTTCTTCTCTCTTAAGTATATAAATAGAATACCTGCCGATAGAGAGGGTCTGTCTATTCTCACACGGAATGAACAACAAAATGTAAATCGTTCGTTCAAATCGCAACTTCGCAACCTATCCAAAATAGCAGGGATTAAGAGCTAGCTAAATGCTAAAAGTTTAAAGCGAAAAGCTGAAAGTCGATAAAATTTAGGTAGCTACAAACCGAAAGTCGAAAGTTCAAAAGTTTTAAAAATAGCAAGCTAAAAGCTAGCTGAAAGCTTTTTCTTACAGATTTATTTTTTAGCTTTTGACTTGAAAATTTGAAACCGAAATCAACAATTTTTCAACCAAAATTTTTCTGTAGTTTCAATTCTTAATTTCCTTTTCTCCAGATATTTTTCAACTCTAAAAATTTCTCCTCAAAATATTTTTCAACTCTAAAATTTTTCCATCTAGAATAAAACTTTTACCAACTCTGAAATTTTTTCCTCCAATTTTTTTGCAGGTATAAACATTTTTCAACTCTCGCATTTTTTTCCAAAAATACATAGTTTTTATTTTTCAACTCTAGCAATTTTTTCACAAATTTTTTTGCTTTCGAATTTTTTTCTCAGAAGTTCAATTTTTACAGCTTATGTATTTTTTTCTCAAAATTCTATTTCTTTAGCTCATATGTTTTCTCAAATTATTTTCCAGCTCTAAAATTTTTAGAATAAAAAAATTTGGGTTGAAAAACATTTTTAAAAAAATTTAATATGAGAAAAATTCGAATGAATGTCAAGTTTTTAAAAATCTTAAGATCAAAGAATAGGATTTTACAGTTGATAATTTAGATGAATATTAGTAAATGCAAAAAAAATTTAGCAAAAATGAAAATCGAAGAAATTGAAAAAAATCTTACGTTAGAGCTAAAAAAATTTTGAGGAAGAAAGTTTGATGGGAAAAAATTTATTGGAGTCAAAAAATTGATATTATGAGAAAAAATTTAAAAAACTGAAAAAATTATAATTTTGAGAAAAAGGTACAGTCAACAGCTGAGATGATCAATGTAGGGATAAAGGTGATAAAAAAAATTACAAAAAAAATGAACGAGATCGCGCATAGTTCGGTCATTTTGTTGTTCATTCCGTGTGAGAATAGGCAGGCTGAAAATGATATGCATTATGGGGGAGAAATAAAACATGCATTCCGACCAACTATTTTGTAAGAAAAAATAAAAAATTCAACACCTCTATCAATGAAATTGAAATAAATTGAACATTAATGGACTTTATTCTTTATCGTTGATCAATTTATCTCGAAAATTGTCATGAAAAAGATTCAAAAAAAAATTCACGTAAACGCATCCGGTATCGTCTCGCGACCAAGGTGGCTAATAACAACTTCCATCAAAAAATACTGACACTTCGTACAATTTGCGGTCATTTCCCTTTTTGAAGCAGTATCTTAACTAAACGAAGGTATAACGTCGGTGAAAAATTCCGCCTTATATCGACGACCATTAGATTAGAATATCTACCGAAATCCAATTAAAGATATTCAAATAGCGTATATATGGCAAATAAATTCGATACAACGGCGATATGGAGGACCGATAGTATCACCATAAAGAAGTCTATAGCACCACAATATGGAGAGAGTTGGAAAAGAATGGATATATAAAAGTACGCATAAATTGTTTATAAAACGGCTCGTTACCACGCAACATTGTAAATTTCAATATGTTTTAACTGATAAAATTTAGTGTGAAAAGTATCTTATTTTAGGATAGGTAATTTATAAACGCATAACTCGAAGTCTGCGGAGCACATAATACATAAGAACAGAGAACGCTTACGCCGGGTAGACGGGTCGAGATTTTTATTATCGCGGCCGTGCTAGTACCTATCTACGAAGAAGTCACGCGAAATTCTTCAATCTGTGGCTGGGCTTTTCGAACCGGGGACATACTATGTTTGATTTGAAAGATCATAAAAAATTAAGTAGCTTTATAGTTAACGTCGTTATTTAATTTATATCGGTATTTATTTATATGTATTTTTTTTCGCTTCGGTTTTTTTCTTCTCATTTTTCTCTTTCTCTCTCTCTCTCTCTGCTCCTACTCGCAGCTATATTTACGCGTGTACTTGTGTGATATGGTTCGGCGAGCGGGAGAAGATTTCACGTTATAAAAACTGCAGGAGTGCCTGGTTAGATTTATGAATTTATTCCAGCGATTTTTACGACGAGGCGAGGGAAAGACGATTTTTAAGGTCCGGTGATCGCGCAAACGCAGCGGACAATGTGTAGAAAATTTCCTCCAATTTCGGTGATTAATTTCGTCGGTTCGAGGTAGGACGTATGTGTATCTTAAGGCTTCGTGTGTGATCTTAAACGGAGCATTGTAGGTGAAATACGATTATGGCGGAATTGTGTAAGTGCAATTGCGCGTAACTAATATGTACCGCACGATGGATATTGGAGAGGAATTTTTCATACCGGGTATGGAAAATTCGGCTCGGCTTCACCGTATTCCGTACAGCTGGCTGATGGATGAAACCTCATTTGTAACCATATAAAGGCGATATTTAAAATAGATTTATTTCTTTGTTTTAGGGCGATAATATGTATTGGAAATTAAAAAAACTGAACCGAATAACGAAGGGGTTCGCAAGGGATGTTGACGCAAGCGATGGACCAGCGAGAGAAGTGTATTTTCATTCGACAAAATTGGTCCTTCAACATCGCCAATTACTTTGCAGTAAGCGAAGTTTCAAAAAATATAAATCTGGCTTCGGAGTAGGTTGTGAAAAATTATCCAAATTGTGAAACCATTTTAAGTAGCCCTAGTAGCCGAATAAATTTATACTTTTATTCGCGGTGATTAATTTTTTTTTATTACGAGGCAATTTCTCGGTTGTACCATTTAAATAATTGATGATGTCGATCGGTTAGTCTTAATTAGATATAGATTTTAATAGAACAAGTTTTTTTCCAAGACCCTATATGATGTACATACGTAATGGGTTCAAATTAATGATAACAAATCAATACGATTCAGAATTTAGGCTTTGTCACGAGTGAATATTCAATACGCAGGTGGCCCCTCTGGAAGTATACGGACACGAATTGGTAAGTAGGTGGGTAATACTTCGGATGGTTAAATTAGTGCATAGATTCCGGAGAAAGGAACGCTTTCTGGTGATCAGAGAACTAAAGGCATTTTTACACCAATTAATGGAGAAATTCAACTGGATGGTTGTTTTTGAAAATAAAAGCATTCTGATTTTTCATCATTCACATAGGGGTGCGAATAAGTCACCAAAAAATTATTGGTATCAGTGATTGACAAATTTTCGAGAGAAAGATTCTAAAGAAAAAGTTTCAGCTTCGATATAAATGTAAGAGATTGAAAAAATTTTCTGGACTTCCAATTTTTATTAAAAACAAAATCATTTTATTTTTTTAAATTTCTCAATAAGGATTTAAGACACTGAGCTTTTCAAAAATGCTCAGCATTGGTACATCAGCACCTGGAAGCAAGGTTGCCAACCAAAATTTCGAAAAATCACTATTTTGGCTAAAAAAAAAAAAAAAAAAGGCATCACTAAATATAACTATGGCAAATTTGTTCAATGATCACTAAAATTACTGTTTTTTGCCCAGAAGTCGTTCAAAAATCACTTTTATCGCTGCATTCATCCTTAAAAATCATTTTATAAAAGTAGGTAAAAAAATGTCAAAATCGCCAGAAATGACTGTTTTTTATTTTTTTCCGAATATTTTTCATCAAAAGGGTGAAAAATCACCAAATTCACTGATATTTTCGAAAATCAACAAACTTCTTCAAAAACTGAAAAATCACTGATTTCGATGAGAAATCAGTGAGTTGGCAATCTTGCTTGGAAGAGGCATTACTTAAATCAAAATTACATAGGTAAACATAATATATTTTGCTGTTATACTTCGAACACTCACACTTCTGTTATTTCCGATTTGAACGAAAATGGGAATTTTGGATTGAATTTTCAGCTGTCGAAGTGAATTTTTTTATTTTTCGTGAATCAGGGTGTCCAGGATCAATTTTTCCAAGATGATTTTCCCTGTCGCTTCCAGCTTTTCTGGGCCAATTTTTCAAGTTTTTCAAACTTCTTAACTGTGAGGGTTTCATTCCAAAAATCATCTCATTCTCAAAAGCTTAGAAAAGTGATTGGATTATTTCGGAAAATTATTTTCACCCCGAAAATCAACCCAGTCTCAAAATCTCGAAAAATTCGTGATATGATTTGTGAAAATGATTTTCATTGCAAAAGTCCACTCTCGGAAAATGGATGGGCGATTTGTAAAATTCATCTCCATTCCAAAAATCATGCCAGACTCAAAAGTTCGGAAAAGTTGTACGATGATTTTTGCAAATTATTTTCATCCCAAAAATCATCCCAGTCTGAAAAGCACAGAAAAGTTGAGGGATGATTCGTGTAAATGATTTTCATCACAAAAGTCATCCTACTCCAGGAAAAAGTGTGAGCCGATTGGTGGGATTCATTTTCAATCCAGACATCATGCCAGCCTCAAAAGCTCGAAAACGTTGTGGGATAATTTCAGGGATGAAAATTCATCCCAAAAATTATCTTAGCCTCAAAAGCTCGGAAAGGTCATGGGATGATTTTTGGGATGAAAATTCTACCCAAAAATCATCCCAGCCTCAAAAGCTCGGAAAGGTCATGGGATGATTTTTGGGATGAAAATTCTTCCCAAAAAATCATCCCAGCCTCAAAAACTCGGGAAAGTCGGGGATGATTTCAGGGATGAAAATTCATCCAAAAATTAACTCAGCCTCAAAAGTTTGGAAAAGTCGTGCGGGATGATTTTTGGGATGAAAATTCTTCCCAAAAATCATCCCAGCCTCAAAAGCTCGGGAAAGTCGTGGGATAATTTCAGGAATGAAAATTCATCCCAAAAATTATCTCAGCCTCATTTTTTGGATGAAAATTCTTCCCGAAAATCATCCCAGCCTCAAAAGCTCGGGAAAGTCGTGGGATGATTTCAGGGATGAAAATTCATCCCAAAAATGATCCCAGCCTCAAAAGCTCGAAAAAGTCATGAGATAATTTTTGGTATAAAAATTCTTCCCAAAAATCATCCCAGCCTCAAAAGCTCGGGAAAGTTGTGGGATGATTGGTGCGAATTAATGAATTTCATCGCAAAATTCATTCCGGCTTCAAAAGCTCGGAAAAATCTGGAGACGATTTTTGATATGAAAATTCATCCCAAAAATCATCCTAGCCGCAAAACTTCGAAAAAGTTGTGGGATGAATTGTGATAATTATTTTTATTTCACAAATCACCCCAGCCTTAAAAGCTCGGAAAAATTGCGGAATGATTTTTAGGATCAAAAGTAATCCCAAAAATCATTCCAGCCTCAAAAGCGTAATTAAAAAGTAAGGGTTCAACTTGATTTTCAAATGAATTTGGCTATTGACAGGACTTTTCCTATCATTCCCTAAATCCGAATCAGTAAAATTAGGAACAATTCTGGCTATTTGCGATCAGTGGAAAACATTTCTACCAGGAATTAATGATCATCAATTAAAAATCGCTTATGCAGAGAAAAATGTATCTCGTCGATTGCATTCAATCAGAATTGCTTCCAGTTTCACTGTTTTAAATTGAGAGAGCAAACTTTTCGAATACATCACATAAGACGAAGGGAGGGGAAAATTCACAAAAAAAATAATTTCAATTCTAGGTATTCTTATTTCTTAAAAAACTGAAATCGAAACTAGCCTCGTAATTTAACACATTTTCAGGAATGATTTGGTAAGAAAGATTCTCAACGAGACCAAATCGGTTTACCGCAAAACCACAAAAAAAACTTCACGAATTTTTTAAGAACAGCCTTAATTTTGCGAAAAAATAAATTTTCAAGTCATAATTTCTTGGTACTAATTTATCAGCTTGTCCGAACACCCCCCCCTCCCTTCTCCATCAATCCACTGTCACCTTCATTCGTATTTTTTTTCAAGGGAAATGAGGAAGCTATAAAAACGTGACTTCGATATCTAATTCCATTCAATACATATTTTCTTTTCCTTAGAACACTGTTTGATCTTTTCAAAAATTATTGATGAAATCCAAGAAAAGCGAATGCAAAACTATACTACAAATTCGTCATTCTCTACTTCAAAATAATCAGACGAGGGATGCAAATAAGGCCAAACGTAGCGAGATCATGGGATTTAAAAAATTTAATTTTCAAAGGTTAGAAATTTTCCAGAAACCTACAAAAAATATTTGGATTTTTTGGTAACATTTCGTAGCATCAAAAAAAAACCACCAACTTTGGAGTGAACATTTCGAAATTTCCTGAATTTTTCAGATTGATTAAAATCCTCAACTTTTATCAATTTTATAGAAAACAGACACTCTGAAAATTTTTAGAAATTAAAAATTGAAAAATCATAATTTTTCAGCCAAATAGGTCAATTTGTAAAATAAAGATAATAAAATTGATACGAAAACCGAATTTTTGATTATTTCCCAATACCGACCCCTTCTCCCCATCCTACTTCCAATGGATCAACGCGCGGTCAAACTTGATCCAAAAAACAGCTCCGCTCACAGCTGAAAATCTCGAACACGCGATATCCTCAATATTATGTAATTTCATTCCGAAACAAATATCAGCTCTAGAAATAAAACACTAAGAAGAAGAACGATCTGTTTTACGTCACCGAATGATGCAACGCTTACTCAGCACTTCTTTCGGGTACTCGTGTTTATTTAAAATATTCAATCTACGGTCGAAATTACAGCTTAATTATTCGGCACGTTTATACGGCAGAACAAAACAAACCACTCGACTTCTTAAATAACAATTTAAACGTCGACTAACGTTGCTAACGCACCTTTGGCCACCACCGAACGGTAGCGCAGAGCGCAACGTAGTAATAAACAAACCACGTGTGTTATAAATGAAGCTAACCTTGATAAATCTTCCGTATAACAATATTAGATTACAGAAACAAGTTACAAAGGTACTTATTTGAAAAGCAACGCGTGTTTGGACAGCTGATTAAAAAAAGCGACAATACTAACACGCCCACTTATAATAGTACAAGTACGTCTACGTACATCGTACTACAAGCGACCATCATCTCGCAAAAATCGTGCTTTTCCTCCCTCGCTCCTTCCGCGACGCGACACGGTGAAAAGAAAAAATTGACGGCCGAGAATATTTTTCCGACCTAAATTCCTGCGACGTGACGCGACGTCGGTATCTTTGCTCTACTCGAGTGTTTCCACCAATCTCACCCTTAGATAGCCCCTTCAGGGCAGCTAGAACCTAGAACCCTCGTATTATTGTAAATTGCTTGGAAACTGTGCCACTATGCAAATATCATGACTTAGCCTTCAGAATCAGCCAAGTAAATGTACCAGTATCAGGCATCAGGGCATCATTCAGGTATATGCAACGATACGACGATGATTTCTCGAGTGTTCTGCTAGTAATTTTTCGGCCTGATGCCTCACGTACTCTTTGCGCCAGAAAATGAGCATATCAATGTAAACCTTTTATCGACTTCGTATACTATAATCCATATATACGTCTACGTACTCCTGTATGACCAACATTACGCCATTAAACCTAAACTCGATAGTATGGTACCTCTACCTATATAAATGTGTTCTTCGGTGGCTCATTCGGTCGGGTTTTAAACAACACGTTCAAGGTAAAATAAATTGAAAATTATGACTGCATTATTGTTTTATCCATTAAAATGGCGCGTAATTTTTGTTCGTGATTTATTTGTTTTTCGTGCAACAGTTGTAAAAAAAAACTGACGTATTTTTCGCAGAGCCAGCGAGTAAATTTTTCTCATGTGTAGCATACAAAAAAGTACAGAAATAGTGAAATTACATGCTATCCTTCTCCATGCGTTATAACTGTCCCTTTTCAACATTTTTTTAAAGAATAATGTTTACTTCAGTTTATAGATATCTAATATAAATATGTACCTAGTTATTGACAAAAAGAAGAGAAGAAAAATTAATTCACGAATCAATTTAAAAGTACAGATTTATCGATTTTTTTTAAAAAAAATTCATCCATCAATTTTGCAATATCAACTTCAATCTGATCTTTATGGATATCCAAAATAGATAGATAAAAATTTTCATTGAATAGAAAAAAATCAGTAAAAAGTCATTTTCAGCAGAAAATTTTCAACTCCCTTCCCATAAGTCGATTTCGCTTCATCCTCGATAGTCCAGGCATTTTAGGAGTTGACCCCCAAAAATTAAAGCCTGATTTTTTTTTTCGCATTTTACGTTCGTAATGGTTCACTACACAACATACTAAAATGGACACCCCCACAACCCTCCGCTACCCCAAGGGGAGAGGTAAACATTCGGTGAAAACCGGTTTTTCGTGAATATCTCCTCAAATAAGCCTCAAAATTAAAAAGTAGTTATGAACAATCTTGTTCTACGCGTAATTTCCTATCGGAAGGGGTTTTTTCTTTTTCAAAAATACTCACTTCGTTGACCAAGAATCAAGGGTAAAAAACACCTATTTTTCAACAATTTACAGCATTTTTAGAAAAAATCTAAACTTTTGGGAATATCTCCTCAAAAAAGCCTCAAAATGGAAAAATGGTTATGAACAATCATGTTTTACGTGTAATTTCCTATCAAACAGGTTCGTTTTTTTTCGAAAACACCCGCTTCTTTGCCCAAAAATTAAGGATGAAAAACGCCTATTTCTCCAATATTTACAGTATTTTTGGAAATGATGAAAATACGAAGCTGAAAATATAGTTTTTGAATCCTTACGACGCAAAGAAATGTTTCGTATCACCAATAATCAGCAATAACATCGAGTTTCTAGTACTTTTTCTTTCCACAAATTCGATTTATGCAGTATTCAATTTCAATAACCTCCCTTATAATTAACGGTAGAGGTTGAAATTTTTGCGTTGACTTTTTTTGGAATACCCTACCAGCATGTATAAAAAAATACTCATTTTGGGTACTTTTAGCTTCGTATTTCCATAATTTGAAAAAATACTGTGAATATTGGAAAAATAGGTGTTTTCACCCTTAATTTTTGGGCAAAGAAGCGGGTGTTTTCGAAAAAAAACAAACCTGTCTGATAGGAAATTACACGTAAAACATGATTGTTCATAACCATTTTTCCATTTTGAGGCTTTTTTGAGGAGATATTCCCAAAAGTTTAGATTTTTTCCAAAAATGCTGTAAATTGTTGAAAAATAGGTGTTTTTTACCCTTAATTCTTGGTCAAGGAAGTGAGTGTTTTTGAAAAAAAAAACCTTCCGATAGGAAATTACGCGTAGAACAAGATTGTTCATAACTACTTTTCAATTTTGTGGTTTATTTGAGGAGGTATTCACGAAAAACCGGTTTTCACCGGACGTTTACCTCTCCGCTTGGGGTAGCGGAGGGTTGTGGGGTGTCCATTTTAGTATGTTGTGTAGTGGACCATTACGAACGTAAAACGCAAAAAAAAATCAGACTTTAATTTTTGGGGGGTTTGGTACATTTTTTCTCTTATTTGCCTGGACTACGAGGAATGTTTCCTTTTGTTTGGTGCAAAAATGTTGAAGAAATTTTTGAAAATTCGAACATAAAATTCAAATGGAACATGATTAGCAATGGAGAAGAGGTAATTCCTTGCCTGACGAAATTGCGCCTTTTGCAGAAAAAGTTGGACCCGAATCTGAACTATTTGAAAATGACAAGTTTTTCGTGGAAAATGTTCATTTTGATTTGAAAAAAAAAGAAGGAAAATCGTATGTATTTTTTAATCAAAAACCGTCGCAAAAAAATCTACACCAGGCGGAAATTTTTATTCCCCCCTACCTCACTCCCACAAGTTAAATACAGTACTTCTATAAAAAAATTTCTGTTTCGAAGGGGACGAAAAAAAAATTGAAGAACTTGTTCAAAATTTTGAATACGTATTTTAATGGTCCTTAAATCATACCTGAAAAAGAAGTTTTGACAATTTTACTTTCTCCAATTATTTTTCAGGGTTTTACGTAATTGGGTTTGATGACATATTTGAAGTCAAATTGAGTGAAAGAGGAGTAGAGAAGACAGCTTACCTCCCGTAATGGAAAAATAAAAATTTCAGACAAAAAATTAGATTCAAGTCAGAAATTATTTGAAAGTAATGACTTTTGAGCTATTGCTTACTAAAACAGACCAGAAATGAAGTCGGATCTTCCCATTCCGCTCAATTTTTTTTACGAATTCCTCTCGGTGGTCTAATCACAAAACCACGATCTTTTTTTTCAATCCTCAAGAAGGCGGGGAGGCGGGTGACTCGAAATTTTTATGCAATTGCAATTTTTAGCCAAATTACCCAAATTTGAAGGCTCATATCTCGAGATAGACTGTACTTGGGGAAAAACTGTTTGCGAGGTCTGATGAATAATTTTTATGAGATTCAAAAACGGTAATCACATTTCGAAAAGTTCAAAGTTGAACTTTGGCGACGATAGCTCAACTTTCATGATAAGAACAAAAGATGAAAGCTACCATTTAAAAATCTGAAAAAATTACAGTGAGGAGCTCTTTTCATCTTTTTTTCAACCAATAAAATTTCAAGATGGGATCTCTAGACCCCTGGGGGGTGAAGGGGTCCACAATTTTGACCAAAATTCAAAAAAATCGAAAAAGTAAAGTCCCACATCGATTTCTACTAATTCAATGGCGTTGATTTCGAATATGTACTCAATTTTTTCATTCGACACCCCTGAACCTCCTAGTCTCCTTGATGTTCAAAATTCAAAAAAATGAAAAATAGCGTGTGGCCTGTCGTTTGTTAGGTTTTTGAGGGCGCTGAGTCTGAAAATTTGCCTATTTTTTGGGTTCGACTCTTGCGTGCCCCTCTAGCTCCCCAATTTTGAGGAAAACATGTGTTAGGAAATGAAAATATCGTGTGACATATCGATTCCAACTAATTTGAGGGCGTAGAATTCAAATATCGATTTAATTTTTGATCCGGCCCCTTCCTCATGCTCCAACTGACCACTTCCTCCAGTCATCGGTGATCGATACGGAATTAAATTCTTAAAAAAATTACGGGGAGTTCGTCAGATCAAAAATCAAGTCTATATTCGAATTCTACGCCCTCAAATTAGTTAGAATCGATAGGTCACACGATATTTTCGTTTTTCAACATAGTTTTCCCCAAAATGGGGGGCGGGGCGGGGAGGCTAGATGCGCACTCAAGGGTCAAATCCAAAAAATAAGCAAATTTTCGGTCTCAGCGCCCTTTTGGTCAAAATTGTGAACCTCTCTACCCTCAGGGGTCTGGAGATCCCATCATGAAAATTTGTTGGTTGAAAAAGGGTGAAAAGGTCTCCTCACTGTAATTTTTTCAGATGTTTAAGTGGCAGCTTTCATCTTTTGTTCTTATCATGAAAGTTGAGCTATCGTCGCCAAAGGGTCTGTTTTAGTATGGAATAGCCATTTTTTGAAACATTAAATTTCGTGTTGATCACTTAGGACTGGGGGAGGGGGTCGGTTAGAGCACTGTAAGGGGGTCGGATCAAAAAGTAAGTCGATATTCGAATTCTATGCTCTCACATTAGTGAGAATCGATAAACCACGCGCTATTTTCATTTCTTAACACTTTTTTCCGATAATTGGTGGTTAGGGGGACACTGCAGGGTCAAATCCAAAAAATAAGCAAATATTCAAACTCAGTCCCTTCAAAAACCAAACAAACGACAGGTCAAACGTTATTTTTCATTTTTGTGAATTTTGACCCGTTCAAGGAGGCTAATCCCCTCCTTCGTATAGAGATCCCATCTTGAAAATTTGTTTACTAAAAAAATTGTGAAAAATGCTACTCGCTGTAATTTTTTCAGATTTCTAAATGGTAGTTTTCATTTTTTGTACTCATCATGAAAGTTCAGCTTTCACCCCCAAAGTTCAACTTTGAACTTCTCAAAATGTGATTCAAAAGTGGAGTGATAAGACAAAAAATCGCAATTGCATACAAATTTTGAGGCCAACCTCCTCCCCCTCACTCCTTGAAGGTTAGAAGGGAAATAATCGTGGGTATGTGAATAGGCCATCAAGGAAGGGGAACTCGAAAAAAAATTTGAGCGAAATTGGAAGACACGACTTAATTTTTGGTTCGAGTTGGTAAATATGAAATAGCCCAGGTTCACGTTTGAAATTTTTCGAAAATGATGACCCTAATTTTCATAATAGGTAAAAAAAAAACTAGAAAAAATTGTACTTCGGGTCGAAAAAATAAGAAAAGATTTTTATTTCGGTGAGAAATTTCGATTGTTCGGCCTCAGAGAAATTGAAGGAAGGGTATAAATGAAATACTGAACCGCACGCCGCAGTACCTAACTCGTGAAATTGAAAGGAAGTTGACAATTTTATCATTCTTAAAAAATTGATTTTTGTGTAAATGAATGATTGACATTTTTCCCCCATGTATACGATACAGGAAACGCTGGCTACGATTCCTCTACTCCTCTTGATACGTTGGCCGCTCATATGCAACTATCAGCATAAAGTTGAATGCATCTTCTACCAGCTTCGCGGAATATCGAGTCGTAGATTATAATATTTTGTCACCGGCCAGCGGACACTCATCAATAATAAATTCAAATCGCTAAAAACTGCTAATTGGACTCATCAATATTGTTCATCTACCCGCTGACATCAATTTGCCAAAAAATCTCATCCCACGAAGAGACAGCTCGATGGTCGCGTGCTCCTGCATATCTTCGATCGCTAGCGTGGTGGCTGTTGAAACAGCACCGTCGCAGTCATCTTTTCGCATCGTTGAAATTAATTGCAGGCGGGATCGAAAGGCTCGCCAGAGAAATCGCTTATTAAGGTTCTAAACGGTCGAAATCATTTGTCATCGGTGAAATATCTATATTTATACCGGCTTTATAGCTATACCCGTACGCGATACGTGCATAAACGAAAATAAATGGCACGTAGGAAAGACGAAGAGAGAGAAAAAAAACGCGCATTCGTACACACGATGGCACATTCCTGGCACTTAATCGAAGAATTAATTACAACCGCGTATTATAATTTCATGCGTGCAAGTGTTGCAACCTGTTTTAGCATATTAAGCGTAACTTGGAGACTCCCCCCTCCCCCTCCGATCTGGTACCACATCCACCAGTATCTGCCCATATGAACACATATAGGTACCAAGGTATACACATACTACAAAAGTGTAGGTACATGGAAAAATAAAAACAGAGGCCGAGAAGTGTATACTATAATTCTTCTAAGTACTTCTCCCAGGAAATTGCGGTACTTATAATTGAGTTGTGTGTTTACTACTGCATCTTCAATTAATCTGTTGGTCGATTGTAAGACCACGATGCCAGTGTATCTTCTTTTATTTACTAGTATTCGCCTTTTTTTTCTCTTTCTCTCTTCCGCGCGTCTGCTCTGCCAGCGTTAGCCTTCCTTCATCGTCTTGGTCGTCGTCGTCTTCGCCACCGTCCTCGGTTCATATTTTCTCTTGCGCTTCTTTACCGATGCAAGAACGCGCACAGCAGCCAAGTGGCCCTTATTATCGATAGAATGCTCACGATTCTAACATAAATTCTTCCCGTAATCGGGTTCCGAACAATACGAATATCCGGACATGGCATTATTCGTTTGATTCGCTTATGAGATTCCTCTATAGCTTCTGGATGACTGGTTGGTTGTGCAGTGCACCAGTCGTTTGATTGCAGTAAAAATTAGCTCGCTGTTGTAAATGAAATATTTCCCCATTTACAATCGCGTCAGCATCGAGGATACAAAAGCGTTCCTCGACATTCTTCAACTGGTCCTGGTATCTACATAAACTTCATAAACCTACGTAGCCAATTATCAACGGCGAAAGGGGAGGGCAAAATTTAAAAGTTGAAAATTTTCAAGTCTGTAAATTGGATTTAGTTCATCCAGCTTCACCAATTAACTTACCTACTTTTCCTTCACCAGTAAATCACCCTTAGGTGTCAAAAATTGGTTTTTGAGTGGAAGTCTTTCCTTGATTCTACTCTTTCTGAAAAGCCCAAAATCACTGTCAACTCAAAAACCAATTTTTGACACCTAAGGGTGGTTTCTATATCCACCCTCACACATGGTTTTGTATTAGTCATTGCAAAAAGATACTCTTTCCAATAAAAGTGGTTTTGAGAAGGTAGATAAATCGAAAAAAACTCATTCTGCGCCATTTTAATGTTGGAATGTAAATGGTAGTTCACAGAACCTTTTATCGAATTTGTCAATTAGTTTTGGTGATGAAAAATTTCAAAACTGATTCAAAATAATTTGGCTCTCTTGTGGGAGGGGCAGCAGGGGGAGGGTCTGCTGCAATAATTTTTCGAATTACGCGCTTACATTTCGAAAAAAATTTCCCGATATTGGGTAGTTCCTTTTGACTCTATTGTAATGCGTCTATCAGGTATAATCCTCTGCATAACCCATTTAGGAAGAAAAAGCATACCTTTCTGCAAATGACTGATTCATTTATGAAGCAGGGTGGGAAGGAGGAAAATTTTTCTCACGAAATGGATTTATGCACAGTAGGGTGGACCGAAAAAAAAACATATCTTGGATTTTGACCAAATTTGGTAGGGTGGTTTCAAGTGGGAGAATTCACAAAAAAAATTGAGCCCCGAGGGGCAAGGGAAGGGGTGCAGGAGGTGCTCAAAGTGCACCTCCTTTTGAAACAAACGCTGCTTTATGCGTATTTTAGCCAATTAAAATTAACTAAGAAGCCTTCGTAGCACTTAAAAGATGCGATTTGAGTTTCTACATCTCCCTAAATCATCGCCATCCTTTTCCGATCAAAACTCAGACTACTACCAAGGGGTTGAAAAATTGAATATTGCAATATTTGAATAATATGAAATTTTTACCAAGTTGGAATGATTTTTTTTTCATCGAGTAAATGAACAAAAAGTTTATTTAACCACTGAAAGTGAATTTTGAAAAAAAAATTGAAAATTTTATACACCAGTGCAGAAAACAGCAAATCATAAAATTCCAAAATACGGAATTTATATCGACTTTGGATTGATTATTTTTTCGCCTTAAAATACGCAAAAACAGCGTTTTTTTCAAAAGGAGGTGCACTTTGAGCACTTCCTGCTCCCCTCCCCTTGCTCCTCGAGAGCTCAAATTATTTTTGAAGTCTTCCACTCAAAGTAAACCACCCCATCAAATTTGGTCAAAATCCAAGGTATGTTTTTTTTTTCGATTCACCCTAATGTGCAGTTCAAGAAAATGCAAAAAAATGGCTTGGAATGGTACCTATTGTACTTGCTGCGCCAAGTTTATATGGAAAAATAGTTTTTTGAAATTTCAAAGTCTTACTCCTTCATTTTGGTTCTTTCGCTAAAAAATTGAATTCCAGCAAGTTTCATTAAAAAATATTGAGATTTAGAGGTGGTGCACCTCCATCAAAGTTTTGGCCTACATGATGTCGCCCGTACAAATAATTCGCGTCACCAGTTACCGTGGAACGGCTCACTGCATCGGGAGAACTAATGACGAGCGTTTGTTCTTCGTCTATGGCGAGAATGGTGTGAAATATCAGGAATACAGGAAGATTATCGCCACTTTCATTTCGGATGACTATTAAATTAGAAGGTTCTTGAATTTCCAGAGGAGAAAAATTCTAGAGTTTGGTAAAATTTTGATAAAAAAATTACCTATCAGATTTTTCTTGAATCCTTATTGAAAAAAATTTAGAAATGTTCAGGGTTTTCTCTTTCCAATATAAAATTCCAAGATTTTTCCAAATTTGAAACAGAAAGAAATTCTGGAATTTTTAAATAAAACAAAATTCTCCAATTTTTCAATAGTTTTTCCAGTTTTTCAGTGGAAAAAAATTCTGAAGTTTTCTTATATTTTCAACGGGAAAAATTCTACGGTTTTTTCCAATGAAAATTAATTCTGGGATTTCCTCAATTTTTTTTATGAATATGGACATATCAACGAATTCTCAGACTTCTGAAAATACCACGCAGATTACACTACCCAAATATACAAAACACTTTCATCTCTCAAATTTGGTATTTCTTTGAAAATTCCTAGCTTCATCTCCCTTTACAGCTGGGAACTCAATTTTTTTCTAGAAGGCCCCCAACTCAAAGTAAACTAAGTACTTCACTAATTTTTGCCAAAATTCTTAATATGTGTCCTTTTTTCACTACACCTAATGCTTTGGTTGCCACAGTTTAAAATTTGAATTGCTACAAAGCTAAACATTTCAAATATTTTACAGCTCCTTAAATTTTGAAACTTAAAAAACAAACTCAGTACTTATTGCGGGTGGTGGACGACCATAGACAGCATTTAAGTGTAAATAAATTTTTATATCCTTCCTTGTGTTTCACTTGAAGTCTCGAAATTCACTTTTTTTGTTATGAAAAATCAGTGAAAAAAATGGAATTTTGAGACTTGAAATGGAATGAACGCAAACATGGTCTTTATCGGGGTATTTTAACGCTCTGAACACGAATCTTACAGTAGTTTGTTCATTTAAGTAATTTCTTTCCGTAAAAAAAGCAAAAAATTACATAGAAAATTTTGCTAAAATAATATTTCTTTACCTACGGTTTTTGGCCATTTTCGGCTCTTGCGACATCGAAATCGCCAAAAGTGAATTCGTGAGGTGAATTTACGCTAAAAAAAAAAACATATTTTCGAGTTATTTTCATAAAGTGGCAAAACATTGCTACCGAGGCCCTTTTTACAGTTGAAAATTTCAATTGGTCAAAATCTCATGAAGAGTGCACCAAAATTAGTGAAAAAATTATTGTGAATAGGTACCCACACTTCTACGAAATGTAACTTTGTGCCAAAAACAGAAAATTTCCTTTACTTCCGTTGAAATTGAAAATACTTGAAAATAATGCAATAAAATGGCCATAGCACCGAAAGGGAGGGGATGGAGGGGGGACATTTTTCCAGAATGTTTTACAACAAGGGATACCATGGGGGGGGGGAATTGAAACGAAAATCTAAGCGATGGCCAAATTCACCTCTTATTCGGCTGGACCTTTTCTTAGCCTTTTGATGAATTTTTCATGACCATTTTTTTCATCCTAGAAAAAAAGCGAGGTTATTCAAAACATGACTAATAAATCATTTCTTTTTGCATTTTCTTCCACTCATTCGCCCTTCTTTCAATATCATGGTCAAGAGCATCATAATACTCCTATCTCATCACAGCTCCTTGAAAATACATTTCCAAAATTAAACTAGATTTTTAGTACATTGATTAATATATTATGTACCTGCAAGCTGGAAAAACGGAAAAAAAAATCGAGCCAGAATCTTTGCTAGGCTCAATTGCAACATGACTGAACTATGCTCTCTCAATTATAAATCAGTGAAAATTACCGAAAATCACTGAGAAACAGTCAGAATTGCAGCACAGGAGAAAATCAGTGAATATTTTTTCACTGAAAACAAATCAGTGAAAAAAATCACTGGAAATCAGTGAAAATTCACTGAAAACTCAGTGATATTTATGAAATTCACTGAAAAAATCTATGAAATTCTTTGAATAATCAGTGAAAAATCACTGAAAATCAGTGAATTTCACTGATTTTTCCTGTGCTGCAATTCTGACTGTTTATCAGTGATTTTTCACTGATTCGAAATGAGAGAGTGAACAAAGAAACACTTTCCAGATGATTTGTTCTTTTTTTTGGTTTTTTTAAGAAATCCCAAGATTCCTCGACTTTTTCCAAGTTTTCCAAAAAGTAGACACCTGTTTTAAGCTGATTCAGCTGATGCTTTCAACACTAAAGTCTTCTTTCCTACATCTCGTAACATTTACAACTCGTTTTGGTTCAAATTCACAACCAAACCAAGTTCCATGGTCATCTTCATCATGGCAAACACCTAATTTAAACGGGATCACCATTCGCTCCTCGTAAACGCACACGGAGAACAATACCAAATGGGTATAAGCCAAGTCTGGCGACGCATTGGAATATTGGTGGTATTTTTTCAACGACGCTGCAGCCATAGATAAGCTCTTCGACAATTAAACTAGATCGCGTTTCTCACGATTCGAATGGCCTATGGTTCACATACTCCAGGGTCGGGGTATATGAACCTACTGCATGTACAAGCGGATGCACATCGCGGCGTAGACCACGAATAAGCGTACGCAATTCTTGATTTACTATGCTTACGCGTTTCTCCGCTGCTGGCATATCGACGCGAACGGCATCGGCACACACACAAGCGTCGTTAGCAATGTACATTAAAAGGTGACAAATTGTTATTACCGCGCCATTGTATGTATATGCGGCGCGTTGAACATCGCCGCACGCTGCCGCACAAATACACAGCGCAGGTCGCGTTTTTCTATATAAATAATATTGAATAAAGTTAACGGGTTCGAGGCTGCGGTTCGGATGCGGATTATCGCACTTTGTACCTGTTGCTGCAACATGAGTATAGTTGGGACACCAACGATCGGCCCGTGTTTTCAAACACCCCAAACTACAGTTATCTAATTACGTAAGTTCTTCGAATACTCGACTCGATTCGATATTCTGCTCGCTCGAGACGTCGCAGCGAGAAACCCTCTGAAATCGCGGCGACAATTCAGAAAGAAATCCTTCGTCGTAGATTCACGCGAGTATCTACTTCTGTCCCAAACAAGCTCGTAGAGGTACGTACATTCGCCATAGAACACGCGAGAGCATGATCTCGAATGCGACGCAATCGGCAATTACCTTATATACGTACTTAATCAGCGCATTAGTTAATTTATTCGCAAATACGGCTTAATTACTGGAACACGGGGGTAAAAACGCCGAGACCACCTACAATGTTTATTACACGCTTATCGGACGAATCTATCTCAACCGTTTACTATCTGTATCTACAAAGCTGCGGACGAACGCGTGTATAACCGAGAGAGTACCCGACTGCTCGTATCTCTTCCCTTTAGCATGACATTCGAGCTCGACGCACGATTAAACGGTCAAGCTGCGTGTACTTGGTCACATAAGACCAAACCGAGCAACGATCGAAGTACAAAAAAGACATCAAATACACGGTGCAATGCCTAGATGTACAGTCGAACATAGCGAAGAAGATCCATATCGAGCTGATTACTTTTTTAACTTTCAAGCAGATGAGATGAAGTGCTCTTTACTGAAACGGACGATCGTCGAGAGCGTTCTCCTGAGATGTCGAAAATGCAGAACAATAAAGACAGTATGATTTAACATCGACGAAGCGTTTTGAAAAATCGAACAAGAAGTGTAGTGTGACACCTTTTCTTCCATTAATTATACACTCATTTGAAATACCCTGCAACAAATCTCTGATCTTCGCCAAGATCGTTTAGTGAAGCAGCTTTTCACCTCCTCTCGTCCTCTGCCTTTATCTTTCCCATATTTGTCGACTGAACGCAAATTCTCGACCTCTGAGAAAATAAGTATTCCACCACATCAATTCAAAATTTCAGTTATGGAATTCCCAATGCTTCAACACCACACTTCTTTATGTTCCAATACCATAGCCAGCGCCCCAAAGTTTAGTTCCATGCCCAAAACTGACCATTTTTCAAAAACTTGAAATAAAAATGCTTTTAACGTTGAAAATTTTCAAAAATTTTAGAATTCAAGGCCAAAAATGACAAACACTAACGTCACAATACTCCGGCCACGGAGTGACTATGAAAAGTTCAGGTCCATAATTGGAACTTTCAAAACGCCTCAGATTACCTATCGATATGGAAAATATGCCATTTTACCGGATTGGTTTTTAATAATTCTTTTTTGTAGGGGTTTTATATAAAATTTTTCATAATCGAAATTTAATTTCAATTAGAGGTTATTTTTATTTATTAGAAAATTTTTATTCACTTACATTTTTTATTATTTAAAAAAAAAGAAAATTCAAATAGACCTATTTTTTAGGGTTCTTTAAATACTTATCATCCGTAATTGGAACTGCAAAAATGCATCAAAAGTCAGAGATTGAACGTTGAAGGTCAAAAGTCAAAAAACACAGATCAAAGGTTAGAGGTCAAAAGTCCGAAATTGAAGGTTGACAATTAAAGGTCAGATATTTAAAGTCGAAGGTCAAAAATCAGAGGTTACAGGTTAAAAGTCGGAGGTCAAAGGTCAGATATTGAAGGTTTGAGGTCAGATGACAGAGGTCAAAGGTCTGAGATCAAAGGCTAAAGATTGAAAGTCTTAAGTCAAAAGTTAAATGTGAGGGGTTTAAAAGTGGGAGGTTAAAGGTCAAATATCGCAGATCAAGAGTTGGAGGTCAAAGGTCAGATATTGGGGTCGGAGGATAAAAGTCAGAGATTTAAAGTCGGAGGAAAGAGGTCGAAAGGCGCAGCTCAAAAATGGAAGGTCAACGGTCAAAGGTCACACATTAAAGTCAGAAGTCAAAGGTCAGGCATTGAAGGTCTGAGGTCAGATGCCAGAGGTTAAAGGTTTGAGATCGAAGGCTCGAGATTGAAAGTCAGAGGTCAAAAGTTGAATGTTAGGAGTCAAAATTGAGAGGTCAAAGGTCAAATGTCACAAATCAAAAGTCAAAGGTTAAAGGTCAGCCATTGACGATTGAAGGTCGGATGTTGAAGGTCGAAGGTCAAATGCCAGAGGTCAAAGGTTAGAGATCGTCGGAGGTCAAAGGTGGAATGTTAGAGGTTGAAAGCCGGAGGTCAAAGGTCAATGTATTATTTGTATGATTTCAATGTTCAAAATTAAACTCTCACACTTATACAAATTATTACATTTCACCAGATTGTTTCGATGTCACTGATTCATCAAGTTTTTTTTTCATATCGTCTGTCGAGTCCTTTCGAAAATTCTCTATCAGAATTAAGTACATTATACTGAACTCCATTTCTGTGGCGTATTGAAGTAGACGTATTTTTTTGAACGGTATTATATATTGTATAGATTACATTCAACAAATTTTTCACACAATTCGATCAAACAATGTTCACAAATTGATATTTCATCAGTTTCCGAGGTATTCTTAACGAAAATATTCAGTGGCGTAGCCAGGGGGGCGACTGGGGCGATCGCCCCCCCCCCCCCCACGGCCCATAGCCTTTTTTTTAAACATGATTTTTCTAAAAAAAAATCGCCCTCGCTTCGCTTGGGCAGTATTTCACTGTCTTTATTTTTTGAACACAGCATCATCCTTTCGATTTGAATCAATCAAATTTGATGAGATTTTCCTTCTTCGGATTAGTGAAATAATTTTAATCGAAATTTGGTTATTTTCACTGGTATTTTAGTTAAAACTTACTGATTTCTTAATCAATTTCCAATTCGTCAAAAAATTCAGTAATTTTAGCTAAATAATCAAATAAATTTATTTCACAGAATCAAAAAGTTGGAATTTTACAAAAATTGGCTAATTCATATTTAGACAGTATAAAGTGTTTGTTCCAAAAATCCTATAAATCTTTGTGTTACTGTTACAGTCTTTTCATTACACACCTGCTACCTCAGACTCAGTTATACGTACACTACAAAATACGCCATGAAAAAAATACTCGATATGTTTCAAAACGACCACAGAAAATTTGACAATAAAACTCGTTCTTGCCCCCCCCCCCCCCCCCCCCCCATTGACAAAATCCTGGCTACGCCACTGAAAGTATTCCAAACGTCAGAAAAATTAGCTAAAATTTGGTAGATACCCCATTTTTGACTTCCCGAATCGATTGGAAGCGGTTTCGAGACGTTTCGAAGTTTCTAGACAATTTTGGAATTTTCCAGTACCTACTGGAGAAACCTCCATAAAAATAATCCATACAAACTTAACACTTACAATCGCAGATTACCCACATCGGCGACCGATCTCCAAAAACAGTGATCTACTAATTTTTAACTTTTCACCTTGATCCGCAAGCTGTTAAAATATTTTCAATTTTTTTCTAGCAAAATTTTCTGCCAAAAAATATAAATTTCAACTCGAAGTTACGAATTTCGGAAAATTGTGCTTCAATTGATCAAATATATGTCACCAATAAAGGTAATCCACGATTATAAGTGCTAAAGTTCATAGACCATTTTTATGAGTTTTTCTCCTGTGCTGGAAAATTCTAAAATTTTCTGGAAGCTCCGAAACGTCTCGAAACTACTTTCAATCAATTTGGAAGATCAAAAATGGGGTAGATATATCTAAGCCTGGATATAGAAATCACCCTTAGGCGTCAAAAATTGGTTTTTTAGTTGAGGTTCCTTACTTGATTTTACTCCTTCTGAAAGGCCCAAAATAAGTGACAACCAAAAAACCAATTTTTGACTCCTAAGGGTAGTTTCTATATCCAGGCTCGCAATTATACCGAATTTCAACTTTCTTTGTTATTAGATCAAAGTTTATTATTTTGCAGGGCGATGGGGTTATTCTGGAATTTCAAAAATTCACTGAAATTCGAGAAATGAACTTCAGCATCTGAAATTTTGGACATGGGTTCTTTTATAAAACACTTTTGATTCATTTTCGTATCGGCTCAAAATGTTACTTCGAGTTGGAATATCTCTCTTACAAGGGCTATTAAGTTATTAAGTGCATTATTTTCATTGATTAAACTGCTATGACTGAAAAATAGTCACGAGTAGACCTTTGAGAATTGAAATCGAAACTTGAATTTTTATAACATAAGCTACTCGTATTTTTCAAAAAGATAGAATAAGAGGTGACTGCATGAGTGATTGAGATCTTGCTTCGCTGGGGTGAAAATTTTTCCAGAAAAACTTCCAAAAATTAAACTTAATACTTTTCCAGACATTTGCGTCGAAAAATCGAAATGTCAATGAACCATCAGACACTATGCAATCCCACATGCGACACATTTTCAAACGACGCTGTTCATCGAACTAATACTTGACTTCATTTATTGTTGCTGTATATGAAGCAACGAAGCCAATGAAGAAGAATGACAGCAATCTCCAAATATTAACGGCAGGTAACATTTTGAAATAGCGTTTCGGCGATGAAATTTCCCATCTTCACGACGATGGTTACGACAAATTCCGTGACTCGGGATTTTCAACGATAGATCAGCGAACACATACGATTTTCAAGCCCGCAGGATACTTTTCATACACTTATCCAAATATTTCAGACACTAGTAGGTAGGTATACTACGTGAAATGGCCAAATCATCGAAATGACTTCCACATCCGCGCATGAAATACTGATCAGCTCGAATTTAAAATCGATCCAGCGTGTGGTGTTTTTTCAAAGATCGTTATCGATTCGTTAGTACATACTTGGACAGCAACGTATCAACATCACACACACGCCGAATACGACGATTAGTCGAATATTTGAAAGGTTGCTGGTGAGCGGGGTGAAGCGGGCGCGTAACCATGGTGGATATATCGACATGAGACGACTATAAGACCGCAAGAACGAGAGCAGAATTAAATAATGGCGATGCCTTTTACGGTGGCCACGCGGGTATTTTTCATCATCGTTCCAAGTTCCAATGTACAGGTTTTGTTGCTGCTGTCGCCGTTGTTATTTCTTTTTTCAGTATCGTATTTGTCTATTTTGACACTCGGGCCCGCACTATCTGACTTCCGCGAGATGAATAACTAATAAGCGGAGTCGTCGTCGGTCGCCCAGCCAGCAGCTCGACATGCCTTCGATGGTCGAAAAAATTGGAGCGATTTAAAAACGTGGAATGTGACCGAAGTGGACTTCTTCGATCGTACCAGATGTGCACCTAGACCTACGGTTATTTTTTTCGAAATCCGAACATTTAATTGCGTTGGCTTTTCTTCGGAAATCATCGAAGTAGATATTGATAGTCTACAGTCCAACTGGCAAAAAGTGCTCAAGAAATCGAAATCAGCGTGCTTTTTTGGGGCGCAAAAAAATTATTCGGCTTATTGTGGGAATAGGTGTCATAGTATGAAAAAAGTGTTATTTTGGATTTTTGCCCTTGCAAAATAGGGAGCTGGGACCTAAAAACCCTCCTTTTTCCCCATTTTTTCAACTTGACCGGGCGTAAATAAAAATTTTCACAGCGTGATAACAGATACTCCCCCAACTCCAAATATATGTCACAACCTTTGAGCCACTTACACAATAGTGCGCTAGGCCCCCAAAATGCGATTTTTTTGCCAAACTTGACAATTTTTGGCACAATAATGCCTCTGTATGCGACATGTGGTCTAGGGCGTAAAAAAATTAAACGTAGTGTACACTCAGATTCATTCTGCACCCGATCAGCCAAATTTTAAGGAAAATGGTTTGCGCAATATGCCGTGGTGGAATTTCAAAGTTGAGAAAATGTGTGATTTTCACCCCCTCACATCGTAAAATAAGTTATCAAAAAAATTCTGAAACTTGGGTTACAACCTATCAAAATGGGTTAAAATTTTACAAAAAAAGCGAAATCAATAGAGAAAATGGAATTTAAGGAATTTTGACCCTTTTCGAGCCTCAAATCGAGTCCCATTTTTGAGTATTTTCCAAAAATTGGCATGAGACCTATAAAAGTGGGATAGAATTCCGTCAAAAATTCAAAAATCCCATTCAAAACCATTTTTGAGCAACTTTTGAGAATATTGAGCCCCAAAAATAGGGTCTATTTCTGAGTATTTTCAAAATATTGACATGTGACCTATGAAAGTGAGATAAAATTCCGTCAAAAATTCAAAAATGCCATCCAAAACCATTTTTGAGCAACTTTTGAGAACTTTGAGCCTTTGATTGAACCCCATTTTCATATGTCACATGCCAATTTTTTGAAAATACTAAAAAAATTTGTTCAATTTGAGGCATCAAATTATTGAATGTTGCTCAAAAATAATTTTAGATGATATTTCTGATTTTTCGATGAAATTCTATCCCACTTTCATTGGTATCAAGTCAATTTTTTGAACATATTCAGAAATTGACTTTATTTGGGGCTCGAAATTCTCAAAAGTTGCTCAAAAATGGTTTTTAATGACATTTTTAAATTTTTGGCGAAGTTTTGCCCCATTTTCATAGGTCACATGTCAATTTTTTGAAAATACTCAGAAATTGACCCTATTTAAGGCTTAATATTCTCAAAAGTTGCTCAAACATGGTTTTGGATGACATTTATGATGAAATTCGATCCCACTTTCATAGGGCTTTCTGCCAGTTGGACTGTAGACTATGAAATATGCAATCGAGATACATATGAATTCGAGAGAAATTTTAAAAACATGAAGTGGAAAATTTTTAAAAAATTCGAAGTTGGAAAAATTTTTAAAAATTTTCAATGAAATAAATTGAAGAAAATTTTAAAAATTATTGAAAAGTTTTTCGAGTTAGAAGAATTATTCAAAAATATAAAGCTGAAAAAAATTTGAACAACTCAAAGTTGAATTTGAATATTCAGGGTGTCTATCAGGTCAAGCTGTCCTGATAAGTCAAGCTTTTTTCAAAAAGGTCATGCCGATTCTGAAAAGTCAAGCTTTTTAATAAAGGGTATGGACGGATAAGGGGTGAATTTGGCCCCCAGCGCTTTTGGGCTCCTAAACACCTCAAGTCGTGTATATTGACTAGAAATAATTTTTCACAAAATTTTGGACCCCTACCCCCTCTCTTTCGGAGCTATGGCCATTTGATTGCATCATTTTCAAGAATTTTTAATTTCAACGGAAGTGAAGGAAATTTTCTGTTCTTTGGCACAAAGTTACATCTGGTAGAGGTGTATTCATGGTAATTTTTTCAACAATTTTGGTGCACTCCTCCACGTTTTTTCGGTCATTTGAAGTTTTCAATCGTAAAAAATACCATATAAGCGAAGAGCGACCACCCTAGAAAAATTTCTAAAAAATACGTTTTTTTATGTAGAATTTTACTATGTATTTGGTTTTGGCGATTTCTTTGAACTAAGGGCCAAAATCGCGAAAAACCGTACAAAAATGTTGTAATTTTAGCAGATTTTTCAAATTTTGAGCGCTTTATACGGAAAGAAATAACCAAATAAGGAAACCAATTTCAAATTCGTGTTCGGCAGGTCAAAATACCCCGGTAAACACCCTTTTCGTAATAGTTTTGATTAAAATTTCAAAATTCACCTTTCTCACTGATTTTTAATGAAAAAAAAAGTGAATTTCGAGACTTCGAGTAAAACGATCGCGAAAAACGTATTTTTCGGGGTATTTTGACCTGCTGAACACGAATATGGATTTGGTTTTTTCATTTCGTCATTTTTCCCTAAAACGTCCTCATTTTCAAGTTTAAAGCGGGTCTCTCGAGCAAGAAAACTATTATACACAATAATTAATGTCATATTCGTGTTCTAGGACCCAAAATTAGTCGGAAACCAAAATCTTTCCATTTCAAATTTTTTGAGTCACATTTCAATAACAGAAACCGTCCAAGAGGAGTGATGGTGAATAGATTTTCCACGTATCCTCTATGTCTTTGACATTAAATCGTGCCAATGAGTTACAATATTGCGCGCCCAGATCTCGAACAATAATTTTTTGAAATTTTTCCACAAGAATCAACATAGCAATTCGAGATTGAAAAAAGTTTCACGAAAACAGGAGCGAAGCATCGAAGATGCTTGATTTTTTTCAAATATTCCTAATTGTCATTTTGGCAGGAAAAGGGTGAGAATCCCCGCTTGGGGATGAAGCAAGAGGTAGTACACATGAGAAAATGACGAAATGAAAAAACCAAATCCATATTCGTGTTCAGCAGGTCAAAATACCCCGAAAAATACGTTTTTCGCGATCGTTTTACTCGAAGTCTCGAAATTCACTTTTTTTTCATTAAAAATCAGTGAGAAAAATGAATTTTGAAATTTTAATCAAAACTATTACGAAAAGGGTGTTTACCGGGGTATTTTGACCTGCTGAACACGAATTTGAAATTGGTTTCCTTATTTGGTTATTTCTTTCTGTATAAAGCGCTCAAAATTTGAAAAATCTGCTAAAATTACAACATTTTTGTACGGTTTTTCGCGATTTCGGCCCTTAGTTCAAAGAAATCGCCAAAACCAAATACATAGTAAAATTCTACATAAAAAAACGTATTTTTTAGAAATTTTTCTAGGGTGGTCGCTCTTCGCTTATATGGTATTTTTTACGATTGAAAACTTCAAATGACCGAAAAAACGTGGAGGAGTGCACCAAAATTGTTGAAAAAATTACCATGAATACACCTCTACCAGATGTAACTTTGTGCCAAAGAACAGAAAATTTCCTTCACTTCCGTTGAAATTAAAAATTCTTGAAAATGATGCAATCAAATGGCCATAGGTCCAAAAGAGAGGGGGTAGGGATCCAAAATTTTGTGAAAAATTATTTCTAGTCAATATACACGACTTGAGGTGTTTAGGAGCCCAAAAGCGCCGGGGGCCAAATTCACCCCTTATCCGTCCATACCCTTTGCCTTGATTTTACTCAAAAGGGCAAGATTTTTTCAAAAATGTAGCTATTAAAAATTAAGTTTTTTTTTTAAATTTTATGTTTTTGTTAAAATTTTAATTTTTTATAAATAGCTACAAGCACACAAATATATAGATGGGGGAGGGAGGAGGGTAGGTACTGGTCTACAAACTCATAAATTGGTGGGAGGGGGTGCTCGGAAAAGTCATCCAAAAGGTCAAGCTAAGTAAAGCTTTTTGCTCAACAAATTTTGTTAGACACCCTGATATTGGACCAAGTATGTATGTAGTTGAAGAGTTTGCTGTGCATAAAAAATATTAACAGAGACTCCACTCCCTCTCCCAGATGCGTTGAAAAATGGTTTTCTCCCTGGTAAATTGACACCCCTTCAAATCTAATTTTCCTTTCTGCGCCCTTTCAAAAAAATTGGCTATATCCGCCACTGGAAGATTATCGGCTTGGCAGCTACGTACGTCATATTCGCGTAATGAATTCCGATAAATTTCCAATCAGCGTCGCGTCGTATCGAACGGAGAGAGAAAGACTAATAGAAAAAGACAGAGAGATATTATGGTACCCTGGAGATTCGATTTCTACCTGTAGGTAGGTGCAGATATTAGATGAATCTGGAATCTAGAGGACAGGTACACAGTTACACACCGGTATAGAACCTCATTTCGCGAAATATTTTTAATCGGGCCGATGAGTGGATTCGTGAATTTCAGGCATAGTCGGGCGAAATATTCGATATACCCATCCGCATCAGCCTATATAGATGATATTTAATATAAAATTTATATCATATATCGAAAAGTCAGCCAACGTGTCGTATTCTGTTATGTATACTTGATGTAATATACGCGCGTTTCAAAAATGAAAAAGACGATGAAAAAAAAAAGGATGATCCGCAGGTAGTCGTTTCTGGTTGTTCCAGATCACACACAACTCCCTAAATTGTCGGGTAGGAGGAGATAAATCGTCAGCAGCAGAAATGAGTTCGCGTTATGCCCGGAATGTAGGTACTACACGGTAGAAATATATTCTATTTTTCTTTTGCCTCTTCTTCCATCATCTGACCTCTCTCCGATACTACTATACAAATTACAAGTTGTCACTGGATATTCCTCGGCGACGGGGGGTCTTGTCAGAATTTACGAAATACGGTTTAAATATACTCGATACACGGACACACGTATATACGCCATATACTCGCTTCATTTTCCATCTCGCTCTCCCTCGTCGGCCGCCCGGCCCGCTCGCTCGAGAGTGAAAAAAACTAAAGATCCAGATCATTTTCCAAACTTGTTCGCGGCCCCTCTGCGGTCTGCGGCGAGAGGGACGCTTAATCATTAACGGATCCCGAATATGACGTTAATTCCATCCAACAGCTTCCAAATTGAATATTAAAATATTTTCGTTACCTACGCTATACTTATACGCACTTTAGCTTGGTAGGCAATTATTATAAAAACGGCCAGGCGTGTTTAATTTCATGTAGGTAAACATATTTACACTTCCATATGAGGCTTAGGATTTAATCGGTTCGAATTTATTTCATCGGCGATGACGAAGAGATGCTTTTCATCCGCGTCCACGCTTCAATAGTGAAAAAAAATCAGTTTCGTTATTTCGTCGACGCAGATATCAAGAATTGTTAGCGTTGATTGACGACAAACCAAGAGCTTAGGCGCTTATACACTTGCAGAAATGTATCTCGATTGCATATTTCATAGCCTACAGTCCAAATGGCAGAAAGCCCTATGAAAGTGGGATCGAATTTCATCATAAATGTCATCCAAAACCATGTTTGAGCAACTTTTGAGAATATTAAGCCCTAAATAGGGTCAATTTCTGAGTATTTTCAAAAAATTGACATGTGACCTATGAAAATGGGGCAAAACTTCTCCAAAAATTCAAAAATGTCATTCAAAAACATTTTTGAGCAACTTTTGAAAATTTCGAGCCCCAAATAGAGTCAATTTCTGAATATGTTCAAAAAATTGACTTGATACCAATGAAAGTGAGATAGAATTTCATCGAAAAATCAGAAATATCATCTAAAATTATTTTTGAGCAACATTCAATAATTTGATGCCTCAAATTGAACAAATTTTTTTTAGTATTTTCAAAAAATTAGCATGTGACATATGAAAATGGGGTTCAATCAAAGGCTCAAAGTTCTCAAAAGTTGCTCAAAAATGGTTTTGGATGGCATTTTTGAATTTTTGACGGAATTTTATCTCACTTTCATAGGTCACATGTCAATTTTTTGAAAATACTCAGAAATAGACCCTATTTTTGGGGCTCAATATTCTCTAAAGTTGCTCAAAAATGGTTTTGAATGGGATTTTTGAATTTTTGACGGAATTCTATCCCACTTTCATAGGTCTCATGCCAATTTTTGGAAAATACTCAAAAATGGGACTCGATTTGAGGCTCGAAAAGGGTCAAAATTGCTTAAATTCAATTTTCTCTATTAATTTCGTTTTTCTTGAAAAATTTTAACCCATTTTGATAGGTCGCAACCCAAGTTTCAGAATTTTTTTGATAACTTATTTTATTACCTATGAGAGGAGGTGAAAATCACACATTTTCTCAACTCGGGGTAAATTTGCTGTCATTGTCATAAAATTCGACCCTCCTGAACTCGAATCTGCGATTAGTTTTCCGATCTGAAGAGTAGAATTCGCACAATCGTATCATTTGTGTCGCGAAAAGAGCCCAATTTTGAGGAAAACGAGGTGAAATTACGATTTTTTTCATCTTTAGACGAGTGATCAGAGGCGTGCTTGGGCATAAGCAAAAATGCAATTTTATGATCTATTTGAGACGAAAGTGCGGAAGAAGGCTCCCTTTTTACCCCCTCCCCATTTTTAACAGGTGAAAAAAGTCAGCCCCTATTTTTCACTTCGAAAAAGCAAACAAGGTTGTCCAACACACGGCCCCTTTTGTGCCCCCCCCCAATTTTCGATTCTGACAACGCCACTGCGAGTGATGTGGTTCAAGTGAGGTTTGAAACCAGTTTTTCATATAATTCGAACATTCTGAAAAGTGGAAAAAATTTAGAACAAAGGTTTTTTTGCGGGAATGTGTTCAGAAGGGTCCCAGTAGTTACCAAAAAAAACCCAAGAGCCCCAAGTGTGAGGGAATTTTTTTGGAGGAGGGGGGGGGAAACACCCCAAAAATGGGTTTTCTACATTATTTCAAAATGTATCAATTTTGAATAAAAAATAACCACAGATTTGAAGTCTTCGTCAAATTTCCTACCTAATGATACCTAACACAACCCATTTCAAATGAAACATGAGCTCTTGAGGGGGGGGAATCAAAATTACCCATTTTTGAAAATCTCAGATTTTTCAAATTTAAGAGTTGAAATCTGCACCTAAATGATACTTTATCGTGCCTTAACGACTGTCCACGAGTACGTGAAGGATTGCTGTATGTATTTTGACACAATCGCACCCATATGGGGGGGGACCCTCTCGCCTCTTCAAGATACATTTACCCTATTGGAACAAGTAGACTCGCCGAGCCTTAACCTGGCGTGGTAGTTTACTTTGAGTGAGAGACCTCCCAAAAAAAGTTTGACCCCCCTCCCCACGGGGGCAAGGGGGGAGAAGGAGGGGCTCAAAATGCATCTCCTTTTGAGAAAAACTGACTAAAAAACACAAAAAACATCGTTTTTTTCAAAAGGAGATGCATTTTGAGCACCTCCTGCTCCCCTTCTTGTCCCTGGTGAGTTTAAACTTTTTTTGGCAGGTCTCTCACTCAAAGTAAACTACCCCGCCTAAATTTAGTCAAAATCCAAGATATGTTTTTTTTTTCACTTTATTGTATATTGTACATGGGAACGCTTTGATAACATCAAAAGGGTCCACCCCCACCTCCATATGGGTGCGGTTGTGTCAAAATACATACAGCAATCCTTCACGTACTCGTGGACAGTCGTTAAGGCACGATAAAGTATCATTTAGGTGCAGATTTCAACTCTTAAGTTGAGATTTTCAAAAATGGGTAATTTTGATACCCCCTCAAGAGCTCATGTTTCATTTTAAATGGGTTGTGTTAGGTATCATTAGATCGGAAATTTGACGCAGATTTCAAATCTGTGGTTATGTTTTATTCAAAATTGATACATTTTGAAATAATGTAGAAAACCCCATTTTTGGGGGTGTTTCACCCCCAAAAAATTTCCCTCACACTTGGGGCTCTTGGTTTTTTTTTGGTAACTACTGGGACCCTTCTGAACACATTCCTGCAAAAAAACCTTTGTTCTAAATTTTTTCCACTTTCACCTCTTTTTAAGATCAATTTGCCTGTACTAATAGGAAGTGAAGTAGCTTCTTGATCGTCACTTTTTGGTAGTGAAAAACAGCCAATTTTCGCACTCGAATTCGCAATTTCTCATCTTCTCAACGCAATACCTCGAACCAATCCTGGTATGAAATCATTTTTCGACATAATTCGAACCTCCTAAACACGAATTAATGATTAGTTTCCCGATTGGAAGTAGAGAATTCTCTCAACCGTGAAATTAGTGGAGTGTAAAACGCCCAATTTTTGCCAAAATCCTCAATATTTGGACTTCGGTATGTCACTGCACACTTCGCAATACCGTTTTATGAAACCAAAATTTTACTTCAAATTCATTTTACCTCTAAAGTTGGCAAATTTCAGTTTCAAGGTTGGAAAAATCGCGAACGTCATCCCCTCCCCCCTCCCGAATAATACTTCGCTACGTCGTTGCTTCCATATTTTGAATTAAAAATTTAACGATAATCAAAACTTAGCTTGATGTACAAAAAAGTTATGGCCAGGCAATCCGGCCCACCCTCGTCTCCGCCGCCGTAATCTTCCAGCACAGATGGTGTACATTTTACCTATCCTACATACATACACGGTAATGGAAATGGATATCGTGCCGGACAGCACGATGAATGTTGAATGGTCATCGTCAAAACAAATAGCGATAATGTCGATTGGTTTAATTGCTCGGAAGAACGATAAACGCCACCCTTTCCATTAGGAATTAACTTGGTTATCGCGAGCACACTCAATACACTATGATAACGAAGGTACTCGGGGATGGGCACACAATCGATACATTAGGTCTAGGTACTTTTTTCCAGCCGCTGTACCATTCCAGTACTGCACACGTACATACCTACGTGTGAGTACTTGAAACAAGGAAATTTAATTTTCTCGCTGATTCGGTCACTGCCATCAACTGCGCTAGGGCCAAAGACCAACGACAGACCTGAACCTAAGACGGTCGGGGAGTGAACGGAAGACTTTTTCATTTATAAATCCGCACGGCGGACACCCGCGCCCGCACGTACGCGCCTCCAGTGCTGGATAAAAATTCAACTAAGTCGAGAGAAAAAGATTAAGTAATGTATAGCGTTTGATAAAAACTACTTTTTCACACTTCGAAGGTGGTTTCCAGCGCAACACTATGTGTAGTGCGTCGTGTACCTAGTATACGTCTTGTAGTAGATACCTCTACATATAACATACGAATTGTATACTTATAGGTATACTTGTCGTATGTGAAGAAACAAGACACAGGTATATAAAGCATGATTACATACTGGCGCGCACATGAGAGGCGCGCAAAAGCCGGTTCTGTTATCAGCGATGCTAAAGAACAATATGATAAAGAGAAGGTAGCACGGAGATTGCGTGCAGTAGAATATAAAGGGCAGTCATTATGCATTTAAGGCATATATGGTCGCGTTAAACGCGTTCGATGCGGTGAAGCACGTCCGTTTGCTACTTTTCACACCTTTTTGTCGTACCGCTAGCGACCGGGTTCAAATGTCTACCGTTCTGATTGTAGGAAATTTATGGTCCTTTATCGTATAAAAACAATATACGCTGCGTGGCTTCTCGCAACACTTTTCTCGCGCCTGCCTCTTCCTATCTTCTATCTTCGGTTGCGGAATTTAGCAGTGAGCTCTGTTCTCTGTTTCTCTATCTTTCTCGCACTCTCTCACTCTGATTCTTGCGCGATGCGAATACTCAGTTTTGCGACGAATTTCATCTTATTCGATATTACTGTTTTCTATCGCACGCAGCACTGAAAATTGATTAAGGAAATGGGATGTAAAAACTCTAATTGATCCATCGAATGTTAAGACAATTGCGATTTCGCCAGAGATAGGTACCAGAGAAAGTTCGAACCTAGCCCCAGGGATTATTTGACCAGCAATCATTCAAACTGTAGGAGAGGAAAATGTTTGGAAATTTGCGATTCCGTAGAAGAAATTTCAAAGGTGTGACAGAAACTGACGAATGGTCATTACGTCATCTTTTCATCCAGAAAAATTGATGGATGGGATACGGTAAAATTCTTTATGGGATTTAAAAATTAAAATTGTGCCGGGATTTGATTACAATTAATAAGAGGTGTAGCCAGGGGTCC
The DNA here is from genome assembly GCA_033439095.1 of Pseudococcus viburni. Taxonomy (NCBI): domain Eukaryota; kingdom Metazoa; phylum Arthropoda; class Insecta; order Hemiptera; family Pseudococcidae; genus Pseudococcus; species Pseudococcus viburni. Next base: position 1,937,093 of record JAVBJF010000016.1, read on the forward strand.
TCCTCCCTACACCTTCTGAGTCAGGAACTTATGAAAAAAAAACCTTCTTGAAGCATTAAAAATCAAATTTTCTCACCTTGGCTCGGGCATGAACAAAATCACAATGATATGAACTACCTATTTGAGGCGACTATGCAAAAAAAAAGGCTCTCTTCTGATATTCCCAGTCTCCATGCCCACTATGCATCCTTCCAAGAAAAGCTTCTGACAACACTGCTTGGATTTGTTAGGTATTAATTTTAGTTTTTAAGGCCGAACTTTATAACACCTGTACGACTCCTTCACATTTATAAAAATGATTCAAGGGGTTGGGTTTGAGAGAAAAGGAAATTGAACTCAAAATTTCTCAAAAAAATATGAAATTTCGGACCCTTCCACGAGAAATTTCAGACTACACCACTGCAACCAATAATCCCATATTTTTTCAGATTTTTCTACTCTCTCAATTGTAAATCAGTGAAAATGATCGAAAATCACCGAGGAACAGTCAGAATTGCAGCACAGGAGGAAACCGGTGAACTTTTTTTACTGAAAACAAATCAGTGAGAAAAATTACTGGAAATCAGTGAAAATTCATTGAAAAGTCGACGAAATTCATGAAATTTGCTGGAAAATCAGTGAAATTTATCAAAAATCACTGAAAACAGCCAGAATTCCAGCACAGTAATAAACCAGTGAAAGAAAATCACTGGAAATCAGTGAAAATTCACTGAAAACAAGGTAATATTTATGAAATTTACTGAAAATTCAGTGAAATTTTTTGCATAATCAGTGAAAAATCGCTGAAAATCAGTGAATTTTCCTGATTTCTCCTGTGGTGCAATTCTGACTGTTTATCAGTATGGTGAAACTTTTACCAAATCTGTTACGATCGGTGGTTGAAACAGCCTCATAAAATTTTTTAAAATTCAATTCATTTTTCAACAAAAATCGGATTTTTCTCAGAAAAATTACCTGTTTTTTTTTTTAATAAAATCAATACAAATAAAGTTTATGCCCAACATTGAACTCCCACAAATTGAATTTTTTCGATTCCACCCATACCTACCGTACCATAGTTATCAGCACAATTTCTCAACGCTCTGCAATGTATTCAAACCATTTCAGAACTAATAAAAATCAAGTTGAGCAACTAAAAATTCGGTTTCCATATATCGTATTGAATAGTGACATTCTAAAGCCAATCGGTGAAAAATTACCGATTCAATTCGTGAATTTTCATTATTAAATCGGTAAAAATTATTTGACTGATTGAAATCAGTCAAAATTTACTGATTCAATCAGTGAATTTTCATCGTTGAATCAGTAAAAATAAAAAATTCACTTATTCAATCAGTAATTAATTACTGATTCAAACAGTGAATTTTCATTTTTTACTCATTCAATATTAAAATTCACTGATTGAATCAGTAAATTTTTTTTACTGATTTTACAGTGACATGATTCCGTCGATTTAAATCAGTCAATTTGACTGATTCAAATTTAGAGAGCAGAATTTTTCACATAAATCTTACACTAGCAAGTATCATACTGAAGAAGGGTATTCCACCAAACCGGCATCCTACTCTCTCATTCTGAATCAGTGAAAAGTCACTGATAGTCAGAATGGAAGCACAGGAAAAATCAGCAAAATTCACTGATTTTCAGCGAATTTTCGTTGACTATTCAAACATTTTCACTGATTTTTCATCAAATTTCATAAATTTCACTGACCATTCAGTGAATATTCACTGATTTTCCAGTGATTTTTTTCACTAATTTGTTTTCAGCAAAAAAAAATTACTGAGTTTCTCCTGTGCTGCAATTCTGAGTGTTTCTCAGTGATTTTCGCTCGATTTGCTCGGGTGTTATAAATTAGTTCAATAAAATTTTTCAGTAAAATTTTGTCAAAGTTTTTAGTTTCAAAATTCAAAATACTTGCATAAGTATTTCTTGAAAGAGAAATCAAAACGAGATTGTTTGAAATCCAAAAAATGAAAAAATGGTATTTTCGGTGGCAAAAAACTTCATTTTTTCTGAAATTTTTCTTTAGCTTCGCTTGAAATTACGCACAATATACCTATAGATTCAATGAAGAGGGTGAAGAAAATTTTAGGATTTCGTTTTCTAACGAGTGGCCAGGAAAATACAATTGAAAAGGTAGTAGAAAGGTCCTAATCTTCTCCTCACATGGTGGAAAAAATGATGAAATTTGAGGTTTTTGAATCTTTTCTCTCTGACGTAAAAACCTTCACCTTAGCTTCGTTCCAGTTCAAGAAAATTCCTTCTTTTCACGGACAAAAAATGCCAAAGTACGGAAAAATATTCTGATCCTAGGTTTTTTCGGCTTAATTGATTCAGGACACTGTACCAAACAACATGGCGAGACTTCTCCCCCCTCCCAGGTCGTCGGAAACCCCTGAAGGGGTTGAACCCTACAAAATCGTTTTTTGGTTATAAATTGACAAAACGTCATTTTCCAAAAAATTAGTTGTGTACTCTTTCATTCTGAATCAGTGAAAAGTCACTGATAAATAGTCAGAACTGCAGCACAAGAAAAATCAGCAAAATTCACTGATTTTCCAGTGATTTTTCTCACTGATTTGTTTTCAGTAAAAAAATTCACTGGTTTTCTCCTGTGCTGCAATTCCGACTGTTTCTCAGTGATTTTCGATAATTTTCACTGATTTATAATTGAAAGAGTAGTTTTTCAGCATTGACATGTCATATATCAGTATATCACCATTCTTAAAAATAAACAGCAGTACTCTCTCATTTATAAATCAGTGAAAATTATCGAAAATCACTGAGAAACTGTCAGAATTGCAGCACAGTAATAAATCAGTGAAAAAATTTCACTGAAAACAAATAGTGAAAAAATTGCTCGTGAATCAGTGAAAATTCACCGGTAGGTCAGTAAAATCTCTGAAATTCGCTGAAAAATCCGTGAAATTCTTTGATAAAACAGCGAAAATCCGCTGAAACCCAAATGTTTTTGCTGAATTTTCCTGTGCTGCAATTTTGATTATTTATCAGTGATTTTTCACTGATTCAAAATGAGAGAGTATGTATGACAATAGCTGTTTCAAATTCTTTTGGTATACTTTGTTCGAGGCACATTACTGCCAGGCATTTCTGAGATCTTCTTTTGAAATTTTGCATCCTCAGATACACAATTTTGCAGAATCCCATCTTCTTCGGAAACCTTTTCATTTCATGATGTTTTTAATGGCCTTTACGTATGTAGTTCCTTGGAGGTTTTTTCCTTTCTGCTGTGGCTTTTACAGCAGACAGTCCAGCTGGCTTAAGCTGACACAGATACGACAATAGAATAAATTGGCAACTCATCAATCTGATGAGCTGGTACAGATTCCTCGAACTTGAATTTCATCATTTTCAGCCGTACCACAACCTTCGTTGTAATTTCGATTTTCTCCCGGATTTACAAATATTCTCAGAATACATGTGAATCCATTTGAAAATCAAGTTTTCACCTTTTTTAACGTTAATATAACAAGAAAATTTCTACCAGGAGTTTCTGAGCTTTAAAATTTTTCGAATGCGGTTCTGAAAAAATTAGAAAAATTGGGTCCTTTGATTTTTTCACACCTATCCTAATTATAGAAGACCCTGCGAGGAAAATTTGAACACATATCAAGCACCATTCAAAAAATACAAAAAAAAAGTAATAATTCATCGAGCTAAGAGAATCTGCCAAGTATCCCTCCGTTATCTGAACTAGCTCATTTTCTCCAACCATATCTGAAAAACAATCCTTCCACCTTCCTCCCCTGCACCCCAGCATCAATCTCATCTACGATGCTAATCGACAACAAGAAAATTCTACATTCGGTCGCGATACGGTCGACAGCAATAACGACAATTTACAGACTGGATCACGACGACGCGGCGACGCTCCGGGAGTGGTGTTATTTTGATGGAAAACCAGTTACAATTTACAAGGAAAGGCGCGATGTTAATTATCTCGAAGGGATGTGCAATACGCGATTACCGATGATGCTTTCGATGACGATGCGGTGGCGAAGAGAAGATGTACCATATACACGTAGATCTATGTACATTTATACAAATATAACGGTGATTGGCGAGCTTACACGAGCTCGGGGTAATTGTGCAGTCAATAAATTAAGAATTGTAACGAAACACCGCATCGCACCGCGGCCTGTTAACACCGACAATTATTTTGAAAGCTAACGGCCGGCCGCTGAAATGACACGTATAAGATGTGAAAATAAAAATAAATAATAAAAAAAAAACGATGTACATAAGTACACGATACAGGTATGTACTCGTAGTAGGTATTTTTCAACGAGAGAAGGCAGCAGCGCGCGGTTAAAGCGCAAAGTGCAGAGTGGAGACTTGGAGAGGAAGACTGAAAGAGAAGCGTAACGTTGTCGATGCTCTGCTGTGTGCTGCGCTGCGCTGGCGAATATAATTCATTTAGGTTTTAATATGTAAAACGAGTAAATAATTTAAATATGTTAATTAAATAGGTACAGGTTATCGGACACTTATATGAGTGTTTCGTTATCTGATACTGATATTCTTGAACATGAGTTTTAAAAATCATCGCATCGGTCGCGTCGGTCGCGTCGTTTCGCGTTTTACAGTAACACGAGTCATAGAAGAAGACGCACACGCGTCTACGTCGCCGTCATCGTCGTCGACAAGTACTTATACTTTGCAGTGCACAGCTACACATTCATAGGTATAACGTATAAGAGTAGGTATGATATGGTATGGTATGGTAAATACGTTTACGTATACCCGTATACGTATAATTTATTAATAATATTGAGAAGAAATAGTGGATGAAAGCTAAGTCGTAAAATTCGATGTCACAATCTGGAAAACGCGGACGCGCCGACGGTAACCATAAAAACCGCTGTATTCTCATATATGAGTCTTCTTCTTTCTCGACCAGACTCGCTAGTTTTAGATTTTTTTCTTCTAGTTCTTCTTCTTCTTGGACGGTGCTGTATTCTTCTTCATTCGTGTGGGTGTAGACGTCCGTCCGGTCTCAGCTTAATGGGGTTTCGTACCAACGACTGCGATGAAATGACGCGGATTTTGATTGAATTTTAAAATCAACGCGCTCGTTTATGCTACGCCAAGATCGAATTTATAACGTTGATTTGGATCATCTTATGGTATAGGTTGAGAGGTGCTTTTTAGATAGACTCCGGATTTTATTTATGGCATAATACCCAGTTTTCGAGTCTCCAAAATGGATGCTCGAATATTCGTAAGGAACTCGTTATACCCAAATGCGATGTGCTCGGTGAAGAGACCACTTGTAGGAAAACCAGCTTTTTTGGGAGAGCGAAAACATCGAATTGTGTTCAAAAAATCGATTTTCAAATTTTAATGAACCGAATTTTGAAAGAGCAATATTAAATAATCAGTTCAATAGGTTCACTGTCTCGCTCGTTTTCAAAAAAAAAAAAAAAAAAAAAAAGAGGAAAAGAATCCTAGCCTCCATTTTTGAAAAAAACATTGATTTTTTAATTTTTTTCTAGTAATTTGGGAGTCAGTGTAGGACACGGGGGTGCCGGATCAAGAAAGTAAGTTGATAATCAAGCTCAGCGCCCTGGAATCAGTAGAAATCGATATGACACATGCTATTTCCATTTTTTGCATGTGTTTTCTCAAAATTGGGGCTAGGGGAGCACTAAAGGGTCGGATCCCAAAAATGAGTAAATATTCGAACTCAGCGCCCTTAAAAACCCAACAAACGACACGTCACACGTTATTTTTCATTTTTTTGAATTTTGACCCCATCAGGGGGTCTGATAGGGGGGTTCAGAGGGGTCGAATGAAAAAACTAGGCACATATTCGAACTCAGGGCCTTTGAATTAGTAAAAATCGATGTATCACTTCACTTTTTACATTTTTTTGAATTTTGACCAAAATTTAGGACCCCTGTGCTCCCCAGGGGTATTGAGATCTCATCTTGAAAAGTAATTAGTTGAAAAATACATGAAAAGTTCTCTTCATAGTAATTTTTTCAGATTTCTAAATGGGGCCCTTCATCTTTTGTACTTACCATGAAAGTTGAGCTTCCATCACAAAAGCTCAACTTTAAAATTTTCAAAAAGTGATTATCAATTTCGAATCTCCGTTCAATTCTCTACAAAACCGCATGAATAGATTCATCTTGAACTTAATCGATCTCGAGATATGCGCTTTCGAAGTTGAACCATTTCGCAAAAAATCCCAATTATACGAAAATTACAAGGGCCACCCCCCTTCCTCTCCTGAAGGATCGGAATGACGGTGATTCTTTCATTAGACCTTCGAGGGGAACTCGTAAAAAAATTTTGAGCGAAATCGGAAGATCCAAGGTCAAAACCTGGTCGAGTTGACATGGAATGAGCCAGGTATGATTTTAGCAGGACTTTTCAAACGAATTTTACAGTACTTCTCCTTTGAGCTTTGGGAAAACATATCCTCCTACTTACTCTTTAATATTTTTTTTTTTTAGTTGTTCAATTTTAATTGTTTTCCAACAACCTCTTTTTCCTTCTAAGTATTCTCCTCCTCAAAAGGTTGTATTCAAATTTGTCTGTGAATTTGACCCCGGTTAATACAGGACAAAAATTCTAGACAACAAAACTTTCAAATCCCCAAAAAATACTCTCAAAACTAATTTCATGTATTTTTTACCAACATTAAATTTTAGGAGAAAAAATCATTCAGCGCTAGGGTGTCCCTTATTTATATGTACTTGGTGGTGGAAAAAATTTGGAATTTTTCCGGGATCCCCCCCCCTGGTTTGGTGCCACTTCATGAGAAAATAACACACAAAAAATTTCAGCCCGATTGAATCAATGAACTCGTGCCTCAAAGCCCATTTTGAAAAATCAAAGAGGCGCGCCCGAGCTCATAATACTCCACTACGGGTACGTGGCAACGGAACGCAAAAAATACCCCTACTCATCTGGCGGCTTCAAAGTTACGCCGAAGGCATGCAACTGAAGATAGAACTTTCGAGTTTGCAGCATTCAATTCCTTATAAAATTTCGAATCGGATAAGATTTTTTTTTAATTTTTTGTGCCCCAGGGGGGGGGAGGATATTAAAAAATGTGATTGAAAAAAACAAACGAACGAAATCGAATTAGAATATTTCAAACAGATTTTTCGGGGGAAAAGAATCCCAGAAGGTATTCACAGCTTCTGAATCCAGTTCTGAGGTCATTTTGACTTTAAACCAGGACCCAAAATGAGCCCATATGGGGAGGTGGCAGGGAAGGGCCAACTTGAAAACTTTCTACAATTATCGAGTGTAGTATTAAAATTCGCGGTTTTGACTCGGGAGTCTGTTTCCGAAGTCCCTTCAACGAAAATCCCAAAATGGGCCCATAGGTGAGGTGGTGGGGAGAAGTCAAATTGAAAATTTCCCATAATTATCGAGTGTGGTATCAAAATCAATGGTTTTTTACCCGGAGAGTTCGTTTCCGACGCCCTTTCAACAAAAACTCCAAAATGGGTCCCGAAAAAAATTCCAATTTTTTTTTAAGGGACACCCTATTCAACACGTATGAAAAGATGGAAAAATTTTCAAAATATATAAATTTTAAACACAGAATATAAACATTTAGAATGAATTTTGTTACATTTTTATCTAAATAAATTCATCAAAATTCCAAACGGGCGTCAGAGATGATTTTCAAAAAACCTGAAAAATAAATCTTGATAAAAATCATAACAGCACTAACCGAAACTCACAGAGAGGTTTGTGCAATTTTTTCATTTTGAAAAATATTACATTTTGGCCCCTTCTTTGATCTGCTCAGATTTAAACCATCAGATCAGATCAGATCTAAAAAAAAATCATCAAAAACACAAACAAAAATAATGTTAGATCTCTCAATCATAAATCAGTGAAAATTATCGAAAATCACAGATAAATAGTCAGAATTGCAGTACAGGAGAAAATCAGTAAAAAAAATTTACTGAAAACAAATCAATGAGAAACATCACTGGAAAATCAGTGAAAACTCACTGAAAAATCAGTGAAAATCTTTGAAAAATCAGCGGAATTTTAATGAAAATCAGTGAATTTCGCTGATTTTTTCAGGCACCATTTCTGACGGGAAGGGGTGAGCACGAACGAAAATAATGCCTGCACATGAGAGCACAAACCGTCAAGACCACTCTCACCCGTCTCTCATTCCGAATCAGTGAAAAATCACTGATAAACAGTCAGTATTGCAGCACAGGAAAAATCAGTGATTTTTCACTGATTATTCAAAGAATTTCACAGATTTTTCAGTGAATTTCATAAATATCACTGAGTTTTCAGTGAATTTTCACTGATTTCCAGTGATTTTCTTTCACTAATTTGTTTTCAGTGAAAAAAATTCACTGATTTTCTCCTGTGCTGCAATTTTGACTGTTTCTCAGTGATTTTCGGTAATTTTCACTGATTTATAATTGAGGGAGTACGTCACCCCCTTCCCTTGAATGGGCGGGGTATCGGAAATGGAGCCTCATATGTCAGCGAAATCTGATCAAAAATATAGACAGGAACTCGCAGATAAATAATGTCACCAACATCTCAAAACCACATTTTGAGCATCCGTAAAGTTAATTTTTCGAAGAAGTTATTTAAAAAATGCTAAAACAGTCAATCAATAAGTTAATATTCGCGAAAATACTGCGTCTAATTAAAATGACCCCCCCCCCCCGGTGACGTCAGTGACCTAATTTCATTGCATCAAAAAGTACCCAAAAATTGACAAATATACTTCAAAATTGTTCATCCGAAATCCGAAATCGAGTCCTAATCCGATGAAACTATCATTTTCAACCTCAATAACGCACGTTGCCTTTCCGCTAGCTACGTTGGCTCGCGATTTCACAAACCGTAGCTGACTGTCGACCGTTTATTCGCATACATCTGAGGTCACCATTAACGCGCCTCATCAAATCCATCAAGTCAAGTTAGAATCGTCCAAGACTGGCGGATGACACGGAACAAAAATACCATCCATGGTTGGCGGCGACCGCGGCCGACTACAATGTACATGGCCTTTGGCCACGATAACCGCGACACAAACGTATACGTAGACGTATACTCGACGGAGCCAACGAACGTACGTACCTATAATAAATCGATACGACAGATATTCAAATGCGGATTGTCCTCTCGGCTGAAGATGCGTTTATAAAATGAAAATACGGACGAAAGAATGAGCTTTTAAACGCAGTCGAGAAGAAGGAGAGGTGCGGAATAAAAAAACAGGTGATATCGACGACGTTCGCGCAGTATACAGATACATTATAGAGAAAGCATGAATCTGAGAATCGCATCTTGGAATAAAAACGCAGTCTGTGTTTCTACCTCGCTCTCTCGGCGCAGTCTCCTCTCATCTGTACTCTTACCGTACGTTGTTGTTGTTGCAGTTGCTGGTTGTGGTGCTGGTGCAACGGCAACAACAAAACATGCGAGTATTCCGTTCGTGAGAACTAACAGCTTGTAAATATTGCCCATTTCATTTACTCTTTACCTATAATGCGATTGATCTTTACCGAGGTCACCAATATACCGAGAGACGCGTATCAGCTATGACATATCTGAAACAAGACCTATTAATCACTAGATAAACGTTACAAATCAACCGTGTAAATCGCATGTTTCAGTTCTATCTTTGCTCTCCGAGTCCAGTCCGTAAGACTGAGACAGCGTATTCGACGTGAATCTCCTTTTTGCACTCTTTACCGTATGAGTACCCTATACCTACCTACCTACACAGTATATGCCCTAGTCCTAGCCTACCTACTTACAATATAGGTAAAGTACCATACGTGTTTTGCACACTCGGCGAGCATTATGCATCGTAACTCGCAGATCGTCCAGATGATCAGCAGATCATTACGAATACCTATTTAGTCAGTTCTCAGTCGTACAAAAAAAGGCTTCCTCGCAAAATTCCCGTTAAAATTGATTTCATGATTGATTCTTGTTCTGGACACTAAAACGAAAAAATTAAGCCCGTATGCCCTCTTTTCCCCCTCTCCCTTTCCCCAGGGTCCACCCCCAACATTTCAAACGCGTGTATTGCCTTATCTATGGGTCGTAGTGAAAAAATTTTCAAACAAAAGTTGTTCTTCAGAACCTAATGTACATTTTCATTTCTTATCAAAATCCATTTTGGAGCAACTCCTGCCCCCCAAATTTGAAAATGAAACAGTTTTCAAAAAACTTCAAAATCACGTTTACTACATTTCAAGTGAAAAGTTTCAGAAATACCAGATACTGCAAAATATGTACCCACAAAAAGTATTCAGAATTGAATTTCCTTTCCAATGAGCTTCATCACGATCATTTTCACCAACTTTTCCCGGCAAGGTGGATCTCTCCCCCTCCCCCTTATCTCAAAAGTTGGACCCACCCCCAAAAAAATTGAACGATTTTTGTTCTTCGATATCTAATCCATAATTTCATTCATTATTGGAATTCATTTTGGAGCAAATTTTGTTCGTGAGTCCAACTTTGGTGAAAACGAGGAAGGGGGAGAGATCCACTCAGTCGGAAAAAGTTGACGAAAATAGTCGTGATAGAGCTCATTGGAAAGGAAATTAAATTCTGAATACTTTTTGCGATTACAAATTTCGTCGTATCTCCGAAACTATTTGTTTAAAATGAAGAAAACGCGATTTTGAGGTTTTCTCAAAAACCTGTTTTGTTTCCAAATTTGAGGAGCAGGAGTTGCTCCAAAATGGATTTCGATAAGAAATGAAAATGTACATTAGATGCTGAAGAACAAATTTTGTTGGAAAATTTTTTCATTACGACCCATAGATAAGGCGATATTCACTTTTGAAATGTTGAGGGTGGACCCCGGGGAAAGGGGGAAGGGATAAAAAGGGCATACGGGCTTGATTTCTTTTTTTTAGTGTCCAGAACAAGAATCAATCATAAAATCAATTTTAACAGGAATAGCCCGAGGATGTACGATTGAGACCTGACTAATTTGTAATTGAACGTGTCACAGCAAAAAGGACATAGAAAAAATGGGCGTTTTTGGAAAATCGCGATTGAGGTTTGAGTATACTTTTTTTAATACTAAATTAAGGAATTGAGCTGGGGAAAAAATTTTACCTTAAAATTTCATCTTTCTTCTACAAGAAAACAGTTCACCCATCACTTGATATCTTTTCTATTTTTTTCTATATTGAAAACAGGAGGTTGAGTTATTATGTCTTTTTTGTTGTGACGAAATTTCATTTCGACCCTTCTACGTTTGATGACGTATAATTTTTCCGGAAGTGAAAATTAAAAAAAAATCTTCATACAAAAGTTGAAGAGAATGAAAAAAGGAACATTTTTGTGAAAAAAATTTCAAAATATCTCTTCAGGGAGCGGATATAGCGCACTTTGAATAATGACAACTTTTTTTTAATTTTCTTGGTTACAAAAAAATGCTAAAAATATATTTTGGACGAATTTTTATTATTTTTTCAAATTTATGACGAAAAATTGACTAAAAAAACACTTCATTAAAATTTTAAAATTTTACAATCGTCTGCACAATGAAAAAATTAAACATTACGCAAATTCTCAAAAATCAAACATGTAATGTAGGTGCCGAAATTGCGAACTTCGCATTTTAAAAACGCCATAACTCTTCGAGGAAAACATATTGGAAGGTAGGAGGGGGCTCATTAGATAGAGAAAACTTCAGAGAACACGAATCGCTTGTCGCATCAAAAAGGACATATGCTGACAGTGGCGTAGCCAGGGGGGACTGGGGCGATTACCCCCCCCCCCCATCATGGCCCATGACCTTTTTTTCAAACATGATTTTTCCAAAAAAAAATCGCCCTCGCTTCGCTCGGGCAGTATTTCACTATCTTTATTTTTTGAACACAGTATCATCCTTTCGATTTGAATCAATCAAATTTGATGAGATTTTCCTTCTTCGGATTAGTGAAATAATTTTCATCATTCTTGGAAAAAATTTTGAGCCAAAAATTCAGAGTTGAAAGAAATTTTTGAGTAAAAATGGGAATCAACTAGTACATACATACCCCGAAAAAAAAATGGGAACCAATTCGCCTATTTAGTTAAAACTTACTGATTTAAGTTTAGCTAAATAAAAATCAGTGAAAAATCACTGATTTTAAAATAAATTTACTTATTTCACAGAATCAAAAAGTTGGAATTTTACAAAAATCTAATTCATATTTAGAGTTTGTTCCAAAAATCCTATGAATCTTTGTGTTACTGTTACAGTCTTTTCATTACACACCCGCTACCTCAGACTCAGTTATACGCACACTACAAAATACGCCATGAAAAAATACTCGATATGTTTCAAAACGATTACAGAAAATTTGACAAAAAAATTCGTTCTTGCCCCCCCCCTTGACAAAATCCTGGCTACGCCACTGTATGCTGAGTTAGGCCCTTTTTGTTGTGACACATTTAATTGAATAAATTGTTCTTCGTCGCAATGATGAATTTTTTTTATAAATATTGTAGAAAGTGTAAGTTGTTTTTATTTCTTCTACTTCTACTTCAAATTAAATTATTATATTTCGTACATTGTGATCTCATAATTCATCCTTTTCGTATCACACCGAACAGCAAAACAGGTTTAGTTCGCCGAATTTTTCACCATCAGGACTGGTTACCTGGCCAAATACGCTTCGATGAACATACACCAAAATGCAACTCAAATGTCACAATTTACGAAGAAAAAAAAATACGAATCTCGCACACGCATCATTGTATAATCGGTACAGGACCACACGACCAGGCTTTATCCATCAGCCACGTGTGTTCCTAATACATTGGCTTCTTTAAAAAACCAATCTCTTTTCCAGCTGTCAGCTGAATCGTTTGGAAAAGCTAAAATGACTCTAAAATGCTATACACGAACATATTACTTACTACTAGGAACCAATTTGTAGTTCGAAAAGGGAAAAAAAATCTAGCAGCTGAATCGATCAGTCATCGTTGCTGACATTGTTGCAGCAGGTATTTTTTTACATATTACATACTAAGTAGATATACCTAATACGTTTTTGTAAATATTTAATTCCGGATATTGTCGATGCTAATACGTACGTCGAATAAAGTAAACAGTTTGTTTATTCATTGACGGAATATTCTTTCTCATCTGTAAGTCACTTTCGATATGCAAAAGTCGTTTGAGGATTTCTCAGCTAACGGCAATGTTGATTCGATCAGGAATAGGCATGATTCGAATTATTGTTTTTGATTCGAATCATCTTGTGAAATGTGAATGTAAATCGTATTCGAATCACTTCTGCTCTCTCAATTTGAATCAGTGAAGAGTCGCTGATAAATGGTCCGAATTGCAGCATGGGGAAAATCAACAAAATTATTTGATTTTCAGTAAATTTTCGTCGATTTTTTAAAGAATTTCGCTGATTTTTCAGCAAATTTCAGAGATATTACTGACTTTTCAGTGAATTTTCACTGATTTTCAGAAATTTTTTCACTGTTTGCTTTCGGTGAAATTTTCTTTGCTTTATTGCTGTGCTGCAATGCGACTATTTTCCACTGATTTTCAATACTCTACACATGATTCAAAATGTTTCGAATCAAGCAAGAAATGGTGTACCACAGTCAAAAATCCCAGCAAAAATTTCGCATTTTCTTTTTTTAATGAATTAATTTAAAAATTTAAGCTTGAATTCTACATTAAAATTCCACAATGCCTGAGTAAAATATTTTACAGAAGGACTATTCTACTTACAGTTAGGTACAGCGACGAACCAGAAGTGAAGTCGGGTCAACCGATTTCGCTCAATTTTTTTACGAGTTCCTCTCATTGGTCTAAAGAAATACCAACCATTATTTCCGTCTTGACCCTCAAAGTGGCTGAGGAGAACTTCGTAATTTTTGAGGAATTTCGATTCCTCTCCGAGATACGTAACTTTGAAGGCATTTATTTTGAAATCGGTTGCACTCGGAGAAAATTGTTTGCGAGAGTTGAAAAAGAATTGATAGGAGACTTGAAAACAATAATCATATTTTGAAAAGCTCAAAGCTGAAATTTTTTAGTGAAAGCTCAACTTTCAAGATCAAATACAAAAACTGAAGAATACCATTTGAAAATCTGAAAGATTACAATGAAGAGTCCTTCCAGCGTTTTTTTCCAACCTACAAATTTTTAAAATGAAATCTCGACACCTCTGAGGAGCTCAGGGATCCTCAATTTTGACCAAAATTCAAACTAATATAAAAAGTAAAATAGCACATCGATTTCTACCAATTTGAAACTACTATGATCGAATATGTGTATAGTTTTTTCATCCGGATTCTCTGACACCCCCCCCCCTCCAAACATCAAGGCCAAAATTCAGAAAATGAAAAATAACGTGTGACGTGTTGTTTGTTGAGTTTTTGAGAGCACTGAATTTGAATATTTGCTTCTTTTTTTTGTATTTGGTCCTTCAATGTTTCCTTAGATCCCCTCCCATTTTGAAAAAAACGTGTGGAAAAAATTAAAATAGTGTGTAGCACATCAATTCTTACTAATTTGAGGCCACCGAATTCGAATATCGACTCAAGGACAATTTTCAAAACAGAGTTGAAATTCGAATTCAACGTTCTTGAAAACATTAAAAATAATTTGTCACATGGTATTGTGGAAATTTTTTGAAATTTTGACTCAAATTCGGATAGAAGAGATAAGGGTAGAAGTACAGGGGCGTAGCCACGGGTTTTTTTGGGGATTTCGACCACCCCCCCCCCCCAATTGATGTCAAGAAAGTACGTGAAAAAATGCCATCTTGGCGAATTAAACATCAAATTTTTTCAAAGATTCGCCCTCGTTTCGCTCGGGCATTAACAAAGTCACAATTATATGAACTAGTTGAATCAACTATGCAAAAAAATGGCTCCCGTTTGATAGTCCAAGTCTCCATACCCACTTTGCACACCCTCAAAAAAGGCTTCTGACGTCAATGCTTGAAATTGTTAGGTATTTTTGGGGCATTTTTAGGGTCAAAATAATTAGTATGTAAGCTGTTTGGTCGAAAATTACATTTTCATCGGTTTTTTTCTTTTAAACATGCTATGCAAATCGCATGAGAACTTTACAAAGTTTAAAGGGTATGGACGGATAAGGGGTGAATTTGGCCCCCGACGCGGCCCCCCCCCTCCCTATCGAAGTTATGACCATTTTATTGCATTATTTTCAAGAATTTTTAATTTCAACGAAAGTGAAGGAAATTTTTTGTTCCTTGGTACAAAGTTAGATTTCGTAGTGAAATCCATATTGGTGTTCAGCGGGTCAAAATACCCCGATTAACACTTTTTTCGCGATCGTTTTACTTGAAGCCTCGAAATTTATTTTTTTCTTCATAACAAATCAGTGAAAAAGGTGAATTTTGAAATTTTAATCAAAACTATTACGAAAAGGGTGTTTATCGGGGTGTTTTGACTTGCTGAATACGAATATGGAATTGGTTTTCTTATTTGGTCATTTCTTACGGTATAAAGCGCTCAAAAATTGAAAAATCGGTTGAAATAACAACATTTCTGTGCGGTTTTTCGCGATTTTCGGCCCTTAGTTCAAAGAAATCGCCAAAACCAAATGCCCAGTTAAATTCTACATAAAAAACGTATTTTTTAGAAATTTTTTCAGGGTGGTCGCTCTTCGCTTATATGGTATTTTTTACGATTGAAAATTTCAAATGGCCGATAAAACATGAAGGAGTGCACCAAAATTGTTGAAAAAATTATCATAAATACACCTCTACGAGATGTAACTTTGTGCCAAAGAACAGAAAATTTCCTTCACTTCCGATGAATTTAAAAATTCTTAAAAATGATGCAATAAAATGGCCATAGCTCCGAAAGAGAGGGGGTAGGGGTCCAAAATTTTGTGAAAAATTATTTCTAGTCAATAGACACGACTTGAGGTGTTTAGGAGCCCAAAAGCGTCGGGGGCCAAATTCACCCCTTATCCGTCCATACCCTTTCGTGTTTTTATAGTAAAAAGAAATTTAATGGTGGGGAGAGGGAATTCAAAATTTCTCAAAAATTATGAAATTTCGAACCCCTCCATGAGAAATTTCTGGCTACGCCATTGTAGAAGTACCTAATCTTACCCACTTTTTTTTCAGCTCCCAAAACTCAAAAGTCACTCAAAGTCACCCATAATGTTGAAATATACTGAAACTTTTACATCGGAGAGGTAGGGGGAAATCTTGACTACAACCGAGTCCAAAAAGTTCAGGAGTTATTGAAATTTTTCTAAAAAGTTCCAAAATCAAAGTCCAAAAAAATTATAATCTGATACTGCCCCAAATTTGAGTGAGATATCGAAATGCATGTTTTTTGACCTCCCAAGTTTATTTTCGGGGTCATTTTTCCAAAAACCAAAAAAAGTCAGTGGGGAGAAAGAGGGACTCAAAATGGAAAAATTTTTGGTGAGGTATTGAAATACATATATTTTGACCTTCCGAGTCCATTTTCGAGATCACTTCCCCCAAAAAAACATAGTTTTCTACATTGCCACACGTTGCATGAACAACGTGAATTTCTAAGTGAATGATATTAAGACAATTTCGATCTTTTCAGAAAAAATGTCAAAAGTTCAATTTTTTATGAAAATTGAGAAATAAGCTTTAGATGATTATGAACTGTTGAAACCATTCGGTAAATTTTTTTCGCATTGTAATTTGAAAATAATCACTCGTTTGTGAAACATAGGTACGTAAAATTTTTCAATCGCAACTGTTCGGATCGTAGTGAAAATTCTATTATTAGTCTATGTTCTATACCCGATTATCGTTCAAAAAAAAATTTTTGTTCGGGGACTGAAAAATTCTGTTTTTATAAGGTATTCACGGACGCCCTCGTCCCAAAAATGCAATGTTCCCAACCCCAAGTCACTGGGCTCACCCCTTGGGGGGGCTCTGAAAATTCAAATTTTCGTCCCGTGACTACTTCTCGGGGACTATGGGAACATTATATTTTTGGAAAGGGCACTTATAACTGATTAAGAAAAAAAAATGTTCCCACCCCTCGGACCCTGGGCTGAGGTACCACCCCCCTCGAGGTGGTGTGAAGTACCCCCTTATCGTGTATAATTTCGTAATTTTTGTGTGGAACATATATTATCGTCCTGCAGTGCTTCAAGAACGATCATCACCTCCCCTCCCCCAACCCTTAAAGAGGGCCCACCCCCCTTGAAATTTAAAATGTGTATATCTCATGATGTAATCCAGTTATTTGAACGCAGTTTTTTCCAATAGGTAGTAATTTATTTCCACAATTTGAAAAATATTTCCCTCACCCCCCTCCACCTCATCCTTACGTCTCACCCCCTACTCAGATTTTTAAAAACATCCAATTTGGACAGTAATGCAGTTATTTTTGCGCGGTTTTCACTATTCACCTATGAATTATATCTAAAAACATTCTTACAGCATCCATAAGCAAATCGTGTAGTTATCGAAAAAGAAAAGAAGTACCACGTAATTAAGTTGTATGTAGATTAGGGTGGATCGCGAAAAAAAACATACCTCGGATTTGGACCAAATTTGCTGGAGTGGTTCTCCTAGATATGGAGACCTCCCAAAAAAATTTTGAGCCCCCCAGGTGTACGTGGGGGGAGCAGGGGGTGCTCAAAGTGCACCTATTTTCGAAAAAATCGCTGTTTTTTGTGTTTTTCAGTCACTCAAAAGTCGAGCCAGAAGCCTTCGTAGCACTTAAAAGGTGCGATTTGAGTTTCTACATCTCCCTAAACCATCGCCATCCTCCTCCGATCAAAACTCAGACGGCTACCAGGGGGTCGAAAAGTTGCAGATTGCAATATTTCGACAAAACGAAATTTCTACTAATCTGAAATGATTGTTCTCCAATTCTCCATGCAGTAATTGAACAAAACCTTTTTTCGACCACTGAAACTGAATTTTGAAAAAAAATTGATACGTCAGTGCAGCCAACAGAAAATCTTAAAATTCAAAAATACGTATGTATTTTATATCGACTTTGAACTGACTATTTTTTTCAATCACTAAAAGTACATATATTTCAAGATTTTTTGGAAAATTTTGAACATCAGTGCAGCCATTTAGATACAAATTGTGACATGCTAAACTCTGGAATTTACATTTACCTCGAATTAATTTTTTTGTCGTTTAAAAAATTCATAATAAATTTGTTTTCAATCATCAGAAATGTTGAATGAATTAAAAATTTTTCTTAGAAAATTTGATACATTGGTGCAGCCAGCGCCAGAGTTGTCATTTTACATGTAGAATATCTTATTCTACATTTTACGTAAAAATGTAGAATAAGTTAAATTTTTACGTAGAATAAGTGTAAAATGTAAAATAAGCTGTACGGCTCTTCTGATTGGGTAATAAGACAATGATGGCTTGAAAAACCGACTAAGTACTAAAATACTAAAATGTATTTACTTTTATAATGTTTGATTTCGAGTTTCAAACTTTTATTATTTCTGATTTCAAGTTTCAATAATATTTTTACTTTTAGAATTTTTGATTTTGAATTTCAATCTTTCGATTTGATTGAAGTTCTTTTGTTATTTTTAATAATTCAATTTTTGAACTTTTCATTTTTTCAAATATAGCCCCGCAGAGTTGTCATGTAGAATGTAAAATGTAGAATAAAATGTAGAATAAGATGTAGAATAAGTAAAGTAGAATAAGTTTTGGAAAAAATGTAGAATGTAGAATGTAGAATAAGTAGAATAAGTAGAATATGTAAAATAAGCCGGAAAAAACGTCAATTTCATTGAATTATGTTCAAATTTCTCGACTGTAATATTTAATTCATGAGTTTTTTTACCGATCAGAGACCAATTAATACGTTTTCAATCCTTTTTTGAAAAATTGTATTTAATTTCAGGACAGAAAAAATTACGTGGAACATAAAAACACTCTGTTTTTTTCAACCAAAAATACGCGGGGTAGAAATATTTGTGATTTTTTTATTATCATTTTGGGATTTTTGGGCTTTATGGACGATTTTTCAGCCATCTTTGTCTTATAGCCAATCAGAAGAGCCGTACAGCTTATTTTACATTTTACACTTATTCTACGTAAAAATTTAACTTATTCTACATTTTTACGTAAAATGTAGAATAAGATATTCTACATGTAAAATGACAACTCAAAATTTTCCAAAAAATCTTGAAATATATGTACTTTTAGTGATTGAAAAAAATAATACATTTTCAAACGAAAAAATAGTCAGTTCAAAGTCGATATAAACTAGGTACGTATTTTTGAATTTTAAGATTTTCTGTTGGCTGCACTGACGTATGAATTTTTTTTTCAAAATTCAGTTTCAGTGGTCGAAAAAAGGTTTTGTTTAATTACTGCATGGAGAACAATCATTTCAGATTAGTAGAAATTTCGTTTTGCCGAAATATTGCAATCTGCAACTTTTCGACCCCCTGGTAGCCGTCTGAGTTTTGATCGGAGGAGGATGGCGATGGTTTAGGGAGATGTAGAAACTCAAATCGCACCTTTTAAGTGCTACGAAGGCTTCTGGCTCGACTTTTGAGTGACTGAAAAACACAAAAAACAGCGATTTTTTCGAAAATAGGTGCACTTTGAGCACCCCCTGCTCCCCCCACGTACACCTGGGGGGCTCAAAATTTTTTTGGGAGGTCTCCATATCTAGGAGAACCACTCCAGCAAATTTGGTCCAAATCCGAGGTATGTTTTTTTTCGCGATCCACCCTAATCTACATACAACTTAATTACGTGGTACTTCTTTTCTTTTTCGATAACTACACGATTTGCTTATGGATGCTGTAAGAATGTTTTTAGATATAATTCATAGGTGAATAGTGAAAACCGCGCAAAAATAACTGCATTACTGTCCAAATTGGATGTTTTTAAAAATCTGAGTAGGGGGTGAGACGTAAGGATGAGGTGGAGGGGGGTGAGGGAAATATTTTTCAAATTGTGGAAATAAATTACTACCTATTGGAAAAAACTGCGTTCAAATAACTGGATTACATCATGAGATATACACATTTTAAATTTCAAGGGGGGTGGGCCCTCTTTAAGGGTTGGGGGAGGGGAGGTGATGATCGTTCTTGAAGCACTGCAGGACGATAATATATGTTCCACACAAAAATTACGAAATTATACACGATAAGGGGGTACTTCACACCACCTCGAGGGGGGTGGTACCTCAGCCCAGGGTCCGAGGGGTGGGAACATTTTTTTTTCTTAATCAGTTATAAGTGCCCTTTCCAAAAATATAATGTTCCCATAGTCCCCGAGAAGTAGTCACGGGACGAAAATTTGAATTTTCAGAGCCCCCCCAAGGGGTGAGCCCAGTGACTTGGGGTTGGGAACATTGCATTTTTGGGACGAGGGCGTCCGTGAATACCTTATAAAAACAGAATTTTTCAGTCCCCGTGGTTTTAAAAAAAAATCATTTTCTAGAGCACTTTTTCGGGTATAGAACATAGACTATATCTGATAATAAAGTTCTAATCATAATGTTTTTGATAAAAATATTTCAAGCATTTGAATTTTATTCAATGAAAAAAAAAACAAATCTCTTAAATACCTCACACATCCACATCACTCTCCCCCATAACTGGACACTGGACGTACGATTAATCAGAGAAGACACCGCGACGACGCGACGCTAATAAAATAAAAGCAAACGAGCACGGTTAATTTTCACTTTTACTTTCATTTAAAAGCAATAAAACCGGTAAATGATTTAAAAGGCCTGTGGCAAAATACTAGAGTTAAGTTTTGTATTGGAAGAATGGAAGATGATCTTTCTGCGCGGCGATGCGCCGTATTATTATTGGAAAGCGATCGGGCGAGGCCGAGGGGGAAAACCATACGCATATGTGTCTATTTTATTATCAAGTAAGTATTTTTTTTCTGCTTCATCTTTCAACTCGTCTTCTTCATTCCGTTCATTTCTCATTTAGCACCGCGCCGTTGCCGCCGTCGCCGCGTCGTAATAAACACACCAGCACCATTCCCGGAAAATAAATTGAATTTAATCAAGAACAATATTGAAATTATGCTTTTTTTCTCAATACTCGTCCGTCTACACACGTACTATAATTAATACGAGGAAATATTTCAACGTTTCATGTACGACGAGGCTCGGACTAGGGCGATTTTCACGCTCGCCCCTCGTCCCATTACCGCACCATTATAATTCATCGAATCGATTGGTTTTCCCACTTGGTTGTTTTTCTTTCTCTCTTCCTCGGCGTATCCTTTACACAAATACATATAGTACATAGGATTCGACACTATTCTCCTTATACAATACGCTACAGACACGCAGTTGGTGTACTTGCCATCTCGGTCGCGTCCATGTTCGAAAGATAAATCGATATACTCGCGTCAATTTTTATTAATTTATTCATTATTTATCGGAGCAGTTGCTTTAGCAGCGGTCGGTGTGACTACAGACAGTCGATCAATCAGAGATTTGAACGCGATTCATTCGGGTAATAGTGTTCGATCTCTCGGCATGTTTCCCCTCACAATCTCCAACCCTATGCGTTCTCGTTCCATATGGATCTGACCAAATGCTGTTCGAGGCGAGTCTCCGTCAACAACCACGAACCATACGATGCATCGCAGAAGGTTCGCTCTGCTTCACCTATCGTTTTCTGCGTGCAGCTAATTGAAAATCTGACCCTGATGCTGGACGAACTTCGCGTCGCGTCGTCGTTCCAGAGATTCGTATCGATATGAAACGCGTGGGCGAGAGATTCTTCAAAGTCGTCCTGTACAACGCCGCCGCAGCGCAGATTCTCGTCTTCGGTTGATTTGTTAATTAGCAGTACGCGACAAAAATGTCAGCGCATTTTTAGGCCAATTTCCTCGCTTTGATGGGAGAAAAAACATGAAATTGGTAGGTAGTAGCACAAATTTCAAAGAAACTCAGTAAAGGATTTTTAGGGTCGTGGCGTAAAGACGGGGGGGGCAACCCCCCTGAAGCTCTTCAAAAATGAATTTTTTATTCTAAAAGTATTTGTGATTTTGAAACCATATTTTTATCGACAGCAATAACGTATATTCTACAAAAAAATTCGCCCTCGCTTCGCTCGGGCTGAGTTTGCTACTTTTCTTCTTTTTTGAAAATCGACACTTCATCAAAAATCAAAATCACCTCAATTCATCTACTTTAGAAAGAATTTTTTTAAAACAATTTTTCGAATTCAACAAACTTGACATGTCAGTTTTTCACGACCACCAGAACCACTTTTTTTTTCGATTTTTCAACTAGGAACCATGACCAATTGGATCCGATTTAGAATTGTGTTGAAAAATTTCCAAAAAAAGATTAAAATGAACCGATTCAAAGCAGAAAAAGTGAAATTCCAAATTGAAAGAACCAGAAAAAACTTCAAAGTTTGAAAATTAATACAACCACCAGTACAAGCAAATGTATTTCTAGATAAGAACCACCACCAACAGGAACCATTTCAGTTAATTTCTAATTAAAACCAGAACCACCACCACCAATTTGCGAATCGGTTCCAATTGGTTCCAAAAAAAATCGAAGTAAATTTTAATGTTGGATAATTAATGGTTAAGGGTGCTCTACGTATTGCAACAATTAATTATGGCCTATCTACAATTCTACAGCTTACAAGGGGCACTGCGAATCTGTGTTTTTTTTGGATTATAAAGGGGTAAAATGATAAAACAATGAAAGAATATTATTCAAATACGAAATAGAAGAAAATAAAAATAATGAAAAGTTTCAATTTCCACTATAATTATTTTCATAAAACTTTTAAAAAATGTAAGATTTGATGAATATTTTTTCAAGAATTCTCTGAGACTACAGAATCAAATTTTATGAAATTTGGATATGTTATGTAAAATGTATTCCTGACAATCCTGATAGACTGACAGAATAGAGCTTTTTTTTTTTTGATTTTCAATAAAAATGAAAACATTTTTTAAAATGGGGGGGGGGGAGGGTGTGAAAAAAGGGATCTGGCAGCTTACCCGGAATACTTTTTTATCCAACATATCCAAATTTCAACAAATTTGATTCAGTAGTTTCAGAGCATTCTTGCAAAAACCGTCCTCAAATCTTGCATTTTTTCAAAGTTTCATGGTGGCAATCGAAAATTTTCATTACTTTTATTTTTTTTACGTACTAAAATCATATTCGTTCATTATTTCATCATTTTACTTAATACATAAATACTCGCTGTTGGTCATTTTTGTGATTTTTTCTAAAATTCATTCAAATTCAAAAAAAAATTTGAAAGACCGAATGGAACCGGGAGAACCAGGACCAATTGAAACGGTCTTCAATTTTGAGAACCACCACCAGAACAATATGATGAAAATGTGAAAATTTGAGCCCAAAACCCGAAACTTTTGCGAAAAATAAAAAACCAGAACCATTTTAAGACCAGAATCAATAAGTATAAAAAATGAAAATATCAGAATCAAAAGGAACCATTTTAGCTCATTACTGAAAACCAATTCAAAACCCAGAACCAGGAACCACTTAATTACAACACATCATGATACCACAATCACCACAACCAATAATTGAACTTCAATCGATTTTGAACACTGCTCACGACCTGGTGGTAAAAACTAAAAACGTAGATAAAATTCATCCACTTATTTCACCACAAGGAAAAAGTGATTCCAGTGGCGGTAAAAAACGTGGATAAAATTTATCCACATATTTCACCACAAGGAAAAAGTGATTCCAGTGGTGGTGAAAACGTGGATAAAATTTATCCATGAAATTCACCACAAGGAAAAAGTGTTTCCAGTGGTAAAAAATTGGATAAAATTTATCCACATATTTCACCACAAAGAAAAAGTGTTTCCAGTGGTGGTAAAAACGTGGATAAAATTTATCCACATATTTCACCACAAGGAAAAAGTGATTCCAGTGGTGGTGAAAACGTGGATAAAATTTATCCATGAAATTCACCACAAGGAAAAAGTGTTTCCAGTGGTAAAAAATTGGATAAAATTTATCCACATATTTCACCACAAAGAAAAAGTGTTTCCAGTGGTGGTAAAAACGTGGATAAAATTTATCCACATATTTCACCACAAGGAAAAAGTGATTCCAGTGGTGGTGAAAACGTGGATAAAATTTATCCATGAAATTCACCACAAGGAAAAAGTGTTTCCAGTGGTAAAAAATTGGATAAAATTTATCCACATATTTCACCACTTGTTGAAAATCATTTCAGTGAAGGGTGAAAACGTGGATAAAATTTATCCACAAATTTCACCACAAAGAAAAAGTGTTTCCAGTAGTGGAAAAAACGTGGTTAAAATTTATCCACATATTTCACCACAAGGAAAAAGTGATTCCAGTGGTGGTAAAAACGTAGATAAAATTTATCCACATATTTCACCACAAGGAAAAAGTGATTCCAGTGGTGGTAAAAACGTGGATAAAATTTATCAACATATTTCACCACAAGGAAAAAGTGTTCCCAGTGGTGCGACCCCTCACTTTTACTTTTCTTTGTTATGTAATTAAAACTGATAATTGAACGTTGTAAAATCTACCTGTGGCGTCGGTAAATGGGGTTCAAAGGAGTACATTGTACCCCCGAAATCGGCGAGCAGGGTACAAAATATTAAATGCCCCCCCCCCAATCACATCAGATACGGATTTTCAAAACAATGAAACACAAAAACATGCATTTTTTGGACATTGAAAATCAATTTTTTTCAACGTTTGGCCCTCGCTCGGGCATGATCAATATCACAATTTTATCATCTATTTGAGACAACAGTACGAAATAAGGCTGCCTTTTACCCCCTCCCTTTATGATCCTTCTGGTATTCCAAGTCTCCATACCCAATTTTCACCCTCCCTAAAAAAGCTTCCGACGCCACTGTATCCTCTGACACCCCCCCCCCCTCCCCCATTGACAAGTTACGCTACTGCAAGCCTACAATAGTTAAGAAATGATTTTCCCTGAATTTTCCAGGTTTTCCAGGCCATTTTTTCGAAGTTTTTCAAATCTTTGGCATATCGTATTCATGAAGCAAGAAGAAAACGGTCATTTTTTCGCGTGATGTACTTACATTCGAAATTGGGCAGAAGAATGATTTGCAATGCATGGTGCCTAACGATTTTTTTTTTTCAAAAATCAATACTCTTACGAATTTTCAATGCCCTTTTTTGGCGATAAAAACGACCCAATTCAATTTTAAAAATTTCTAAACCTCCCTACTACAGTATTTCATTCTCATCGCAAAAAAAATAATCAATTCTGTAAAAAAAAAATGGAGTATAAATTTCCCACTGCATAGCGAGGGAAAATTTATTTTCAAAAAATTCATAATTTAATGGACAAAAATAATATGCATTGAAATATCAATTTTTGTGTGCATCACGATTCAACAAGAAATGATGAATGAGAAAATCATTCAAGAGATGTAACAATTTGGTCCGAGCGGAGAAAAGGTGACATTTTTTGAAAAATTTATAATAAAATATTCAAAGAAACACTTCCTGGACTTTTCCACACTTCCAAAATTTCCTGACCTTTTCAGGTTTTGCAGAAAGTGGACACTCTGATTTTTCAAGACATTCCGATTTTCAAATCGATCTGATTTTTTAAAAAATGATTCTTCAAAATAGAAAGTGCGATTACACCCAAGTCCAAAAATTCAGCTCGAAAATATCACAGCAGGCAGCAACGTGATGCTTTTTCTACGATTTCTTCGATTCAAAGAGGTAGAAATTTCGCCTACAAATCCATTTCCCTTGAGGAGGAGAAGGAGACGACGAAGAAGGAATACCATTCTGGCAGATAGGAAACAGGCAAAAAATACATCTAGATTACGAGATCAAACTAGAAAGTACACGTCTACTAGACTGTTTCTTAGAGACAATACAGCGAGCAATTGCGACAATTCTACATAGTTTCGGGGCGAAATTTCATCAATTCTTCGAGAGCCACGCCATGTAGAGCTCATCTGGATCGCACGACGACGACGAATACCTCGTGCCCGTCCAATATAGAGCGCCTAGCGTTTCGAATTCGATCAGGAAGATACACAAACTACACCTGCCGAGCTCGACGTTCAAAAGGAATCAACGGGGTAACGCGGTTGAACAAAAAATCCTCGACAATAGGGGGCTGGCGAGGAGACGGGGGGCGAAGACGACAACCAGAAAAAAGCCTGCGATAATTAAATAAGGTTATTGACTTTCGAAACGGTGTTCTAGTGTGAGTTCGTCGTCGTGAAATATCTACGTATGAGATAATTGCGTTACCGGCGAATGACGGTGGTGCGGGGCGGGAGGGGTGCCGAGGCCGCAAAATTAACCGTTCGAACTTTCATTAATGATTTTATCATATTCAGATAGTTCACCGGCTGTGTGTACGTGTCTATCGCGCCAGATTACTCGCGTCTCTATATTATGGTATTATAATATCGCAATCGTTGAACTTCGATTGTGTCGGATTAATTAGTTTAATACGAGCAAGATCGACGATGGTGGCGGAGACGGCCGCAGCATCCGCTCCAGCTATTTCGCCTCTATTAGCGTCATATATCGCGAACGATGCCGCCGCATCGGCACACCTCTGGATAAGATACCGTTGGTTGCTGCTAACATAACGTGTGTACGAGTACTTACGAGTATGCATATACTCGGGCATACGTACATCTATGTAGGCACCTGTGCTGCGCTGTGCACCGCCGCCGATGTGCACACACTCGCAGGGTGTCCAAGTTTTATACGTAACGGTACTTTTCTTCTTTTGTTTCGATTCGATCGCGCCGTAGAGTAGATTTTTTCTACTCCATTCAGTCGGATACATTCGCCAAAATCATAACTCGCGTACTCAGTGGCAGTTCTTTGATGCGGAGTTCGCGCCCCCTCGTGTTGCTCGATTCGAAAAAATACCGCTCCGCGGTCTTTCACTTCGTTAATGGTGAAATTCTCCGATCGGTTACACAATTCGAGAGTTCATCGATGACAATTGCCATTGCGTCGATAACATATCGCGCCTTTTGATAATAATCGCTCGTTTCGAGTTTTTTCTTTATCGCTCCATCTACTCCTTTCAAACGGAGCAGTTTGATTAGAATTGTTGCAACTCGTATAGATGATGGCTCTCGATATTTTGCCGAGTTACTGGTCTCAAAATTTCAATATGAAAGGATTAAAGGATAGATTTTAAAGGTTTTTCCGAACTGAATCTCAAACCAGATAGAAATTGAAAGTCACTAATTTTCCACTCTTGAAATACTTAACAAGTGGTAGGTCTGGGTATCTGTTGAGTTGAAACTCGCCCATGTAAAATTTTAGCCCTCTTCCCAATTTCCCATTCTCTAGAGGAAACCTACTCAGAGGCGTGACGAAGCAATATTTCTGGGGGGGGGGGGGGGTGAAGCTCAAATTTTCCCAACTATTTTCCGAGAAATTCCCAACTATTTTTCCTACTTCCCAAAAAAAATTCCCAACTAGGTAATTTTTATCGTGGCTGCCCAGGTGTTGTGAAAAAAAAAACAAATAAACACACTTGACAAAATTTCAAATTTCAACTTGAATGCAGCCTTGAGAGGCAGTGATATGGACAGAGACGAAACTTAGGCAAAAGTCTGAAGGGGTGAAAATAAAAGATTTGCTAGTTACATTTTCAAAAAAAGGGAACTTTTCATAAATTGCACGCAAGCCATTGCAATTTTTACCTTGTTTCAGTAAATAAAAAAATCTAGGTTAGACTAGGTAACATAATATGTATTGATAATTATTTTGTTAAGATTTATACAGATTTAATAATGTGTTGAGCTCGAGCGAAGCGAGGACAAAATTTTTTAGCGAAAATAGACTTTCAAAAATTGAAAATTCAACACACTTCTCTCATTGAGATTTTCCAAACTGTGACCAATACTTTCGAATTCTTCTCTATTCCTGCTTTCTGTTTTCAACATCGTGGTCACTGACATCACAACAAATAGAAAAACAATTTGCAAGATATGGAACGTAATATTTAACCCGAGCGAAGCGAGGGCAATTATTTTTTTGAAAAATGTATGATAAAATAAGCAAAAGAACCACTATTCTGAATTCCTTCTTAAAGATTTTTGAAAAGCGTGTCTTGAAAAAAAACAAAGGGGTTCAATAGTGATCATTTGGCGAAAAAGGGTGGCTTTAGTGACTAAGCGTGAAAATAGGGGACAGCCATTTAAAAGCTGATTTCTGTCTGAGGCCTGTAAAACCAATAATAAATGAGAAGGAAATTTTTTTCCCCCTTCAAAAAGTATTTAATATTGTCTGAGATAGAAGATGAGAGTGTTCATATCATTGTAAGTAGCGAGGGCGAAAATTTTTGAAGAAAAAGTATATACAAAAGCTGAAATTTTTTCATTTTTCAAATTAATAGGTGAAGTCCTCAACTCATACTTCTTAAGTAATTACATTGGTTTGCTTAGGTGTTGGTATATGCCCGAGCGAAGCGAGGGCTGAAATTTGAAAAGTTAGTGATTTTTAAAACAAAAATAATTATTTTTTCAATAGATTATTCTTTGAAAAATTTCTATTACTTCCATATAAAAAATTTGTGATTTTACATGTTTTTTTAAACGAAATTTTAGCTATTTTACACAATTTGCAATCAACTTTTTCGATATTTTCAAGTTTTTTCAACGTTCCCAAGTAAGTACAACTTTTCAAAAACTTGGGAATTTTAACTTTTTTGAATCTAAACTTGAGAGAATTGGAATAAGTTGGGAAAAAGTTGGGAATCCCAAATTCACACAATTTTCCAAGTCCAAATTAGGGATTGTGATATTCTCAATTTTTTCAGCTTTCCCAAATCCAAACTTCAAAAAAGTTTGGACAATTTGGAAAAAAGTTGAAAATCTCAATTGTACCCAGTTTTCCTAAAATTTGATTAGGGATTGTGATTTTCTTAAATTTTTTCGACTTTCCAAAATTCAAACTGTGGAAAAGTTGGGACAAGTCCCAACTTTTCCCAATTTTCCCACTTTTTCCTGATTTTCCCAACTTTTCTCAACTTTGGAATCGTCTGGGGGGGGTGAAGCACCCCCCCACACCCCCCGTTAGTCACGCCTCTGAACCTACCCTACTCTCTCATTCTGAATCAGTGAAAAGTCACTGATAAATAGTCAGAATTGCAGCACAGGAAAAAATCAGCGAAATTCACTGATTTTCAGCGAATTTTCGCTGATTTTTTAAAGGATTTTCACTAATTTTTCTGCTAATTTCATATTTTTCACTCATTTTTCAGTGATTTTTCATCGATTTTCCAGTGATTTTTCTTACTGATTTTCAGAATTGATTTTCCTCGAGTTTTTCAGACCAATTTTATCAAGTTTATCAAACTCTTCACTGATATATTCAACAAAATTTCAAATTGAAAAAATAAAAGGATTTTCACACAAATTTTTCTGAGAATTGCAGTTCCATTGATACTGAAAATAGCGTCATAATTCAAGGTATCTTCAACAGTCAGATGGTCAGACAGATAGTCAATGAGGTGCACAAGGCTTTTCACGAAAAAAAGAACAAAATTCATAAAATCTAGAAAAACAGTCGTGATTTTCTGGAAAAATTCGAGTCACATTTTTTTGTACCAATTTCTTCGCTTATTTGAATACTTCCTACCATCTTAAATCTACATACTATTTTCTGCTTCCGACTTCCATAGGCCTACCTAGGTATTGGTTTTGCAAAAAAGCAACACTTAAATTATTCTACACATCATCGCTGCTGAAGAAATCGACGAAACTAGTGAATTGAGAGTAGCAAAGACAAAAATTTAACTGCACGACAAAAAGTAGGAAACTAACGACGAAATAATGGAACAAACGACAAAAGAAAGTTATCACATTAAAACAAATGATTGAACCACAGAAAATAAGATCGCACGTCGAAATAATATTGTATATTCCAGCAACGAAACAAAAAATTCACAGCAAAAAAATTTAATGAACAATAAAAATACTTTTCCAACGACTACTTTTGTAATGACCAATAAAATGAAATACACGACGAAATTGAAATGAAATTCACGACGAAATTGTACTTAAAAAAACATTGAACACTATGTCCATGTCAAAATTAGTTTCAGGACACCATGTCCAGTTGAGTTTTTTGAGGTATTATGTCTAAATTGAGGTCTTTGGAACATCGAAATGGAAAGTTTTTGGACATTGCGTCCAGATTGTGGGTTTTGAGACTCCATGTCCATTGTCCATTCCCAAAATTAGTTTTAGGACACTATGTCCCAATTCAGTTTTTTGAGATAATAAGTACTTCTAAATTGAGGAATTTGAGACGTCTAAATTTGAAGTTTTGGGACAATAGTTCCATGTAAAAATTAGTTTTAGGACACTATGTCCCAGTAAAGTTTTTTGGGATATTATTTCTAAATTGAGGTATTTGGGATGTCCAAATTAAAATTTTTGGGGTTATATGTCCAAATTGAGGGTTTTGGGACACTGCGTCCATGTCAAAATTAGTTTCAGGACATATGTCCCAGTTAATCAGATTGGGACTTTTGGAACATAGGAACACTATGCCCATATCCAAATTAGTTTTAAGACTTTTAGGTACCTACATATCTCGTTGTGCAAAACTTTATTTTGACGCGAAAACATTATTTCGTCGTGGAAAGAATTATTTTCATCTCTAAATTATCGTTCATTCACATTAATTCATCGTTCATAGTTCGTCGTGCAATTCTCATTATTTGGTTGTGATTCAGTTGCGCCAATCTCGTCGTGCAACCCTTTTTTTTGTCTTGCAGTTTTATATCCCCCCCCCAAAAAAATAGAACTTTTCCGTATTTCAAAATAGATAAATAAGGGATAGGTGCCAGTAAGGATGAGCATAACGAGGCGAAAGGTTTTAAAAAATTAGATTTTCAGAAGTCAATTTTTTCGAGGAATACGATTTAAAATTAATCAATTTTTAGATGAAATTTTGTGATTTGAAAATGTTTTATTACCTTGGAATGAAAATTCCATAATTCCTCGACTTCATCCAATTTTTCAGGAAATTGGATTTTTTAAAAAATGCCATTCAGTCGTAAATTACCATTTTATGTGAAAATCGTCATTTTCTGGATTTTTTGATTTCTGCCATCAAAAATAACCATTTTCAAAAGTACAGAAATCCCAGAGAACTCTCAATGTATTTTTTAAGCGTTTTGGGGCTCCATTTCAGACGCTCCGCCCATTCAAGAGAGGGGTGAAAGTGATCTCAAAATCGATTGTGCTCGGTATGTGTTCTCATGTGCTGGCATTATTTTCGTTTGTGCTCATCCCCTTTCCCCTGAAAATGAATTTAAAATAAATATAGGTGAGGTGGTGACGTCAAAAATGGTGCCCCGCCCATTAAATATTTAGGGGTGAAAGTGAGATCAATCGATTGTGCTCGGTTTGTGCTGATACTATTACAGTTTTTGCTACCTCCCTTCCATGGGCGGGGCATCGAAAATGCTTTCTGAAAACCCTGAAAAATGAGAAATAAATCTTGATAAAAATAATCACAGCACCAATCGTTAGTGCTACTCGCAGAGAGGTTTGTGCAATATTTTATTTTGAAAAATATCACATTTTGATCCCTTCTTTGATCTGCTCAGATTGAAATCATCAGGTCAGATCAGATTTAAAAATTTGTCATCGGGAGCACAAACGAAAATTATGTCAGCACAAAAGACCACAAACCGAGCACAATCGATTGACTCCACTCTCATCCCATCCCATCCCCACCCTAGAATGGGCGGGGCACCATTTTCGACGCCCCACCCCGATCTATATTCACTTTTTGGAAGGGGGTGGGTGCAAACGAAAATATGCCAGAAAATGAGAGCACAAACCGAGCACAATCGATTCACTCCACTCCCATCCCATCCCCACTCTAGAATGGGCGGGGCACCATTTCTGACGCCCCACCCCGATCTATATTCACTTTTTGGAAGGGGGTGGGTGCAAACGAAAATATGCCAGAAAATGAGAGCACAAACCGAGCACAATCGATTCACTCCACTCCCATCCCATCCCATCCCATCCCATCCCCACTTTAGAATGTGCGGGGCACCATTTCTGACGCCCCGCCCCGATCTATATTCATTTTCTGGGAGAGGGTGGGCACAAACGAAAATAATGTCAGAAAATGAGAGCACAAACTGAGCACATTCGATTAAGACCATTCTCATCCCCTCCTCTGAATGGGCGGAGCGTTTGAAATGGAGCCAAGTTTTGGTCTTTTCTAGCCCGTCGAAGCTTATTGGGCTCAATTTCTGAAAATACGTTTTCAGAATCCTTGAACCACTCTGACGAATTTCATCGATTTTTTTACCATCGCACAACAATTACCATTATCTAAAATTAGGTAGGTGGTAGGTAAGTAAGTAGCATAGTTCCGGAAATTATCACTTTGTAATAAAAATTACCATTGTAGATAGAAATTACAATTTTTAGAAAAAATCGCGATATTTTCATTCTTTCTACTCCCAACCCAACATAGATAATGACATCAAATTTTCAGCTGGTGGTACATACTTTTCTAATTTCAAAATAAAAATGAACAAACGCGTGATTACCTATAGAGATGATCGTTTAGCAATTTTTTTTATGTTGAAGAAGGAGGTTGTTATTCATCTCTCTGACGTCACTCTTACTCCTACCCACTTGCCCTTTAAATCTGACTATGTTCAAAAATCATTAAAAATTAAACACAAATTTTTCGAAAAAATTTCATAATGATATGTTACCTACATTGCAAATATATTTTTACCTACTCATAAAAACCACACAGGAAAATTTTTAATCATTACCTCACGACCAAGTCATTTTATCGAAATGAAGAAAAATGCATTGTAGAAAGGAAGTAAAGGAGCATTTTTTTCCAAAAAGTGGAAAAATCATGAAAAATTGCCACCGAAGGTTTTATGGATTAAAAAATATTCATATCAACATTTCAAAAAAAAATATTTTTTTTTTCGTTTTTTTACATCAAGAGAATTTCAAACATCAATATTTCATTTCTTTCTTATTTAGAGGTATCTCAAGAAGAATGGGGTGAAAATGATCAATTTTTTTTTTTCAAACACGACTCCACTTGACCACAAAGCATCTATAACTCCCCTCTCAACACGGTTCATAAATTTAAATGGTTCACTTTCTCAAAATTTTCTAACTATTGAAAAATTGTACTTGTTTACCCCTTCCCCACCCCTTACATCCACTTTTCCTGAAACTAAATCTCAGATGCAAGTCTATTTTTACGTATCCACGTACTAATCTCTAAACAATGCACATTCGAGATTGACGTTTAGATATTTCTTTTCTCGCCAAAATAATTTTAATGATGTAGAAGAAAAACAAAACTAAACGTTGTTCAAGTAAAATACGATTCAGCTTATTGTTAGTGGGACACCGGTCGTAAAATTTGATAGTCTTGTTTTATATATTTTTACATCGGTTGAAAAATTTAATCGGATCTACCAGTCACCTTGCCCCTCTCCTGGGAAAAAATTGCAACGGTGATATTCGCATACGTGTGTATTGTAACCAACGAGTATAACCTTACACAAAGCCATCGAAACAATATTCTTATAATAACCGTTTCTATATATCTAGTTTTAATACGCTTGTAATTATTATACTTGGTATACACGTATAGGTAAGTAAGTATATATAAACGTTAACGAGCTTTTAAAACTCTCATTATCTCAACTCGTACCCATACCAATGGAGATTTTTATTTCGATTTTTTCCCTAAAATACATTTAAATAAGCTTGTTTCGACTCTCCCACAAGCACTTATTTCTATAAATCGGTAAGTATACGTAACCGCTTTTAGCTGGTCTGTCTGTAAGTAGCTTAGAGTTTACCCTCCTCGTTCGCCTTTCCATTCCTGGGCCGATCTGAAAACGCACGTCGAATTCCGAGCGTGCGGTATTTATTCGACTAAATATTCAAAAAGGGTTTCTCTCTTTATGTGTATTTGTATCTGTTTCCCTACACACCAACACTCACACAAGCTGGTTATCGAGAAATTTAGATTAACTAGATAGATCCAGATTTAATACCCTATAAAATTACATACACATACGAGATCCATCAAAGATTTAAAAGAAGGAGAAAAAAAACAACTTGTCGAGGTGTTAAATTGGTGAATAATCTTGGCAGACCACACAACGAACGGGTTCTTTCAATTATTACTTTGTAAATTACATTTTCTTCTTGTACATTCTTATAGTCTTATTTTATCGCGTACCAGCGATCAATTTTTATTATTTTCTCTTTTTCTTTTTGGGAGAAAGATGAGATAAAAAGACAAAAAAATTATATACGTTTAAACGGCGGACTCGTTTAACCACATCAAATAGTATCCATCTATGCTCGTTTGATAAATCCGCTCGTTGCCAAAAATTCGACGAATTAAAATGTAGAGAAGAAAGCTGAGAGTATTTATATTATGTGTATTACGAATCAACGAATATAAAACGGCGAAAAAATCCATATAATCTTGGGATACGACTTTCAGATAAGTTTTAAAGCTGCACCTACGTTACGGTCGAATATGCCTTCGCATACAAATATCATCGTATAGGTAGGTATAGGTACTAGATACCGCTGCTGTATGTACCTATTGGCTGACCGAATGAGTTTCGAGTGGAACTAAACACGTTTTTGAACATTTTTCGTAATTTGGGAAATTTGACGATTCAAATTAGATTGTAACAGTTTTTAAAAATCAAGTCGACGAAATAATTGAATCGGTTCGTGCAAAAACAGGCGAAGTTTCTGGCGAAAATCAAATAACACTGTCAATTGCCAAACTGACAAGATAACCTCTTGGGACGTCCTACTTCAATTGGAACGGGACTTCGATTTTTGGAAAGAGCGTTTCTGAAAATTCCCGATAGCCAAAATTTCAGCTGCCCTAGTTTACATATCTATCGATTTTTGGAAACGTAGAAAAAATGAAGATTTTCAGTAAACGATTGATACTTTTGAAAAAGTACAAACTTTTTTTTACCAAACTTAATCAAATTCAGATCCCTCCTCTCACATTTTGAATCAGTGAAATGTCACTGATAAATAGTCAGAATTGCAGCACAGAGAAAATCAGTGAAATTCTTTGCTTTTCAGTGAATTTTCGCTGATTTTTCAGCAAATTTCACTGATCTTTCAAAGAAATTCACTGATTTTTCAGCGAATTCCAGAAATTTTACCAACTTTTCAGTGAATTTCCACTGATTTTTCAACTATTTTTTTCACTGTTTGCTTTCAGTGATTTTTTCACTGAATTATTACTGTGCTGCAATTCTGACTGTTTTCCAGTGATTTTCGATAATTTTCACTGATTTAATGAGAGAGTATCAAATACCAACCTTCTGCATGGCCGGCGTTACTGGAGGTGCTGGCGTGCCCCGCACCTAAGGGGATTTTTCAACAAGTGCTGTTGAAAAATCCCAAAATCCACAAAAATTTTGAAACTCAATCACAACGGTACCAAAATTTCTAAAAAAAATGAGAAAATTTCACACCTAACTGAAATCCAGGAATGAAAAGCCGTAAAATAAAACTTCTGCTTTTGGCTTTCGGCTGAAAATTTCAAAAATGAAACTTTTGGATTTAGCTTTTCGCTTCTGATTCATACAGCTAGCTTTTGGCTAGCTTTCAGCTTTCTCTCGTTTCAGCTTTTAGTTAGGTATATGTGAACAAACTTTCGGCTTAAAACTTTTGACTTTCACCTTAGAACTTCTGATTTTGCAGCACCTTTGACAGCACAATGATGAAAATCATCGTTCATGTCTGTACTATTTTCTCAAAATTTCAATTTTTTCAGGTTTCAACATTTTTTCTCAAAATTTCAATTCATTTAACTTAAAAAAATTTTCCCACTCTTGAAATTTCTTCCTCAAATTTTTTTTTAGCTCCAAGAACTTTTTTCAATTTCCATTCACCAACATTTTTTAATTTACTGATATTTATTTCAACTATCAAGTGCTTTAAATTCCATTCTTTGATTTGAAAATTTTTAAAAACTTGACATTCTCTAGAATTTTTTCACCTCGATTTTCTTAAAAAATTTTCAACTCGAATTTTTTCAAAAATTTTTTATTCTAAATATTTTAGAACGGGGAAAAATTGAGAAAAAATTGGAATTTTGAAAAAAATGTCAAGAGATGCAAAAATTAAAATTTTGAGAAAAAATTTCGAGAGCTAAACAAGTTTGAGAAAATATTTAACATTGCACATTGAAAAAAATATCTCAAGTTGAAAAATATGTATTTTTGAAAAAAATACCAGAGTTGAAAAATGTTTAGACCTGAGAAAAAAAATTGGAAGAAGAAAAATTTCAGAGTTGATGAAAAATTTTAAGAGTTGGAAAATATTTTGGGGGAAAATTTTTAGGGTTGAAAAATATCCTCGTCCCCACCCCTGGCTCCACCCCCGCCCAGAGTGTGAGCACCTATGGAGAAAAAAATGATCCGCCGGCTTTGGCCTTCCGCACCCAAATCTGACCATTACCAGTCATTCTGGATTCTCTAGCAATATTTTGATTTTCCACAGTGTTTTCGAATTTTTCCAGAAGGTATCCAAATTAATTTGGGCAGCTGAAAAGCGATTTTCATGTTTTTTTTTTTTCGCCAGTTAACGAGAAAATCTATCTTGGTTCGATTATCAGACGGACACAAGTGTATTTCTGATCATTTATTAAATAGAAAAAAATCGAAATACTTAATTGACCGGAGGTTCCAGAATGACTGAAAATAGACAAATTTTAGACGAATAAATGATGTTCATTGCTGGTGAACTGCAGGTAAGGTGTCTCGACGATTTTTGGAATTTTTTCAATTTAATAGCTCGCCAGAAATAGGTACATACTTGATCGAGGTGCCTGTCAGAAAATCAAGCCAAAGATGAATTTTCTCATTAAAGTAGATGCGTAGTTTAAAATTGAAAAGAAATGAAAACTCGATTTCAAGTTGCTCAAGCCTTTTCAAGTGCCTTATGAGGAAAATGGAAATTACGTTGGAGAGGCTCTAGAATGGCTGGTAACGGTCAGATTTGGGTCAAGGCGGTTGATATTTGGAAGGGACCTCATAATCAAGTTTGGTGAGAAAAATAATCTTTCTTCAAAAACGCCACATTTTTGTTGAAAAATACGATTTTTCATCAATTTTTAACAATTAGTTAGGATTCGAAATATCACTTGGGGAGCTGAAGTTTTGGGTACGGAGGTTTTAGGATAGGTACCTAGTACCTACGCTCTTTCCAAAAAACGAAGTCCTATTTTCATCGAAGGCGAACTCTTTAAATGGTTCTCTTTTAGGCGTTTGCTTGCTTCCCTAAAAATTTATTTAAAAAGTAACTTGACCCGCTTTTCTAGAAGCTGATTCAATTGTCCTCGAGGATTGTATAAATCGATATCTCCGAATATGTAGCTATATTTTTTTACAATTGAGAAGCTACTCATGTCGAAAATTACTTTTCCTAGCAGATTTACTTGAATTAATTCCAAAATAACCATTTCCACGTTATTATTGCATCGTCCTCTAAATCTATCAATAGGCTTTGTAGCCTCGATAAACGATTCGACTGAGTAAAAAATCTCCAAAAATTAATAATTTCACCTTCTTGCGACCATCATCGTCTTCATCGATACGGATATTTCTTCAACATACGCCATACCACGCATACAGTCATCACACATCTTCCTTCATCCTTGTACAGCATAATCAAAAAGTCTCGCACAGTGCCCGCAATTTTTTACTAAAGAAAGATGTTGAAGTGGATCTAATTATTTTGGATTTTTTATGATGGACACTTTTAAGGGGGGATGATTTTTTAGTTCTATCTACAGGGTGTCCAAAAAATCATGAAACGTGTTTTTTTCGAAAAATTCAAATAGAAAGCAGGGATGAAAGGTTTAATTACTTTTGAAGGAATTACAATTTTTTTTAGTTTTACCAACAGGGCGTTCAAAAAATAAAACGTGCTTTTTCTCGAAAAATTCAAATGCAAGAGGGAGGAATAATTAAGTTTAGAGATAGTAATAATTATGACAGTTCTTATGAGATGAAAATTTTTGAAATCAGTTCAGAAATTTAAAAAATTAACAATTTTTTTTTCATTTCGCAATGGGTATGGAATTTTTGTTTGTAAAAGTGGAATTTATCATCATTTTTAAATATATATTATAAATAATAATTCACGGTGTCTACTGGACCTGGAAAATGAAAATTCCTGCTATTTTCTTGATTTTCTTGCCCTTTTCATGCCATTTTTATTGTTTTTAATTTTTTCGAAAAAGAACCTTCTTTTCAATCTTTTATTTAAGAATTCAAAGAAAGAGGAAAATACTGAAAATTCTTGCTTTTTGCAATAAAATCATCAAAAATTCTTGATATTATCCAATATTCTGGTTACCAAAGTAAAATTCTTGCTATTTTCTGATTTTTCGTTTTCCTTACCACTAGACACCATGTAGTTAAAAAATTACTGAACCGATTTCAAGCATTTTCATCTCACAAGAACAGTCATAATTTTACTATCCCTTGACTTAATTTTTACCTCCCTCCCTCCCTCCCTCCCTCCCTCCCTCCCATTAACATTTTTAAGAAAAAGCACTTTAATGATTTCTTGGACATACTGTAGACAGAACTAAAAAATTTTGCACTTCCCTGGAAAGTGCCAATTATAAAAATCCAAAACTATTACATCCAATTTAACACCTTCATTTAGCAAAAATGGCAGGCACTGCGCGGGACTTTTCAAACATTCTGTACAATTCCATTCAATCGCAAGAGATCGTTTCAATTTGTACGACCAACAACTACATATGTACTTAGCTACTTACAAACAAGTATAAAATAGGTACTCCGGTACTCCTGTACAGACATTAAATTATTATTATAGTTAATTTTTATGAAAAACGGAAATCGTATCGACGATTCGCCGCATTCCGATTTCCGAGTGGAATTTGTTACCAAATTTGTCCGTCGATAATTACTCGTCGTCGATCATTAATTATGCGTTGTACGGCTCTGTCACCCCATTTGAATGAAAAAAGAAACAAG
Organism: Pseudococcus viburni; assembly: GCA_033439095.1. Classification (NCBI taxonomy): domain Eukaryota; kingdom Metazoa; phylum Arthropoda; class Insecta; order Hemiptera; family Pseudococcidae; genus Pseudococcus; species Pseudococcus viburni. The sequence continues at coordinate 1,976,145 of JAVBJF010000016.1, forward strand.
AAACCATTATTGGAACAAACGTTAGGTAATTTTTATCCTTACATATAGTCAAATAACACTTATATTCATGACCGCGCGATGATTTGGTAAATTCTATTATAAAATCGTTGATCGTTTCCGATCCATCAATTACTATTATCTACTTCTCGCGTATACAAATCGTTCGGCCCAAAGAACCCTTTAATCGAATAACGTGAATTTTTAAATCAATATACGTACCTATAAAAAAAATATTCACATATTTTACTCGTCCAATCAACAAATAAGCGAAAAGTTGACTTCAAAATGCATTGTCATTCATACACAAAGTCACCGATTTATATGCGTAATCGCACATACGACATCGCGTCTGTTTTCTTTTTCGACTCCATTTAGCAAATCTCGTTAAAATCAACTCGTTGCAAGGGTGAAATCTGCTTAAATCATTTCAACGCTGCGGCAACCTATTTTCAATCTCGTTGATATTAATTCCTATCGCGGGTAGGTAAATCATAAAGACCAAATGATACGAACATTGAAATACGACCAGGTATAATAAATGGTCTTATACAGTATGACACAGAAGTCTTGGTCACTTGAAACACTTCTCAATATTTCAGAACTGAAAAGAGATGCCAATACGGTTCAAACGGCAATGTGATCCTGGCGTCGAGAACATTGAAAATCGATAATCGAGCTTTCAGCCCGACGTACAGGGTGTCCACAAATTGAGAAACCGGTTTGGGTCAAAATTGGGGGTCCGGTTTTTTTTATTGAAACGAAGTCTACACACTGACGCGATTAAAATATGATATGTTTTTTTGAAACCGGTTCAGCAGTTTCGAACCAGTTGACAAAAATATCCAAAAAAATGGATATATGAAAAAAAGTTTGAAACAAAAGTTGTAGAGAATAAAAAAAACAATCATTTTTTGATTCATAACTTTTCTTTCATCTTAGGAAGAAGTTGTTCCCCAAAAGGTTTGAAGTAATTTTTTCTTATTCAAGCCATAACTCTTTTCCATTGCTGGATGAGGAAAAAATTACAGAACAAAAAATGTTCAATTTTTAATTCTCTACAACTTTTATTTCAAACTTTTTTTGTTATCTCCACGTTTTGATAACTGGTTATCGACTTGAAATGAAAAATCACCTAAAAACTTGAAAAAATTGGATAATTTTGTACCAGTTTCAAAAAGGTGAAGATATCAAAAAAAGTTTGAAATAAAAGTTGTTGAGAATTAAAAACTGAAAATTTTATGTTCTGTAATTTTTTTCTCACCTATCTATGGAGAAGGGTTATGGCTTAAAAAAGAAAAAATTATACTAGAGTTCTTTGTACCATAACTACTTTCCATTGCAAGATGGAAAAAAACGTTATGGAACAAAAAATGATTGTTTTTCAATTATCTACCACTTTTGTTTCAAACTTTTTTTCATATCTCTACGTTTTTGGATATTATTGTCAACTGGTTCGAAACTGCTGAACCGGTTTCAAAAAAACATATCATATTTTAATCGCGCCAGTGCGTAGACTTCATTTCAATAAAAAAAACCGGACCCCCAATTTTGACCCAAACCGGTTTCTCAATTTGTGGACACCCTATACGTCGGGCTGGAAGCTCGATTATCGATTTTCAATTTTCTCGACGCCAGGATCACATTGCCGTTTGAACCGTATTGGCATCTCTTTTCAGTTCTGAGATATTGAGAAGTGTTTCAAGTGACCAAGACTTCTGTGTCATACTGTATTTTTCGAAGAATCGTATACCTACGTACTGAGCGGTATCTAACACACGCGAAATATAGCCTTAGTATCAAATTGTGAAGGGGAAAAAATCCACCAACAGAACCACTTCGAAAGATATGATCTAGTTTATTAAAAATATACATCACTTCGGCAAACATCGCTTCGTGATGTTTTTCATGATAGCCGCACTAAGCCATCTAATATACGCGAAATCTGCGCTCGTTACACGCTTTATGACGTATGGTATATGTGTTGGTACCGATTTCGTGTATTCACAATGTTTAAATACGTATATTTTTTTAATTTAGCTTTCCAATTTGCGCATTTCAACTCAATTTGCCCATTTGATATATTCGAAATGGGGTCGTTTATTTTATACGTATGCAGATGTCCGCGCGCGGTCTCTCTGAATACGTATTCTCTATCCACCAGCAGATATAATTTCAGCTCGAGGCATAAAAAATTATTGCTCCGCGGTACGGTTACTTTTTTATGAGAGCATCCTTCTCCTTTTGTGTCAATCACTATTTTTCTCTCTAATTAGATCTCGGTTTAGCTCGATAGTTGATATAATTACGGTGACGATGAACCTAAGCTTGTCGTAAAAAACCGATGATAATTTAATTCACTAGGCGAGCTTTCGTCGTACTCGACAAAATATAGTATGCTCGCATGCAAAGATCTCTTATCGATGTGTCAGGCGGCGTGAAGAACTAAACGATTCGAGATTACTTCGATATAATTTTAATTCACGCAAACGTTCTCTCTCGCACAGCGACATGGGTAAATGTCGTCGAATCGAGGTACAGGTATCTATCGGATATTAGCGGGCATTCCGACGTTAGTTCAACAGGCAAAAAGGTAGGCAAAATGAGGTTCATGTGTGACGAGAAAACGGGGAAAATAATCTATCCGACGATGTTTCATGCGATTTCAAAATTAAGGGCAATATTTTCCGTGTACTTTGGAAGAAAAAAAACACAAATGTTAGGTTCAATTTTTAAAAAACCACAAGCATACGTATTTTCTATTTTCTTAAAAAACATGAATTTGGACATGACCATTTTTCAGGAAAAAAAAACAAGAGCATTGTATGGGCAATTGGACATGTGTGTCCACGGTTTTTGAAAGGTGAAAAACATTATTTTCGAAACTAATACCTAATACTTCGTCAGTATTTATTTTACGGGTAAATTTCTTTGATTTTTTGAAATTCCTTATGTATTTAAATTGTTGCGTTGGAAGTTCAAAATGTTGCAGTACACAGGTTTTTATACAGGGTGTCTAACAAAATTTGTTGAGCAAAAAGATTGACTTTGCTTGACCTTTTTGCATGAATTTTGTATGGGCTACCCCCCCCCACCCCAACAAAAAATTATAATTTTTACGAAAAACTTCAAACAAATATAAATCAGGCACGTTGAGTATTCTTTACTTTTTTTCAAAGAAGAATGGAAATTTTTTCAATTTTTGTAAAAATTCTTGACCTTTGAGTCATACCTAAGTTAAAAAGTTTGACTTTGTATGATTTGCTTGACCTTTGGTGAAAAACTTGACTTTTCTTGACCAGCCTGACTTTTCAGGACCGTTACACACTCTGTTATAGTGATAAAGGCAAAATTGTGACCATAATCGATTTCAGGGTAAGCAAGATAACATAAAAATGGTAGTGGGAGATGTCAATCTAACTGAGAGAGAGGAGAATAAGTCATTCTGATATAAGGTTTCAGTTTCAGTTTTCCATCAATGCCAAAAAACATCTGAAGTGGGCAAACTTCAAAAATTAAATTTTTTTTAGAATTTACAAGGGTTCTATATAAGTTTAAAAATTAAATTTCTGGTCTTTTATCTTGATTTTTTGAAAATTTGCATTTCTTCTGAATCCCTGACTGATATGATAACAAAAAATCAGCAATATTGAAAAATATTTGAGTAACTGAAATTTTAATGAAAAAGTCATATTTAATACATAATGTGAACCTGGATGTAGAAACCACGCTTAGGTGTCAAAAGTTGGTTTCTGAGCTGATACTGATTTTGGGCTTTTCAAAACGAGTAGAATCAAGGAGTGGGAAGGAGGCCTCAACTCAAAAACCAATTTTTGACATTTAAGGGTGGTTCATATATCCAAGCTCACAATTATTCATGATTTATCATGTAACTATCTCTTTTCATTTCTACATTTAATATCATTGGTATTGGTGGGCCTTGAAATCGAATTTGGCTCGAAAAACGTACCAAATAACACTGAAACTAACTCACCCTCTAAAAATTGATTATTCTTCCACGATAAAACTTTGATTTTTGGTCAAATAATCCATTCTCCAACAAACTTTCAAAATCAATCATTCATTTATTCCTAAACGACTCGATCATCAAGTGATTGATTTGGTACGAAATATTTTCTTCGTTTACCAATGACAGAAATTGAATGACCTTCGATTATCTACAATTGCCAAAGTGTGATGATTCTTCTTCGTCTACGAGAAGTGACCACCCACTACTCTTCAAAAATCATTTTTACCCAAAGGAATAATAACAAAAATGTATTTTTTCCGGGGGGGGGGGGTCCATCAGTTGCACTGACAACGGATTTTCAGAAAACAAAATAAAAAAACGTATAAAAAATGTACTTTCCCTTAATTTTTCAGATTTTCCAGACTATAAGCACTCTCACAAATGTAAGGGGGTCTGAGAATTCCAGAAAAAATGGATGGAGTGTCAAAATTCAATAAAAAAAATGAAGTACCTAACCTGTTTTTTCAATTACGCAGGAGTAATCAGGGTATTTTTAGTAGGCAGATAATGCCTATGAAGATTTGAGCGAAGAAAAATTGAAAAATTGCGAGGTTAGTCAAAATTACTGATTTTTTCTGATAAATGGAACATTGAATGAGAAATCAGTAATTTTTGACTAAAAATTCATTTATTTTACTGATTTTAAAAAAGGCGGAATTTCTGCAAATTTTACTGTTTCAAATGTGAAGTGATAAGTATGTTTATTCAAAAAATAATTATTAAAATACTGCCCGAGCGAAGAGAGTCCGATTTTTTTTTTAAATCATACTCTTCTTTGACATTTTTATGATAAAAAATTTTCTTTCCAAGCTTAAGGGGGCGGGCGGGGGACGCTCGAGCCCTCTGATATTCTCTGGGTTTGCTTATGTTCCAGACCATTGTTTCAAAGTTTTCCAGACCTCTGACGTACGATATTCGTGAAATAAGAATAAGAGGGTAATTTTTTCGCATGATGTCTGACAATCTGAGATGATTAGAAATGCATGGCGTCTAATTTAAAAAAAAAAAACACTATATACTTACAAGGGAGGTATTCCAACTCAAAGTAAAATTTTGAGCCCGAACAAAAAAAAAACGAAAGTACATCAAAACAGGACCCCGTACCCAAAATTTCAGGAGCTGAAGTTCATTTCTCGATTTTAGGTGAATTTTTGAAATTTCAAAATTACCTCCGCCCTGCGAAATATGAAAATTGGATCTAAGAAACGAAAAAAGCTGAAATTTGGTATATACCCTATTTTCGACCCCCTGAATCGATTGGAAGCGGTTTCGAGACGTTTCGAAGCCATCAGAAAAGTTTGGAATTTTCCAGAGCTAGAGAAAAGCCCATAAGAATGGTCCATATGAACGGTTCATATGAACATCAGCTCCTTTAATCGCAGATAACCAATATTGGTGACCTATTTCATCGAATAAAGTAGACTTTTCCGAAATTTGCAACCGTGAATTCAAATTTATATTTTTTGGCAGACAATATTTTACTGGAAAAAAATTAATTTTCTGCCAATGAAAATATAAATTTGAACTCAAAGTTGCGAATTTCAGAAAAATGTATTTTAATCGATCAAATAGGTCACCAATATGGATAATCCGCGATTGTAGGTGCTGAAGTGCATATGGGCCATTTTTATGAGGTTTTCTCCAGCGCTGGAAGATTCCAAAATTTTCTGGTTGCTCCAAAACGTCTTGAAACCGCTTCCAATCGATTCAGGAGGCCAAAAATAGGGTATATACCAAATTCCAGCTTATTCCGTTCCTTAGATCCAATTTTCATATTTCGCAGGGCGGGCGGAGGTATCGTAATTTTGAAATTTCAAAAAATCGCCAAAAATCGAGAAAGGAACTTCAGCTCCTGAAATTTTGGATACATGTTCCTGTTATGATGCACTTTCGATTTTTTGTATGTTTGGGCTCAAAATTTTACTTTCAGTTGGGATACCTCCCTTGTTAGCGAAATTTGTAGATGCCTCTTTTCCAGCCCCCCAAAAAATACATACTCAAATACAATTCTGAAAATTTTAGAACCCCCCCTCCCTCCCCCCTACACACACACACAAACACTCAAGAACTTGAATTTATTACAAAAAATTTCGAACTACAAGAAAAAACTCTATTTCAAAGAAAATCTATAAAATTTTAAAAATGAAACAAATAATGGCAGAATGTCTACCAAATCATACAAATGAAAATTCGAATTTTCCCACATTAAAAATTTTTACGGAAAAAGATCTTCAATAGCTGGAAAATTCGTCATCTTTCCTCCCTTGAGATTTCCCAAAACTTGACCAATAATCTCGAAATTTTTCAACATCGTGGTCAATAGTATTAAGGGTAAGGTGCCCCATTATCGCCTACTGCCCAATGTCGACCACCTCGTCTATCTCCGGCGCTATGGGCGACAGCGAGCCGAATTTTTTTTTCATATTCTTCATCGAAAATCCGGAAAAATAAAACCACTCCGACATCCTGAAAGCCAAAACTCGCGGAGAAAAATAGAAAAGAAGAATTCGGAAGGCCAAAAACTTTTTTTAGCAATTGCTTGCACGCCTTGGAATTCTTTCTTGAAATTATTGAATTAAATGTTTCTAATATTTTTGTAATTGAAAAAGTTCAAAGTTTCTGATGTAATTATCACATTTTAATAATTACAACTTTAAGTTAGAAAAAAATCACTCAAAGTTCATTTTTATGGTGTGTCCTATTATCGACCACCTATAAATCTTATGTAATTTGTTGTTTTTAAGCGATTTTGTTTTTTTCAATTTTCTCGAATTTTGGTCGTAGAGTTGTCATTTTGGTCTCAAATTGTTCATCTGTAAAAGAGGAACACGAAAAAAATGTTTTCCAGTAGATTTCGTTCATACCGGACAAAGTCAGTCGGTGGTCGATATTAGGAACCCAAAATTTCGACCTCGCATTTTGACATGTTTCAGAAAAAAATTCCTAAAAAATACTAAATTTTAACGGATGGCCCCGGGGCTTTCTACAATTGTAGGGGAAGGATGTAGGTATCCATTAAGCCATCAATGACATTTCCAGCCCTTAAACTTTTGAAATGGTGAGACTTCAAAAAAAAGTGGGCGATAATGGGGCACCTTACCCTTATGGAATTCCTTTCTCATCGCAGCTTAGATCCCGAACTTTTCCAGATTTTCAAAATTCGTTGACTTCTCCCAGGTTTTCAGATTTTCCAGAAAGTGGACACCCTGTTCAAGATCAAAGGTACAGAATACAGATAGAAATAATACAAGTAACAAAACCCAGTTTTGAAGAATTTTCGAGAAAGGTGAAAATTGCGAGAAGTTTGGACATCATTTAAATCCAAATTCGCAGGGTATTGTCGATATCCGGCCATCTCCAACAATGATGCGAAAATCTCGAAATCATTTCGCGAAAATTTGAGCAACATGAGAGAAAAAAATTACGAGTCTTCTAACCAAACGCAAAGAGCCTTCAAAGGAGATTTTTTCACCAGAACAAACCTATGGAAAATTTTACATTACAGAGTGCACCTCCAGACCTAGCACTCCATCCGGCGCTCGATGACATCTTTTGAACTGTACCCGGTGACTTTGCGTCGCGACTGATGAGGTGTGTGAGAGAAACACAGAATACCAACATTGCACATCTCTGAAACCGACAGACGATATCTATTATCAAATACGGGCAACCCAGCGCCGATGCATATCGCACTTTAAATGTCACAAGGGTAACGGACGCGGACGGGGACGGGGCTGGAACGCGTGCGGCGCGGTTTGCGACAGTACCGAATAATAATTGTAATACTATTAATGCGCGCGGCATTAGGTAATAATTTGTTGCGAATATAATTACCGACCGAGTTACGGTCTAAAAGCCAGTTGAACGTACACATTACTTATTTTACTAGTGACTTAAGGCTTGGATGCTCACGTCCTTGACTTAATTACGCCACTGTTTGTAGGTACACACAACGCAGACACGAATACACAGACGTAGCCGGGTACGGGTACATTGGTTGCAGCTCCGCCGTGTCATTACCGATGCCGGCCGGGCTCGGGCTCTGGCTTAGGCTCGGGCAGGGCACCGCTCGCTGCGGTGCCTAGATGGTACTTTTCGGGTGTACGAGTGCGTGCGAACTCGTTCCGGTTAAGATCCTATACGGTGGCAATGTATTTACATTGTCGAGCGACTTTTTGTTTCTTTGCCACTCTCGCTCGCTGGCCTGGCACCGCCGCAGCCACTACGACTCTTCGACTAAATGCAGCGCGATTTATTGCCAACTTCCTGCTGTTTTGTTGCGCGGCCGTTTGTCTTACTCTGCGCCGCAGCCGCGCTAGTTTATTTGTTTAACACGCCGTATATCCAGCTCGGCGCGGCGGCGCTTGCCTAATAATCTTCCACCGCGTACAACAGCACAGCAGCGTAATCCTCTTGTTCTGTCTGACGCGAATGTCTCTCCATCTATCTCTCAATCTCTCTCGCTCGCTCTAACCGTGTAATCGAACACGGCGAGTAATGTGCACTTTGTAGCAGATCTGCATACTACACGAGATACCCTCATACAACGCGTGTTAGCTGCAGATTACAACGATCACGGTGAAATTCGTCCTCAACTGGGTCTCGGCGATCGCCAACGTTGCAAAAGATCGCCATCATCGACAAATATGTACCTAGATGTAAGTGTCACAAACCATCGTGAGACCAAATTTTACTCTAAATCGATTTCGTCATTCGTTGCATGGTAAAATTTACCGTGGAAATTCGCTTCGCATTATTTACCGGCCGGTAAATTTGACGACCTTGGTATCTGCAATCTGCATGCAGTAAGTACCGGCCAGACTGGCTGCACCAACTTTCTAAATAATTTTCCTCCACTTACGTAGCGTAGGGTACATGTTGCGCTGGGAAATCAGCACCGGTTTTCTTGAAAGTGATCAACGAAAGAGGTCCTTGCAGCTAAGAAAAGAAAGGGTATGGCCGGATAAGGGGTGAATTAGGCCCCCGGCGTGTTTGGGCTCCTAAACACCTCAAGGAATGTATATTGACTGGAAAAAAATTTTCATAAAATTTTGGACCCCTACCCCTCTCTATCGAGTTATGGCCATTTTATTGCATTATTTTCAAGAATTTTTAATTTCAACGGAAGTGAAGAAAATTTTCTGTTCTTTGGCACAAAGTTACATTTCGTAGTGGTGTATTTATGATAATTTTTTCAATAATTTTGGTGCACTTCTTCATGTTTTTTCGACTATTTGAAGGTTTCAAGCGTAAAAAACATCACATAAGCGAAGAGCGACTGTCCTGGAAAAATTACTAAAATATGCGTTTTTTATGTAAAATTTTGCTGTGTACTTGGTTTTGACCATTTCTTTGAACTAAAGGCCGAAAATTGCGAAAACCAGTGACGTACCGATAGGGGGGAGGGGGAGCTTCCCCCTCCTGAGGAAATTTTTTACTTGTAAGTTGGGAAAATTGAACATTTCAACACATCAGTTGGGAAAATTGGACAGTTGGGATTAATTTTTTTGATGAAAAATAATAAATAAAATAGTTATTTCAAAAGTTGGAAATCAACAAAATTTTCACTTGTTCCAACTCAAAATTGGTAATTTCCCCAACTCGAAAATGGTAATTTTCCCAACTCGAAAATGGTAATTTTCCCAATTCAAAATTGGTAATTAAGTGACGAGTAAAAATGTCAGTTGGGACGATTAGTATTTATTTTTTTAATGAAAAATGAATAAATAAAATGGTTACCTATTTTAACAGTCGGAAATCAACAAAATTTTTACTTTTTAGTTGGGAAAATTAGTAATTTTCCCAACCTTTTTCAACTGAAAATTTATCATTTTCCCAGCGAATAATTATTAAACCGTTGTAATAAATGCTTTTTTGGAAAAAAGATTATTAATTACCTTGCAATTTGAAAATTTTCACTCGTCAACCAAAAAAATTTTATAGTTGTACTTGTAATTTATAAGCGATTTTTTCGCTTTTTTCTTCAAAATTATTCCAATTAATTTCATTGTTCTTATTCTCCTTAAAACTTATTTTTGATATTTGAAAATCCAATTTTTCAAAAGCTTCGGCCTCGCTACGCTCGGCCATGATATATTTCTGCTTTAATCATTTCAAAGTAGAAACAGTCGATTATTCATTAAAGTTTATTTTTCCAAAACATTATTTTATTGCACATTCAATTTGAGGTTTTCTAAAATTTTCGCCCTCGCTTCGCTCGGGCCAAATCCATCTCCCTATTCTTTACATTGAAATTACAAAATTTTATTGATGTAAAATTATAATTTTTCTTCAAAACTCCACCCTTTCTAAGCTGAAGGCAAATAAACTATTTCGTATGTTTTTTCAACTACAATGACATTGCTTGTAGGTTTAAAAAAAAATTGTTTGGAGCACCTAACCAATGAAAAATTTATTCAGATTTCTTATCTCAAAAAGGGTCTTATAGTAATGGGTTGTAAAAACTTCAAAAGTTCGCAAAAATGACGAAAACGAGTAAAAAAAATCAAAAAACTTCGCGATTTGGGGAAAAATCAGTACCTACATGTAAATTTTAAGAAATTAGTCGGGAAAGTTTGAAAAAAATTGGATTGGTTCGCAAATTTGAATTTTACACCCCCCCCCCTCCGGAATTCTGATATCGGCTATATGTAGTTGGGAATTTTGAGAATTTGAGTTGGGATTTTCACCTCTTCTCCCCCCCCCCTGGAAAATGCCTTCGGTACGTCACTGGCGAATACCCGTGCAGAAATGTCGCTATTTTAGCAAATTTTTCAAATTTTCAGTGTTTTATGCTGAAAGAAATGACTAAATGAAAAAACCAATGCCATATTCGTTTTCAGCAGGTCAAAATACCCCGATAAACACCCTTATCGCGATCGTTTTACTCGAAGCCTCGAAATTCACTTTTTTCGCCATGAAAAATCAGTGAAAAAAGTGAATTTTGAAACTTCGAGTAAAACGATCGTGAAAAGGGTGTTTATCGGGGTATTTTGACCTGCTGAATACGAATATGGGATTGGTTTTTTCATTTAGGTAGTCATTTCTTTCGCATAAAATGCTCAAAATTTGAAAAATCTGCTAAAATGACAACATTTCTGTACGGGTTTTCGCAATTTTCGGCCCATAGTTCAAAGAAATGGCCAAGACCAAGTACACAGAAAAATTCTACATAAAAAAACGTATGTTTTAGTAATTTTTCCAGGGCGTCGCTCTTCGCTTATGTGATGTTTTTTACGCTTGAAAACTTCAAACAGTCGAAAAAACGTGAAGGAGTGCACCAAAATTATTGAAAAAATTATAATAAATACACCTCTGCGAAATGTAACTTAGTGCCAAAGAACAAAAAATTTCCTTTACTTCCATTGAAATTAAAAATTCTTGAAAATAATGCAATAAAATGGCCATAACTCCGATAGAGGGGGGGAGGGGGTTCGGTCCAAAATTTTGTAAAAAAAATTTCTAGTCAATATACATCACGTGAGATGTTAAGGAGCCCAAATGCGCCTGGAGCCAAATTTACCCCTTATCCGGCCATATTTCTATTTTGGTTTTTTTGCAAGTATTCTCACTTTTCGAACAGTTCATTCATCGTCGTTTTTTTTTCGAAATTTTACAACTTTAGCACCACTTTCTTCAGAATATTTGGCAAAGTTGATAAATAAAACTCATTCAGCATTTACCTCGTACAGGTGATTTGGTGTTTTTCTACCTAAATGTGTTTCCCTTCAAACCTTGTCATTGGGGGGGGGGGGGGGTGATAATTATTCGATGTTTCCTATCTATGTACCTATTTCATAATACCTGAATAATATTGTTTGTTTTTATAAAACTTACCACAATCGGAATTTCATTCTAGTAATTGATAAAACTGGTGATAGAAGGCGAATTCAAAGGTCCATATCATCAAAATCGTCGATCCTGTGAAAAAAAATACAACATATCAGAAAATTTAAATCGTTCAAAATATCGTAAGAATTAAAGAAAATTTTTAAAAATGAAAAGAATTACGACACAAACATGACATGAAAAATCATTTTCCAAGGCTACTTTTGATTCGCAAAAGAAACAACTTTCGGAAAGAATGTATTTCATAATCCTCGCTACAAAAGAATCAGCTGCTCAAAAGCATAAATCATTCCATTTTATGAATTTAAAATCCATCCCGGCCAAAAGGGGCTGACAAAGTGGCAGAAAAGAGCAGAAAGTCTCACTTGTCTGTCCTTTTCTGCCACTTTCGTTTTGCGTTGCACGTTGCACTCCTGAGGTAAAAGGACAGACACGTAAAACTTCCTGCTCTTTTCTACCACTTCTGCACGCCGGGATCATTTTCTAGCATGTGTTACCTTTAAAAAAGTATTTTTCAAAAAAAATTGATGAGGAAATCCTGATTTCTCAAAACCAAACTGCATCATTTCCAGTCATTCCGGAGTCTTCAACCTAATTCTGTTTTTCCTCAGTACTTCGAAAATACGAAAATTTACTTAGTTAGATAAAATATTGGATAGCAATTCAACAAGAAACCTCACACATGTGGTAATTTCCAGGCGGCCACCTAAAATATATGTTCTGATCAACACCAAAATATCGCTGGATCCTCCATAATGGCTGAAAAGGGGTAAAATTCGACTAGGAAAAGGAAGGTCAATACGAAGTAAAAACTGTTAATTCGCACTTATTTTGCCTAAAAAGTACTTTTTCGAATTTTTAAAAATTCGCCAAAAATTAGGAAAATCAATTCAGACAGTTGAAATTGTATTTAGTGTGCAGTTTTAGAACATGCTCGTTCTAAAAATTTGACTCGTGTTTAAATTGGAAGTGGACATTTTCAATGGTTCCTTTCTCTGTTAGTAAAGAAGGAAAAACTTGAATCATGTAACTTGCTAATATTATACGTCGTTGGAAATGATAGTTGGTAGAAATAGGTACTGCAAAAATGATTACATTGTAACGCTTCAACGGTTTTTGTACATATAATAATCTCACGTAAAATTCAAGAAAAATGAAAACAAAGGCAGATCAGACAGGATCAGGCTCTTTCAAAAAATAATTCGGCTCGTCCAATTTTTTTCCAGCAATTTTAAATCATTCGAGTTATCTTTATTGATTTTTTTAATTTTTTCACTCACACGTTGCGACTTCTCGATGTTTCTTTGCGACTGCCCCGAATCATAGTCGTATACAGAAAAGGGTCAGAAAGCAAGAAAAAATAATAAATTTTCAAAAAATTATTCACTTGTTACTTTATGGAGAAAAAATCAATTGATCACGGCACCTTCAGAATGGAATTACGCAGTAAGTACTTTCAGAAAACCCTCATCCCCTTTAGAAAAATCCATTTGCTTCCTCTCTGCTCAGGAATCGGTTAATTTGCGCTCGTCCAAAAATTAACTCGGTTCCACCCCTGTATCGTCAAAAAAATGATTTTCGCGAAACGTGAATTCATTGATGAATATTATTAGAAAAAAAAATTACATCAAGTTTTCGCTCGAAAGGAAAATATATGTAGAATACCAATTTGAGAATTTTGAAATCGAAATTTCAAAAAAAAAAAACGAGGTTTAAATCAAGTGATAACAGTTATGCGGAATTTCCAAGAAAGCAAAAATATTCGACAACAGTTTCTCTCAATATCCCTAAACGAAATTTTTTAGTAGTAACGGTTCACTGAGAAAATAGGAATGACTCTCAAGTGAGTCGACCAAATTTAAACATTTTACACCATTTTTTCTCGGTTTGGCCTCTTTGTTGAAATTTTAGCTGTTTTCAAGAGCCTCACAGAGATATAGTACAATAATGGACTACATGTACAATCGACGAACTGCACCTTATGGATTACGCCTGCTTAACATTAACCTATGATGATTGCAACAAACAGAATATGTTGTACATTTCCGGTGAAGTAATATTGAAAATGAGCCGGATCGTCGCGTCGGGTCGATCCATGGTGATAGTTTAAAGTCAGCCGATGTAGTTAGACGTGCGTACGACATGTAGGTACGTTTGGTCAATACTATAATAAAACCAGACAACATTGATGAATTCGCTATTTATGAATTATGGCCATCTCGCTGGAGCCTAAAAACCCCTCTTTTTTCCCATTTTTTCAACTTGACCAGGCGCAAAAATTTTTTTCACAGTGTGATAGCAGACACTCCCCCGACTCCAAATATGTGTCACAACCCTTGGGCCATTTGCACAATTGGGCGCTGGGCCCCCCAAAGTGCGATTTTTCGCCAAATTTGACCATTTTTGGCACAATAATGCCTCTGTATGCGACATGTGGTCTGTGGCGCAAAAAAAAATTAAACGATGTGTATACTCACACTCATTCCGCATCCGATGAGCCAGAGTTTAAGGAAAATGGTTTGCACAATACGCCGTGGTGGAATTTCAAAGTTGAGAAAATGTGTGATTTTTACCCCTTTTCATCATAAATTAAGTTATCAGAAAAATTCTGAAACTTGGGTTGCGACCCATCAAAATGGGTTAAAATTTTACAAGCAGAACGAAATTACTTATTAGTGAAAATTGAATTTAAGCAATTTTGACCCTTTTTGAGCCTCAAATTAAGCTCCATTTTTGAGTATTTCCCAAAAATTGGCATATGGCCTATGAAAGAGAACTAGAATTTCGTCAAAAATTCAAATATGTCATCTAAAACCATTTTTGAGCAATTTTCAAAAATTTTGAGTCTCAAATTGAGCAAATTTTTTAGTATTTTCAAAAAATTGGGAGGTCATTTGCCAATTTTTCGAAAATAATAAGAAAATGATCCTATTTTGGGCTCAAAATTCTCAAAAGTTGCTCAAAAATGGTTTTGGATAAAATTTTTGAATTTTTGAAGAAATTTTATCTCATTTCAAGTCACATACCAATTTTTGGAAAATACTCAGAACTTGATCCTATTTTGGGCTTAAAATTCTCAAAAGTTGCTCAAAAATGTTTTTGGATAACATTTTTGAATTTTTAACGAAATTCTATACGACTTTCATATGTCACATGCCAATTTTGGAAAATACTCAAAATTTGATCTTATTTGAGGCTCAAAATTCTCAAAATTTGCTCAAAAATAGTTTTGGATAACATTTTTGAATTTTTGACGAAATTCTAACCCTGTTTCATAGGTTACATGCCAATTTTTGGGAAATACTCAAAAATGGGGCTCAATTTGAGGCTCAAAAAGGGTCAAAATTGCTTAAATTCAATTTTCACTAATAATTTCGTTCTGCTTGTAAGATTTTAACCCATTTTGATATGTCGCAACCCAAGTTTCAGAATTTTTTTGATAACTTAATTTATGATGAAAAGGGGTGAAAATCACACATTTTCTCAACTTTGAAATTCCACCACGGCGTATTGTGCAAACCATTTTCCTTAAACTTTGGCTCATCGGATGCGGAATGAATGTGAGTATACACTTGAGGGGCTTGGTTCCAAAACTCACTTTTGCCATCAAGGTACATTTTGAGAAAACCACGAAAAACGATTACACAGTGCGCGTTTTATGTTTCGATGCCAGTTATGGTCTAGATTGATGAAGTTGGTGTATATGAAGAGGCTTATGTAAAAAAAAAAAAAAGTAGTCCGCCTTTGTGCTTTAAAGTTACAATTACCTATGGCAAAAGTGAGTTTTGATTCCAACTCATGATATTTGCAAATTTTTATTACATTACTATGTTGAAAATTGGTTTTCATGACCTAAGAACAAAGTTTGACCCTAAACAACAATGCCTTACCGGTTAATTTTAACAACGTTTTTTCCCACTCATTCGGATGTCGAAGTCTTTTTGTAGTATTTCTTCGCTCGTTTGCCATTATATTACCGTTAAGATCATTGCAACTTTGTTAACCACATATTATTTGATGTTATCAATCATTGTGCCGCTCAAAAATACGTTTAAAAAAAGTTGGCATCAAAACTCACTTTTGCCATTGGCAAAAGTGAGTTTTGGAACTGAAGTCACTTTTCGTTCGCGGATTCTCGCGGAATCGAGACATTAACGTGAAAACGGAGATCGTAGGGTTGTAGAGCATGAAAAACTGAATCAGAATCCGCAAAAAAAACGAAATCGATTTTTTTGGCAAAAGTGAGTTTTGGAACCAAGCCCCTCACTTCGTTTAATTTTTTTTTGCGCCCCAGACCACATGTCGCATACAGAGGCATTATTGTGCCAAAAATGGTCAAATTTGGCGAAAAATCGCACTTTGGGGGGCCCAGCGCTCAATTGTGCAAGTGGCCCAAGGGTTGTGACATATATTTGGAGTCGGGAGAGTGTCTGCTATCACACTGTGAAAAATTTTTTTGCGCCCGGTCAAGATGAAAAAATGGGGAAAAAGAGGGGTTTTTAGGCTCCAGCTCCCTATTGTGCAAGGGCAAAAATCCAAAGTACACTTTTTTCATACTATGGGACCTATACCCACAATAAGCCACCCAGGGAAAAATCGTCAGGCCTGAGCAGGCCAGAAAAATGGCCGCGATTGAGCAGGTATGATCAGGCATGAGCAGGTCAATAAAATAAAGGTTTTCGAATATATTTTCATGAGCCGTCAGGAATGACCAGGTATGGCCAGGTATGATCAGGCATGATCATGAAAAAGCCAAATTTTATTCACGCATAATTTTTCCTAAAATTTGGCTTTTTCATGATCATGCCTGATCAAGCCTGATCATACCTGGCCATACCTGGTCATTCCTGACGGCTCATGAAAATATATTCGAAAACCTTTATTTTATTGACCTGCTCATGCCTAATCATACCTGATCAGATATTATCATACCTGCTCAATCGCGGCCATTTTTCTGGCCTGCTCAGGCCTGACGATTTTTCCCTGGGCAACTGGTTTTTTTGCGCTCTAAAAAAGCACACTGATTTCGATTTCTAGAGCACTTTTTGCCACTTGGATTGTAGACTATCATGATGTACTTTCGATTTTTATTTGTTTGGGCTCAAAATTTTACTTTGAGTTGGGATACCTCCCAGGGGCGCCCACCGACGTGTGGAGGTATGGCGGCTGCCACACCTCTCCCAATTTTTACTTTGGAATACGTAAAAATATGAACAAAATTTCCATTCAAAATAATATACCTAAGTATGTATAGCAGAGATGGATCTAATAATAAGCAGAATATGCAGTCGAATTGAGAAAACACCGAATATGTTCCTTCTCACAACCAAAAATTCTATTTTCTTTCTGAAAATCATAAATTTTTCAAATCTTAGCCCTCGCATTGCTCGGGTGTATAAAGTTTAAAAAATATATATCAGGAATAAGAGTTGAGGATTTCGCATCCTTTTCAATGCTAAAATATTGATAAAAAAAAATGAAAAAATTTCAACTTTTGGATGCATTTTTCTTGAAAAATTTTCGGCTTCGCTTCGCTCGGGCTCAGTAAATTTACACAATTTATTTTCTAATGAAGGGTCTTCGTGGCAATACCCAAAGGTATTTTCAAAAATTCGTCGATTTTTAAAAATTTTATTTTTTAAAAAACTAGGATTCGGCAAATTTCTTCTTTTTAAATAATATTGGCCGGCAAATTTTCAATTTTCATCCCCCCACAGGATTTTTGCCCAAATTTGGTCTCTGGTAGGTACTTTATCGTTTCTAGTTTTTCTCAAAATTGATTTTCAAATATATTTTAATTTGATTTTTTTATTTTGTTCAGTGAAATCATTGTTAAAAATCAAAATATTGCAAATATATAACTCCGCAAAAAATCAGGGATTTTGATACCCATATTGCATCATATCAAACTGTTGTTTTTTGAATAAAAATTGAAATTTCTGATGACAAATTTATAAAAACCAGACCAGGTTGAAAAAAACAAGTCCGTAAAAAATTGGGGAGGGGGGGCTTTGACGAAAATTTGGGGCCCTTAATAAGTGTTGCCACACCACTTTTCAAACTCCTGGGCGCGCCTGATACCTCCCTTGCCAGTGTAAATCAATAATACCGAACCAATCCGGTAAAATGCAATATTTTTCTTACAAAGAAGAGTTGAATTTTGAATTTAAAGACCAAATTGTTTGAGCTAGAAAGTTTGACCGATATAATTATTACTTTTGTTTTTGAATTCTTGCCGGCGTTGCCGCATTTTAATCGATTTTTGCAGACATTTTGTCAAATTGATTTTTAAAATTATTTCAAAAATAATAAGGTATATAATTTCCAAAGGCTCGGGAGTTTATCCGTGTTAAATATAAAACCGACAGCTTCTTTCTCACAAATTTACTAAGCTAGGTACGTATTTACTAAACTTTTGTCGACTGATCACATAATAAGCCCGATGGAAATACGGTACCGATAGAAAGTGCACAATTTCCATGGAAATTTTATACCATACGTAACGTTCAACTATTTGGATACATGAACCGTGGTCCTGAATTCGAAGTACCCTTGAGATATGTGCTTATGCTAGTTCCGGTGCGTGTGGTACTTACGTTAGAGAATTCGAGATACATGGTGAAATATGGCTGAGAGAATTTCTCGCATCGTAATTGATTCTACAGAACGTATAATAGATATTAATTTGGGCCAGACCGCCAGACGTAAACAGATCGAGTGATTTATTGGATCGACATTCGACCGTTGGAAACGGCGATGACGACGTTATCGATCATCAATCAATAGCCGGGCCACTTCACCATACACCATGCCATGGTACCCCATCCATAGTTTGCAGAGGTGCTATATGCGCAAAGAACGAGCTCCGAATACCCGGTAGATTTTTTTGGGAACGTGTTTGTAGAGAAAACAGAAAACCCTGTTTGCGGTGCGAATTCGTATCCGTACTCGGTAGACGCGCGCGAGTTCTTAGCTGGTTCGGTCCGATCGAGGATCTTCGCATTGAACTCGAGGTCTCGATGAGCACATTCGTATCCGAAGAGATGGCGATACAAAGTGCACACGGCTGGATAAGGACGCGACGACGATACGGTACGTATATGTATGTAATACGTACCGTATATATGAGATAATTATACGTTGGTCGGAATTTATGGGCTAGACACCTTATAAAACGCTACGTAGACTTTGAATGAGTTCGGGTGAAGTGGTTTGCGGATGATTTCATTGATAACAGTATCGATAATTCGCATGGTTGTTGTCGGATGGTAAAAGCTGCGGCTGCGGCCGTCGCGGCTCTGACCGTGTCTCCGGCAACCCTATAATTATAGAATCAATTCGTATATTTGTTTTACAACGCACGATAGCGTCGCGGTCGCAGCGTCCTGTGCATCACGATCGAGCGCCCCTCCGTGGTGCTCTCTCGATCTCTTGAATACGTTCACGTTCGTACGATGAGCGCGTGATGCATCTTCCGAAAATAAATTTCAGTTTATTAAGGCGATCGACCTAGTTTTTTCACCATCGGTAAGGTGGAAAATTTTACCTTGCTGAGGAGGTCGTGATTTGGTAATGTGTACCGCACGCGTTTCTCCGTTTTTTTTTTTTTCACTCCTCGCTCTTTAAAGTAGAATTTTTTTCATCGAGTCGAGAAAACCCTACGAAACG
The DNA here is from genome assembly GCA_033439095.1 of Pseudococcus viburni. Classification (NCBI taxonomy): domain Eukaryota; kingdom Metazoa; phylum Arthropoda; class Insecta; order Hemiptera; family Pseudococcidae; genus Pseudococcus; species Pseudococcus viburni. The sequence continues at coordinate 1,995,688 of JAVBJF010000016.1, forward strand.
ATTGGCAACTGTTACAATCTTACAAAATAGCGTACTTACACTTACACTTATATGAGTATAGCTCTAGCCAATATATACGTACTTGTGCGCGTATTTTTATACAGCGAATTGCGTAATAAATAATAAAACTATCGGCTATAAAAGCGCCGATTTTTTTTCTCTTTCTGCTTTTTTTTTCTTTTTTTGCTTTCACCGGGTGCTCTAAGATTCGGTACCGGACAGGCTTCTTTGTAAGAATCACGTACGGTGTTCGTTATTTCACAGATTTATTGCATTTTAAGTACTAAATACTATACGTTTACCTATTTTAACTATCGAATTACTCATCGATGAGGCGAACATCGTTGTACGGCACGAAATTAGCTTCTAATATAACGCGTTCGCCGTGCGGTGCACTGCGCTGCGCCACACGCCGCAGCGTACCGGCGTGCCCGGATTATCGGTCCGCGATAACCACCAACTATTAAACGGAGCCGGCAAAAGACGCCGCGCCGCCGTGTAGGGCTGTGATCGAGAAGTGCTGAGGTGCAAATTTCGTGGTATGAGTTGTGGCTGAGGAAGAAGTCGACGGATGGTCCTTTCGAAATCAGGATGGTAGCTCTGAGAATAGTCGAGAGGGAGTTTCTTTCAATTAGTAGGTAGATCGAAAATCTATAAATTTTTCAAATTCTGACATCCTTTATTAGTTGTGAAGTCGATATTGCTTATTGAGAACGTTTCGAAAGGATCGCAAAATTAGAACGAAAATTGAACTGTTTATCTGCAATGGGTTTCTTCGAACATTCTCAAAATTAATGTAAGAGGGAAAGTGAAAATTTTTGCAGTTAAAAATCAAAATATCTACCAGGTTGCCAAAATTGCAAATTACTATCTTTGACGACTGAAATATTGAATTCGCTTTTCATTGCCATTTTTTTGCAAAAATTAGCGCTGTTGCAGCACTCGAGTTCAATAGAAGATATGTGCGGATAAGAATGGTAAATTAGCTCTCAAGCGATCTTGGAATGATACTTACAGGGTATATAGGTAGGTACCCTAGAGATACATTTTCTCCTGAGTTTCAGACCCCTAAGTCAAGTACCTCTTAAAAAGTGAAAAATGAGTTTTAATTTTTTTTTCAGGATTGACTCAACCGATTTTCTTCAAACTTTGGTATAAATGTAGGTTTATGTAAGGGGTTTTCACAAAAAATTTACAGTTCCTTCCATTTTTTCAATTCCTAAAATTTGACTCAATATTTTGAGGCCCCCCTTACCTATGAAAGACTCTGGGAAAAATTTTCAAAAAATAATTTTTAGATACCTTTTAATCCTAAAATACCACATCATTTTTTGAAAATTTTGGCCATATTGGAGAATATTAGGAAAACAACCAGGGAATAGAAGTCGACTCCGGAGTCAGCCGGAGTCAAGGTCAAAGATTGACTCCGGAGTCAAGATGGAGTCAGGAGTCTAGGTGTGAGCGTGACTCCGGAGTCAAGTGGAGTCAGGAGTCCACTTTCTCCATTGACTCCGGAGTCAGCTTGAGTAAGGGGTCAAATTTTCAATTTTTAAGTTCCCCTACCCCCTTCCCTCCCTTTATTCGTAATATTGTGGGAGGTTGCACTCGGATAAATTATTAATTAATGGCTGATTTCTATTCCCTACTTCGAAGTCGGAGTCAAACTGACCACAAATTGACTCCAAATTGACCCCGACTCCGGCTTGACTCCGGAGTCGAGCTGGAGTCGGGAGTCAAGGTCTGAAGTTGACACCGCAGTCAATGTGGATTCAGTCAGGAGTCAGGGTGTAAGTTTGACTCCGGAGTCAAGGTGGAGTCAGGAGTCAAGGTCTGAAATTGACTCCAGAGTCAAAATGAAGTCAACTTTTAGGCTGACTCCTATTCTCTGAAAATAACACATTTTGATCATTTAATACAACAATTTTGGTCAAGTTTGACCATGGCCCACCGAGGTGAAATTTTGAAAAAATTATACATTATGTTATTCTAGAATTAATCAGGCATCTAAAAATTATTTTTTGAAAATTTTGTCCAGAGTCCTTAAAAGTAACAAAAGCCTCAAAATATTGAGTCAAATTTTTAGAAGGAAAAAAGGAAAGGAGGAGAAGCTGTAAATTTTTTTGCGAAAAGCCCTCACATATACCTACCCACATTTATACTCAAATTTTAAGAAAATCGGTTGAATTGGTCCTGAAGAAGAATTAAAACTCATTTTCCACCTTTTGAGTCATTCTTAACTTAGGGGTCTGAAACCCAAGGCAATAATATATGTATTTCTAGGGTACATATGTATAATACCCACACCCAGTGAGTGTCATCCCAAGATCGCTCGGGGGCCGATTTACCTTTCTTACCCCGACATGTCCTTTACATATCATTTCAACAAAGTGACAATGTTTTTCGAAAACTTCACAGAATTTGTTTTTCTCGTGAAAAATTCTTCTTTGATTTCTAATGACTGGTGACATCATTGCGTACGGGAGAAATTTAAATGACCGAAATTTGCGCTGCTCGGGCGGTGAAAGAAATTCAAAATAAGGGGAATTCGAGATGCGTGTGAAATTGGAATTCAATGAAATTAGCTCTGAAAAGAGGTACGAGGGAAATTGTAATAAATTAATAAAATTCTGCTATGGAAGGAGGTATGGAAGAAATTAAAATTACTAAAAATTTTCCTCGGATGAGATATGGAAGAAAATTGAAAGTGATACAATTCACATTAGAGGAAGACACAAGAAACATTGAATAACCAAAATCTCTTCTTGAAAGAAGATGTGGGAAAATTTTGAAATTGATGAAATTCGAGGAAGTGGGAGAGATTTGTAATCCATAAAATTTGTCCAGGATAACTGAGTGGGGAGGGGGGCAAGAGAAATTTAAAATTTTGGCAGGGAGGCTGTTGAAGTGTTATCTGTGGCTGGTGTGACACCAGCCATTGGATACCACTGATGTCTCATGTCTGGTATCAGATAAATTCGGATTTTCCGAACTGAAAATTTGAAATTTTCTTCACAGTTCATTGCCCTCCCACCAACAAAAAAACACGTACCTCAAATTCATAAATTCTACCCAAGCCCCTGCAATCTTTTCGGTTTGTCCCTGTAAATAAAAAATCGATGAGGGGGTAAAATATCAATTATTATAATATTGAGACATCAACATATTGGGCCTGAGCAAAATAAGAACTGAAATTTTTGCGAAAAATACCTTCAAAAGTTGAAAACATATTGGGCCTGAGCAAAATAAGAACTGAAATTTTTGCGAAAAATACCTTCAAAAGTTGAAAATTCATCACTTTTCCTCATTGTGGTTTTCCAAAACATGATTATAAATTCCAATTCTCTTCATTTTCCTTCCCTTTCTTCTCAACATTGTGGTCAAAGGCCTCATGTCATTTATTTCTCATCACAGGTTATTAAAACGTACGTTTCTAAAAAAAATTGATTTTAAATGAATTCTGTAGAAAGTGTATAATTATCCCTGAGAGAATTTTTTTTGAAAAATTCATAATTCAATAGTCAAAGGCATTCCTTAATATCTATTTTTTTGTACACCACGGCCAATAAAAAATGATGAATACAAATCAGTTACGAGATGAAATATAGCGAAGTACCATTTGTGGATCAGGCTTCCCAAAACACCCTGAAATTTTGAGTTTCAGGTAAAACTGAATGCGGCATCTGAAAGAGTGGAGTTTTTACTGCCAAATTACCTTTGTTCCAGATTTTTGCCATGAGTCCTTTGCTTGTGGGAATTTTTCCCCAAAACCTCAATTTTTCGAATTTTTCAGAGGGTCCCGTCAATGGTTGCAGAGGACTATAACTTTTAAAAAAAATCCTATGGAAAGTTACTTCCCTCTACATCAATATTACGGATTTCATTTTTTTTTTAAATGCTGACAGTGAATTTTTTCTAGAACATCAATTTTTTGCGTCAAAAAATACCTTTAATATCATTATATTTTTTCTGCATTGTAACGAAAAAAAAAACACCAATTAAAGATATGGAATGGGTAATCTGGTGGTTCATACACCCGCCTAATTTTTTTTTACCTAGCTCCTTGTTATGTGGCTTGATCCACAGCTGGGCCCTGATCCACATTTGGTACTTCGCTGTAATTTAGCCAGAGCGGATCGAGGGTGACATTTTTTGAAAAATTTGTAATAAAATAAGCATAGAAACACTTTTGAATTATTCACCTTTCTTTTGGATTTTAAAAAAATTTCAGGAAAATTTTGGAAATTCCCTGACATTTACTTAATTTTTTTCATTTTCCAGAAAGTAAACACCTTGTTACGTTTCTAACCTTCTAAAAAAAGTCATCTGTTATATATAAATTTTCCTACACCAACATAATTTTTTGACCAGAAATATTCCATTATCATTTGTTTCCGGGATCATTTTCCCAAAAAAACCGAAAGGGTCCTATGGGGGTGTAAGGATGGGTCAAAATTGAGAATTTCTCAAAACCAGGAGTCAAGAGAGAAAGTTGACTCCTGCCTTCACCTAGACTCCTGACTCCTGGTCGACTGCAGAGTCAATCAGAGACCTTGACTTCCTGACTCCGGCTTGACTCCGGAGTGAAGTCGGAGTCGGAGTTGATTTGGAGTCAGTTTGACTCCGATTTTGGAGCTGGGAATAGAAATCAGCCAAAAAGTTGACTTCTGACTCCACCTAACTTCCAGAGTCAAGGGAGAAAGTTGACTCCTGACTCCACCTTGATTCCAGAGTCACTTTCAGACCTCGACTTCTGACTCCTGGTTAACTCCAGAGTTGATCTGTGACCTTGACTTCCTGACCCAGGCCCAACTCTGGAGTCAATTTGGAGTCAAGTTTGACTCCGATTTTGGAGCAGGGAATAGAAATCAGCCAAAAAGTTGACTTCTGAGTCCACCTAACTTCCAGAGTCAAGGGAGAAAGTTGACTCCTGACTCCACCTTGACTCCAAAGTCACTTTCAGACCTCGACTTCTGACTCCTGGTTGACTCCAGAGTTGATCTGTGACCTTGACTTCCTGACCCAGGCCCAACTCTGGAGTCAATTTGGAGTCAGTTTGACTCCGATTTTGGAGCAGGGAATAGAAATCAGCCAAAAAGTTGACTTCTGACTCCACCTAACTTCCGGAGTCAAGGGAGAAAGTTGACTCCTGACTCCACCTTGACTCCAGAGTCACTTTCAGACCTCGACTTCTGACTCCTGGTTGACTCCAGAGTTGATCTGTGACCTTGACTTCCTGACCCAGGCCTAACCCTGGAGTCAATTTGGAGTCAGTTTGACTCCGATTGTGGAGCAGGGACTAGGAGTCAGTCAAAAAGTTGACTTCTGACTCCACCTAACTTCCGGAGTCAAGGGAGAAAGTTGACTCTTGACTCCACCTTGACTCTGGAGTCAAACTCACACCCTGACTCCTGACTCCACCTTGAATCCGGAGTAAATTTCAGACCTTGACTCCTGACTCCTGCTTGACTCCTATTCCCTATCCAAAAGAGTTCCCATAAAGGTTGGGGTGAGGAGCCATAGTTGTCAATTTTTCAAATGAGATATCGAAATGCTTATTTTCTGACCTCCAGAATTTGTATCTAAGGTTATTTTGGCCGCCTAGCCTGATATCAAGATCTCTGGAACCTTTCGAATAGGTTTCGTTTCGGCCATGGCTTTTCTAATTGACCTTTGTAGTTTTACGAAGCGGATATATAATAATTTTTCTCGAAAATACTGAAATGTTGAGAAATGTGCAAGACACCTGTAAATAAACTCGGTTCAGTTCGGTTCGATAGTTCGTTTTAAAATAGTAAATATCTCGCTACCATATAGGTAAAACCGTAGATACAGTACGGCGCAGTGCGGCGTTTCTAACTAGTGATTTTTTTTCTCACGAACACGTACGTCAAACTCGAGCAACGACCAACGAGCATTATGAAAAATACGCGAGCAGTAAAAAAGCCGGGCTGATGTGATAAATCACTGGTCGAGCCTTTCGTTGGAAGGTATATGATTTAAACGCGCGTTTTTGAACCGCGTTGCGTTCGGTTGAACCGTCGTCGCCGCGCCGCCACCGCCTCCGCCTCGTCATACGTACCAAAAACCATCCCATAAATAAAAAAGTTTATTTAGAAACCACTTAGTCAAGACTGGAGCAGATGAAAAGTTGTAATTTGTCCATAACGCATTATCAAATTCACAGTTCGTATCACGATTACGGGCGCCCAGTGCCCAGTTTGCCGCGCTAATGTGCACCGTGGTGGACGCCGCGGTCGCGGCCGCGGAACGTTTTACACCGTACTAGGTTTTCTTCCGCTCTTCCCCTCTCGCGCACCCTCTGCTACGCGGCTCGCTCTCTCATTCTATGGCATATTCAATCGTGCAAAGTGTACTGGGGCATTATTCGTGATTTTGTAATTATTGTGTTTAAATATTTATTACGTGCTGATTTGTTTTTCGTGTTACGATTTTCTCACCAAGTTTCCGGGGCCGACCGGGCGGCCGGGCGGCCAGGCCGCGGCCTCAGCAGCCGCCGTAAAACATTAATAGACGCGATTTCATCCCGAAGAATTAATTCGCCGCGATCCCGGTATCGCTTCTATTTGAATTATATTCCGCGTGCCGCTTCGAAAAGCTGCCTAAATTAATTTTTCCGACGTTATTCATCGCTCTCGTCGACTAAATGGACGCAGATAAATTGAACCAGCGCGGGCCAAAACAACTGCGTGGGATCTTTTGGGCGAAAAATCGGTTCCTTTTTTCTACAGATTTCTTACGCGTTTCTTTTTTCAACTTCGCTGTTCCCTCCTACCTTACTCGGCGTTTTTGCATGCATAGGTACCCAGTACGTACGTACTACGTACATACATGCGTACTCGTAGCTAGGTCAATTATTATATGTAGAATACGCAGCCAGCTCGCTGCGGCAAAATTAAGCGTATACAAGAATACATTTATAAAACAATATGGATTTTAGACTTCGGACGCCTTAAGTCGTAATTAACATATTTATTGTTTGAAATAAACCGACATGCGGCAAAACAATAAAAATCCGCTCTTGTAACTGACACATACCACATACCTATACTCTTAGGTAGAGCAGGGAACGTGTATGCGTAAGAGTACAAAGATGTGCATATTTCTGGCCGCTATTTCCACCTTTTTATGCCTCGTGAAAAAATAAGTGTAGCAAAGTTTTAGTACAATGTAGTTTTTATGATGAGAATTGATTTGTAAAGAGAGATTACCTAGTTCAAATTTGAAGCAGGCAGGGTGTTTATCAAAATTTGTTGAGAAAAAAGATTGACTTTGCTTGACCTTTTTGCATGACTTTTTAATGGGCTACCCCTCTCCCCTCGGATTTCTTGTATGAGTTATAAGCTGTTAAAGTAATCACTCTTTTATGACGTTATCCTATTATACATATTTTGGTTTGGGGGAAAAAACTAAGAAATTATAATAAAAAAATTTTCAAATAAAAAAAATTCCTAAATGTATGTACTTCAGGATGCTTCAATCGTATTTTGCCCAAAGTTGCCCATTTTCCCAAAATTGGGTGTTTTGTTCAGAATAGTATGTGAAAATTCATTTAAAAAAAATGATTCCTAGCCTGTTTTTACAGATCTAATTTCTAACAGAAAAAAATTAAATTATCACGAAAATTTCCAGTTTTGTACCTCCTGATTTCGAATCTAGCGTTGTTTTTGCTCAGAACCTCAAGGGAACCTCAGGGGAGGGGGGGAAAAACTCAAAATTTTCATGATGGTATCAAAATATTTGTTTTCGAACCTCCTGATTTCGAATTTGGCATTGTTTTTGCTCAAAACCTCAAGGGGGCTTCAGGGGAGGGGGCAAAATTCAAAATCATTCAGTATAATTGTTTGAAAATTTCAAGTTTGTCCCTCCTCCCCTGAAGCCTCCTCAACAATGCCAGATTTGAAATCAGGAGGTCCAAAAACATATATTTCGATACCATCAAGAAAATTTTGAAAATTTTGAGTTTTATCCCCCCTCCCCTGAGGTCCCCTTGAGGTTTTGAGCAAAAACAATGCCAGATTCGAAATCAGGAGGTCCGAAAACATATATTTTGATACCCATCATGAAAATTTTGAAAATTCTGAGTTTTGCCGCCCGCCCCTGAGGTCCCGTTGAGGCTTTGAGCAAAAATGACTCAAAAAATGGAATCAGCGCCTTCGAAAACCCCCAGAACCCCAATCTCAGATTTTCGGCCCTCTAAATTTTTTCACATCCCACTGTGCCTCCCCCCTCCCAAAAAATATCAATTTTTACGAAAAACTTTAAACAATTACAATTCCAAAAAAATCACAATGAGCTCCTAAATTTAAATTTTTAAGAAAAATTTCAAACAAATTTAAATCAGACACATTATTTTCACTTTTTTAACGGGTAAATAGAAATTTTTTCAGTTTTTTTTTTTTCAATTTTTGAAAAAATACTTGACCATAGAATCAAATGAGCCAAACAGCTTGACTTTGCATGACTTGCTTGACCTTTTGGTAAGAAGCTTGACTTTTCTTGACCTTTCTGACTGTTCAGGACCGTTAGACACCCTGCAGTGGAATGAAAATTTACTATTTCATCCTACAGTGAACCTACAATGAATGAAAAATGAAGAGGGTAATCGAAATAAAATATAACTGGAAATTTCGGTTCAAGACTTCGGAGAACCGGAAATGGCGAAAACTTCAAGCACAGTAGGTTATTATTGAGTAAGAAAGTGGAAAACGAGTTTAAGTAAAAAACTGCTGATTTGATAATTTTTAATACGATTTTTTTCAAAATTAAAAAGTTGGTAAAGAAGCACATGATGACCTAAATTGAATTTCCTGTATGAGTTTTACTCCAAATTGACATTTTTTCTACCCAAGTATGGAAAAGAAGTCAGATTAAATTTTAAAAATTTCAATTTTCTTCCCCTCAACTTTTTTTAAATTTAAAAGGTTATGACCAGATAAGAGGTGAATTTGGCCCCAGGCGCTTTTGGGTTCTTAAACATCTCAAGAGATGTACATATTGACTGGAAAAAAAATTTCACAAAATTTTGGACTCCTACCCCCTCCTTCTCGGAGTTATGGCTATTATATTGCATTATTTTCAAGAATTTTTAATTTCAACAGAAATGAAGGAAATTTTCTGATTTTGGCACACAGTTACATCTCGTAGAGGTGTATTTACGACAATGTTTTCAACAATTTTGACACACTCCTTCACGTTTTTTCGGCAAATTAAATTTTTCAATCGTAAAAAACACCATACAAGCAAAGAGCGACCACCCTGGGAAAATTACTAAAAAAATACTTTTTTTTTATGTAGGATTTTTCGGCATACTTTGTTTTTGCTATTCCTTTGAATTGAGTGCCGAAAATGGGAAAACCAGTACAGAAATGATGTTATTTTAGCAGATTTTTCAAATTTTGAGCATTATTTACTGAAAGAAATGGCCAAATGAAAAAACGATTCCCATATTCGTGCTCAGCAGGTAAAAATACTCCAATAAACCCCCTTTTCGCGATGGTTTTGCTTTAAATTTCAAAATTCACTTTTTTCACCAATTTTTCACAATGAAAAAGGGGAATTTAGAGACTTTAAAAAAAAAAAAAAAAGATCGCCAAAAGGATGATTATCAGAGTAGTTTAACCTGCTGAAAACGAATATGGGATTGGTTTTTTTCATTAGGTCGTATCTTCATATGTACTACTTCTTCCTCCAACCCCCGCCCTCATCTGCAACTCACACCATTTTACTCTCATTTATAGGTACCTAGTATGTCGTTTAATTTTCAAAAAAAGGGAGTTTCATGTTTTTGACCTCCAATTCCCCCTCCTCCCTAGAAAATCAATTACGAATTAATTTTGTACTGTTCAACAACATAAAAAAAGTCACATTTATTATGGACGTTTTCAAGAGAATTTATTCTTTTGTAGGATTTTTGCAAAATTCCAGCGGGAATTTCAAAATTTCCTGACTTTTCTCTGACTTCCAGACTCAAAATTCCTCGACTTTTCCAGGGTTTCCGAAAATCCCGCAAGACCATAATTTGGTCGACACTATTTTGCGCGACGCTGACGAAAAAATTAATTATCTGGGTGGACGATAAGTCATAAAGCTTCCTCTATCAATGTTGACAGTTAGATTTTGAGGTCGGAATGATCATTGGAATGGATTTTCATCCCGAAAAAATCAATCTACGATTTTTCCGATCATTTTTGGCCTGGGTTTAATTAGAGGTGAATTTTCATCGCAGAATTATTCGTATAAATTTTTCTAGTTTTTTAGGCCGGAATAATCATTAAAAAGGATTTTCATCCCATAAAAATTCATCTTACGATTTTTCCGAGCATTTTTGGTCAGGAATTAATTTGAGATGAATTTTCATCGCAGAATTAATCGCACGTGTTTTTTTAGATTTTGATGCCGGAATGATCATTGGAATGGATTTTCATTCCAAAAAATCAATCCACGATTTTTCAGAGCATTTTTGGGCTGCGATTAATAAGGGATGAATTTTCATTGCAGAATTAACCGCACGTATTTTTCTAGTTTTTGAGGCCTGAATGCTCATTGGAATGGATTTTCATTCCAAAAAATCAATCCACGATTTTTCAGAGCATGTTTGGCCTGGGATTAATTTGAGATGAATTTTATCACAAATTTTCTAGTTTTTTAGGCCAGAATGATTTTCATCCCAAAAAAATCATCTCACGATTTTTCCGAGTATTTTTGGGCTGCGATTAATTTGAGATGAATTTTCATCACAGAATTAATCGCACGTATTTTTTTAGATTTTGAGGCCGGAATGATCATTGGAATGGATGTTCATCCCAAAAAAATCAATCCACTATTTTTTTCAAATTGATAGAGATCAAGAAATTTGTACATACACCGCGTGTGAAGCTGCGTACGCAGCGAACCATACAACGATCAATTAATCCATTTACCATAACCTTCGCGATATGCACCGACCACCTTGCACCGGTGCAGACGGTGACCAATCTTACAGCATACAGCATTTATCCGTATTTGGAATATCAATTATACGCGCCGCGCCGCGCGTCGTTCAACGTCTCTTACTATAAATAAGAATATGTACTTTAATGTACACCGCACTTTGACTAATTGGAGCGTTTCGCTGCGCTAATACCTAAACATCGAGAACTCTTAGGAGCTGAACGATTCATCGTTCGCTATAATTAATTGCAGAATCGCGCAAAGGAACATGGACGTGACCAGTTTACGTATGCACATATGTGAAAATTTTCAAAATACATATCTCTATACACACCATCTCAGCTGTTCTTCCCATTCCGCGTAATTTCGCGCAAAAATACGATCCCCTCGCTCGCCTCGTCCTGACCAGCAATCAGCCTTTACGGCGCGAACATTTCTTAATTATCGTTTCGTGAACACCTCGACTACACGAAGACGCTCGAAAATCAAGTTCGTACCATCACGTCAACGCACGCGAATCCTTTTTCTCTTTCTCTCTCGCTCGCGCAAAAAACGCGAAATTTTTCACTTCGCATAGACCAGTTTTGGACACTTTCGATTACATTTACTCGCTGGGCTTCGTCTCGCCGTCCGGCAACTAATAAGTCAGCCAGAAAAGACGAAGCAAAAGGGAGAAAAAAACACAAACCTAACGCGTCCGTTTAACGCTACGTTAATTTCCGAATAGAATAAAGACCTGAAATAGTATATTATTATCCGGCGGTAACTAATGCTTTCCCACGGTTTATATAATATAGGTCCGTGCGTTTACGCTGCCGTTGCCACCGCCTTCTCATCTAACGTTGATCTTCTCTTAATACCTCTGTGAGTCTCCGCGTGCACTGAAACAGGTACTCGCTGTCGTGAGCGATTAGCGACTAGCGACTAGCGACCTGCCGGGGAAAACAAAATAAACAAAAAAAGGTCGACTTTGGCGAAAAAAATAGCCGATATGTGCTACCGGTTGCTACCTCATTTACTAGGCCAAGTTAACTTATCGAGCTCATTGAGTCGAAAGTAGCCTTGCTAGGAAATCGACTCGTATTAATTTCGTGTATTTTATCGAAATGTACAACATAATGGTTGAGATTAAGGATATCGTTGAAATCGATTAATAAGCGAAAAATGTGCCGAGTTTATAGGTATTTCATTATGACTCCAAAAGGCTTCGAATTTTTCAAAATTGTCAAAAAAAATCAAAAACAAATTTAGAGCTATCTATAAAAATATTTTAGCAGAATGGAGGGTTGCTATTTCTTTAGAGGCTCATTCCATACGTCAACTCGAGCAGATTTTGACCTTAGGTTTTCCGATTTTACTCAAAATTTTGTACGGGTTCCCAGCCATGGTCTAATGAAGGAATCATCGTCATTTCGATCCTAACCCTTCAGGAGGGCGGGGGTGGCCTTCGTAATTTTCGTACAATTTTTTGAAGGCTCATATCTCGAGATTGATTAGGTTCAAGATGAATCTGTTGGCACGGTTTTGTACAGAATTGAAAGAAAGTTCAAAATTAATAATCACATTTTAAAAAGTTCAAAGTTGCACTTTTGTGATGAAAGCTCGACTTTCATGATAAGTATAAATGAAAAAGGCTACCACTCAAAAATCTGAAAAAATCACTGAACTTTTTATCCATTTTTCAACTAAGCATTTTCCAAGATGGGATCTCGACTTCTCTAGGGGGTACAGGGGTCCTCAATTTTGGTCAAAATTTAAAAAAATGTAAAAAGTAGAGTAACACATCGATTTTTACTGATTCGAAGGCGATGAGTTAATATGTGCTCAGTTTTTTCATCCGATCTCTCTGAACCCCCATACAAGCCATTGATTAGGTCAAAATTTAAAAAAAAATGAAAAACTACGGAAGACGTGTCGTTTGCTAAGTTTTTGAGGACACTGAGTTGGAATATTTGCTTATTTTTTAGATTCGATCCTGTGGTGCCTCCCTAGCTCTCCATTTTTTAAAATAAAACGTCAATTTTTTCAATTTTTTGGTAATCTGGAGGTCAGTGTAGGCCATGGAGGAGGCCAATCGTGAGAGTAAGTTGATAATCAAGCTCATTCAACACCCTCGAATTAGTAGAATTCGATATGCCACACGCTACTTTTATATTTTTGCATGCGTTTTCTCAAAAGTGGAAGGCTAGGGGACAACAAAGTATCAAATCCAAAAAATAAGCAAATATTTGAAATAAATTTTTCCCAATTTTAAAATTTTCTTAAAATTTTCCGATTTTGATTTTAAAAATTGTTTTCAACGTCGTACCTACCTACCTATGTGAAGCGGTAGCTTTAATACCTACCTAAATTGCGCCATTGGACATCGTATTTGCGTAGACGAATACGTACCCTTTTGTCGGCAACGGCAAATAGGTACCTATTCGTATACGTATACGAGAATTATTTCTGTGTCCATTGTATTAGTCGATGGATATTTTCAAATTATGGTACCGGTTATCGCGTTGGCGACGTACGGTACAATAGGCCCAACGTAGCTTCGGCTACGTTGAGTTGCCTATCTAAAATGCTTATCGTAAACAACTTGCTTTGTCGGCGAGTTGTTTACAACTTTCGAACTTTCGACCGAGGGGAAAAGCTTCGTCTCGTATGCCGTCATTTCTGACGAATACGAGTCAACTTTCTCCTATCTCCATCGACTTCAACCAATGACAGACCTACCAAAGTTCATCCCTTCCTGTCTTGCAACCGGTGCTTACGGAGTACGAGGCTCTCGAGCTTCGTAAGCTCGGTCTAGTATTCTTCGGAACTTTTACTAGCCTATACGTATATCGCGAACGAAAGCTTATCGTATCGCTATTATTACTCACGTGTACGAGTTTATTCGTTTGCACTTTGTGCTTTTTTCGTGTGCTCTATGAGCTTTTATATTTGTGCAATTCGTGTGTGTAATTAAGAGTTGAATTACACGTATTCGATCGCGAATTGGTGTTTTTATTTCTACGAGAAAAGTTCAAGCAAAGTGTCAGGTACACGGACATGCGTTGAGTGAACATAGACTTCGAGGTATTGAGTCGGAGACCCGTCCACCTATCTTCGACGAAATCATCGAAGCAACCCAAAGACGGTTACAAGTTTTTCACCCAACTCATTGGCGCCCGAACTTCGTGGGTTCTTTTGACGAATTTCTTCAAGGATTTTCCGGAGGAAAATTCGAGAAGTCACCTGGTGGTGGAAAAAGTCGTCGTGAGAAGATTCAGCGGTTTTTCAACTCAGCAAAATCCATCTCTACGAGTCAGCGTTTCTTCGAAGCATCGAATGTACATTTGGTATCGTTATTTTTAATCGATAATTTTTAAATTCGTGCGGTTAACGTTAAGCGATCGTTTTTCTCGGTTCGTATCGGTGCGTGTATTTTTAAGAGACGAAATTCTGTAAGGGTTTTTCGGTCTATTTATTTTTTAAGTGAATATTTTCACGATTGATTCCACGAGTACACCGAAATCGGCGGGAAAATCGCATAGGACGATTAAACTAAATATTAGCGAATTAGGAAAATTCATTGAGGCTAGAAAAATGACGAACAGTACGGAAAATTCGGTGGAGGAGAACAGACGTAGGGACGAAATTGAGGATAAGAAAAAACGCGAAGAATACAAAGCTAAAAAAAGTATGGTTTTTACAACAGAATTGATTGACGTAGAAAAATTAGATAGGACTGAAACATCGTATCCTTTATTCGAAAAAATCGGTATTTTTGGCGAAGTGGTAGTTACTGAATTGAGAGCGATGAAAGTTGATGAGGCAGGATTGATGGTTTTGAAAAAGATTTCGATAAAATTAATACGAGAATTACGAATAACGAGTTGGAAACGGTAAAACAAGTATCGGAAGTGAGATCGTATCTAGACACGAAAATTTCCAATGTACAGGAAAAACAGAATGAGGATTTCAGAGCGATGGCAGAATTTAAGACTGACTATGCGGTGATGAAAGCCACATTTGATCTAGTGAAAGCTCAGAATGACGATTACGATGAAGAAATTAAGGATTTGAGAGAAGATATCGATAATGCCAGAGCGACTAATGCAGGTTACGAGGATACGATAGGGGAAATGAAGGAGATTATCAAAGCGTATGAAACGGAGATGAGTGGTTATAGGAAAAAAATCGAAGATTTGTGTACGTTAGTAAATAGCTATGAAAGTAGGTTGAAAGCGTGCGAGGAAAGATCTGAGAAAGGAAATCCGATAGGTACGATTAGTATTATAAAAGATACGAATTTGGAAGCGAAAAAATTGAGAGAAAATGGGATCGAGTTCAACGGAGCGAATTACCACCACCCTACGAGATTTATTACTCTTTTTGAGAATTTTATGAAATCATACCCGAATGTTTCATTGACCGAAAAAGCGAATTTGATGAGACAGTTATTAAAATGGGATGGTGCGCAAAGTTGGAAAGGAAAGTCGAGTATGTTTGTCGAATATGAGGAATTCAAAAATGAATTTTTAGAAGAATTTTGGAGTCGCGCGAAAAAGAACGAAGCGTGGGAATATTTTTGTAACATGGACATGTCGCAAAAATGTACCACGGCAAAGGAATTGATGTTAGAGTTAGAATTATGGGCTACGACGATTGAAGATATGAACAACAAGGAAGAAAAGGACGTAATAAACAAGTTAATTTCGAAATTCCCCGAATGGTGGTTGAATAGAATTAGCTGGTATGAGTTTAATTCACCGTATGAGTTTTTGGACGAAGCGAGCCGAGTAATGAAAAATTGTGAAGAAGATAATAGGTTACTTGACGTGTTTAGCAAAAATGCAAATAAGAATTCGTTGAGAAAGTCCTGGTCGAACAATGCGAGTACTTTTGGCAATTCGAACGCTGGTAACACTGGTCAATCGAACCAAGGCGGCCAAAATTCGAATTTCCAACAGAACAAGCAGTCACAAGACGTACGTTCGACAGGCAATTCAAATAATAATAACGAATCGCGAGCTAACACGAATAATAACAACAACGACAATTATAAAAATAGATTTAGAAAAAGTTTCGCTCCGAATGAGGGAAATAATAGAAATTCTGGTAACTCTGGCTCGGACAATTCGTACAGAAACAACGGGAATAGGAATAATTACAACCAAAACGGTGGGGGTAATTATAGACGTAATAATAATAATGACAATCAGGGGTATCGTGGCAATAGAAATTATGATAATCGTACGTTCGGTAATCGTAATTTTAACAATAATAATAATGGTAACGCTGGGAATGGTCAAGCGAATAACAACGCTGGTCCAAGCACAGCAAGCCAATCGAATTCTACGCCGATATCGGTAAATAGTATCTCTGCGGTTCCAAAAAACGCAGAGGTATCAGGTACGAGCCAGTAGGCCATAAAAAAAGAGTTGCCCATTATACGGCTGGAGATAGGCAGATAATAGGCGATTCGATTGCATATTATCTTGCGAGACATAATCCATCTTCGAATCCGGCGGGGCTCGATACGACTCCATACTTGAAGGAGAACCTATCTCTTCACAGTCTGTATGAGGCGCTCGTATCTGTAAAATTAAAGTCGACAAAAGTATTGTTGTCCATGGGTCAAAGGGAAATGAACGTAGGTAACTTCCCTAATAAATACGTTTTTCCGATGATGAAAAAGATCGTTCGCCTACTCCTAGCGAAGGGTGCGTCCGATATCGTTGTTTTATTTCCTATCGTGAAGCCACGTAGGAAAAATTTCGCTGTAACGTTGAGCAGGCTGTGGGCGTACAAACGTGCGTTCTACAGTCTTGAGAAATTAGGGAATGTCCATTTTTCAGCAGCACCATCGATGTTGTTCGCTGAAACAGAAAGATCGAGACGAACGGGTCAATTATTTTATAAACACGACAAGAATTATTTTGTAAAATATGATAGGTCGAAGTTTTATTATAATAAATATTTTAAGCGTTGGTTCCCATCGAAATTTATCTTTGAAGACGTAAAAACGGAAACTTTTAAATTTATGAATTCGGTTGTACCGAAAAGTACGAATCCAGCTGAGCCTGAGAGGGTGACTATTTCTCATTCCGCGCGTTCTTCGGAGGAAGTTAAAGATGAGGAGGGCAACGTAGTTGGTAGAATTGATCGTTCTGTTAAGATTTCTGAATCAAAATTGAAAGATGACTCTGTCATCCCTGAGGACATTAAGAGAGATATCGAGATTATGAAAGAGGAGAATGATTTGAGAGCAGAGCTGATTTCGGTGGCTGAGAAGTTAGAGAGCATCACCGGAGAGAAGAGCGAATTACTTTCCATCGAGAAGCCTACGCAGGACATAGCTGCGTCGTCAGTCCAGGCAGTGAATTCCATAGACACCCAGAAGGTGTCACCTGACGTAATCGATCAGGAAAATGGCGTTCATTGTTTCGGACGCGACGCCGGAGTTACTTGTGTAGTGCCGACGAAAATAGGTGGGAAAGTCTTTCCTACTCAACTCGACACAGGTGCTCAACCTAACGTCATGGCTTACGAAACAGCTAGGTTACTTTTCAAGGAATATCCTGAAAAATGTAAATTCAGAAAATTGAATAGATTAATCGAGGTACAATTAGCTGACGATCAGATCGTGGAAACATTACATTGCTTATTCTTCGTCGATATGAATTTTGGGAGGTACGAGATAAACGTACCATTTTATATGTTGCCTAAGTGCAACCAGGTTTTTATAATGGGTAGAATATCGATGACTGAATTAGGTATCGAACCGCGTATCAAAAAACGTCATGCTTATTGCCTACCGAAGAACGCAACAGAGAAAGAATACCTTCCTTACCTATCGGAGGAGGAGTATTCGGGGTCGTTGAAAGTCAATACTATTAGACCGGCTAGAAGCTACGGTAATGAGATCAATAACACTATGAGGAAACATACCAGTGCGAAAGGCGATGGTCCGGACGATGTGCCGGAACCTGACAATTCGGCTGAAGTTTTCCTGAAAAAATTATACGAAGGTTTAAACGCGTATGAAAAACAAGGAAAAATTTCGAAAAAATGCGTAAGCTGGGCTTACAATTTGCTGAGTGATTTTTCTGACGTCTTTTCTAAGTCTCCTGGCTGCTACACGGGTTCTCCGGTTCACTTCAATCTGTATGATGAAGAGGAATGGAGGGGACCGAATTACAGGCCATCGAATAAGATGATGCCTGCAATAAAGAAGGAATTAAAAAATATGTTGAGGGATGGTATCGTGACTCCGTCAGATACGATCTATATTAACAATGTATTAGCTAGGATTAAAGCGAATGGTTCGCTACGTTTATGTTTGGATCCCAAATGGTTGAATCCAAAGTTACATAATAATTATAATGAACCAGCTACGTTAGATAGGATCATTACCAAGTGTGGTGATGCCGAATTTTTTTCAAGTTTCGATGTAACGAGTGGTTTTTGGAATCAAAATTTAGACGAATATTCGAAACAGTTTTGTGGATTCGAGATCGAGGGGCAAGTGTATCAGTTTGAAAGACTACCCTACGGTTTAAAAATTTCATCGGCCGAATTTATTAAAATGATTACGAACGTTTTACCCGATAAAGAATCGATTACTGCGTACGTAGACGATATTTTGGTCAGAAATAAAGGTTTCAAACAACACGTTTTGGACATCTTAGAAGTGCTAAAATCGATAAGACAATTTGGTTTGAAACTAAATGCTGAAAAAACTGATTTATTCAAAAGTTCTACGAAACATTTAGGTTTTACGCTATCGACCGGAAAACTAGGTAAACAAAATAAGAAGATCGAGAAATTACTTCAATTTGAAGAAAAACACACAAAAGACGGTGTCTTCAAATTGAAAACGGTTAAAGATATACAAACGTTAATGGGTCTTACTAATTTGTACAGAAGATTCATTCCTAAGTATAACGAAATTACGGCTCCGATGATGAAGTTAACTCATAATGATAGTGAATTCATATGGGGGGAAGAACAAAATGAATCGTTTTTGAATTTAAAACGAGAATATTGTAAGAATTTTGATTTATGTACTCCTATCGATGGTTTAGACTTTTGGTTGTATACTGAGTGTTTGGAAAATTCGATTTCTTCGGTTCTGTATCAAAAAGTCGAAGGAGAATCGCGTATTATTATGTTTCTGGATAAAAATTTAACTGATTATCAGAAACGGTACACGATTACCGATAAAGATATGCTAGCGGTAACTTATTCGCTGAAACGTCTTGAAATGTGGCTACACGGTAGGAAGGTACACGTGAGATCAGACTTGAAAAGTTTGATCTCAAAGTATACTGACCTAGCGCAAACGCATAGAAAGGCAGCGCATTGGATTACGATCTTGAACGGTCACGATCTTGAGTATGATCTGAAATTGACAAAAACAGAGATTAACAGAGTTAGGTCAGGTCAAGATGACAGTCTAACGATCAATAATATTAGCATTATTGATCCCGATAGCACTCAATATACTGGTCTTGAACCTATCGAATTAAACAAAATTCAAAATTTCAGGAAAAATTTGTTAGAATTATTATGCGATTTGGAAAATTGGCAAAAGAAAGATGATTTTTGTCAGAAAATTTTTGAAGAATTAGATCCGAAAGACGAATTTTTGACCGAAAGACAGAAACAAACGAAGCATCGAGTAGGCAAAAAATATGAAATTACGAAAGATAACGGTAAAGAGATGCTGTGGCGTAAATATTTCGATGGTACTAAGGTACCAGTGTTGCCACAGGATCTTTTCAGAGACGTAGTTTATTATTTACACGATATTTATGGCCATGTTGGAGGAAATAAACTGGAATTAATATTCAGACAGTTATATTTCCATCCCAACGCTTTAAAATTTATAAAAATGAACACAAATATGTGTATCGTTTGTAAGATCAACAAAAATTACGGTCCTAAGCGTAGGTTGCAATATGCACAGGTAGAAGCTTACCATAAAGGCGAAGTTCTATCTGCGGATATTTGCGGTCCTATCGCAGCCATTAAAGGTGAAACGAAATATTTATTCGCGGTTAAGGATATTTTTACTTCGAAAGTTTGGATTTTTCCGGTAACGAATATAAACGCGAATACGATCGTAGAAAAAATGGATCAGATGTTTGAAATTCTCAAGAATTACAACATCTTACCTAGGAAAATTATTACCGATAATGGGACTCAATTTACGTCTAAACAATGGAAAGAGTTAATTAAATCGAAAGGTGTGAAATGCGCGTACACGTCACCGTTTTCACCGAGAGGTAGTTCGATTGAGAGAGTGTTTAGATGTTTAGGTGAGAAATTAAGGGTAAAAATCAACAAAACGTATCCAGACGATAAATATACTCACGAAGGATGGGATGAGTATGTTGAGGAGGTTGAGCAACAATTAAATGATCAGCCAAACGCGTTAGGAATTTGTCCGAATGAGTGTTGGGGAATCGAAGAATCACTGACAATCGATTTACCTGTAAAAAGAAATAAAAGAAATTTCAAATACGAATTGAAAAGGTTGAGGGAACTTTTAGATAAAAATTTACTCCCCTCAACAACGTCTAGCGAAGTTTTAAACATGCCATGGGATCCAAATCACACGATCGTCGATGGTGATGGATATACACGTGTCGTAGTCGATGGCGCTTGTGCCCAAAATGGGAAACAAGGGGCAATCGCAGGCATAGGAATTTGTTTTTCACCAGATTCGTCCTATAATATATCAGAGAGGATTAGTCACGATAAATATCGGTGCACTAATAACCTAGCTGAAATTATAGCAGTAAAAAAGGCCATGGAAATAGGTATCGCGAAAGGTATTAAAAAAATGAAAATTTTGACCGATTCTAAATATACTGTTTACGCGATTAATGAAGGAGCTGTGAGATGGAAAGCTAGAAATTGGAAAAATTACGCGAAAAAAGACGTTTATCACAAAGAAATCTTTCAAGATATTCTGAAATTAAGGAGAGAGTTCGATAGGTGTGAGGTAAAACATGTTTTCGCGAGAAGGTACGAATACATGAACGTGCTTGCGGACCAATTGGCCAGGCAATCAGTGTATACGTACGAGGTTCAGGTCGCGAGAATTGACGAAATGACCGATGAACAAGCGATGGAAAATTTTATTCGCGAAAAAAAGAAACAGATGCGAATTTTTGATGAACAAAATTTCAATAAATCACACGGTGATTTAATTCCGTACGAAGAAGGCGATTTGGTTTTGATTCAAGCACACAGACAATCGTGTGCTGATAAATTAATAAGCAAGAAATTACTAGAAAGAAGGTATGGTCCGTACGTAGTAAGATGTTCGCATGGTGCAAATTGTTACTCGGTGCAAGATTACGCAGGTATAACCGACGAGAAATGTGTAAACGCGAGACAGATTATTATGTTTTTAAGTAAGGACCAATTAAACGAATGCGAAACCGAACCGAGATGCCAGTCGTTACTGGATACGAGATCAATACAAGAGAGAATAAACGATTTTCTACGTGTCAACGAGAGAATGGGTATTAAAATTACAGCTCCTACGGTAGAAAATGAGAGAGAGATAAACGAAGCGTTAGAAAATTCGTTTGAAGAACCGGATGATGTGATGGATGAGGTAGAGAAGGAATTGGAAAGAGAGTTGAAAGAAATGGAGAAAGATAGTGAACTGGGGCATAATGCACCCGTTGTACTTACGAGTAAATCTGATAATCTGACAACAGATAATGAGAACGTTAATATACCGCAAGTAGATTCTGGTATCGATACCACGTTCGAATCTTCGGATTCGGACAATGAAAATTTGCAAGTTTCGTCCAGCGAAAGTCTGAAAGCAAAAAATTCGATTAGAATAGGTTCCAATCCTATTTCTAAGATACAGATTGATTCAAAATTCGCTGAAAGCTTACCTAAAACCGATTTGGTGGAAGGGAGGTTGACGAGAGCAAAAAGGCGGGAAATATTACGTTCAAATAATGAATCCAACAATTCGATCGATTTTGATGAGACGAATTTCAATGTGTTGGATGAAGCGAAAATTTGGACAAATGACTCTGACGATGATTTTGTTCCTAAAACGATAAAAAAGCCTGTAAAAAAATTGGCAAAGTCTATCGCTAAAAAGCGAGTTGAAGCAGATAGGAAAAAATTACCTATCTCTTCTGATTCAGAAGGCGAGCTCGATGGGACTGAGCAACTTCTGGATACCTATAATGATGTCAGAAAAAGACATAAAAAATATTATATTTCTAAAGCCGAGGGGCAAATTTTGGAAGAAGCCCTTCGCAAAAATTTGAGCACGTCTGTGCTAGATAAATTAATAGGCGAAGCCAAAGAAATAGTTTCGAAACGAGGCAAGAAAACGAACGGTGAGGCTGCGAAGAAAGGCAAGCCAAATACGAAAAAACCGTTACATTTGAATTATATCGTTTTGAATAGGCTAAACCTAGGCCAGAAAATGGTGATAGGTAACTATTTCTTAAATTTAGGCTCGTAATTTTGACGTTGGTGGCAATTGCCAACCAATAAGATGGGTTTATAGGTAGAGTAGGGAGGAATCGGACTGCGGGCCGGTGTCCGGACTGCGATACCTAGGTTCTCGTCGATCTACGTAAACTGTTCTCCCGCCGTTTTGCGCTTGTTGTCAAGTATCTTTCGTCTAAGTCGTACCTTCGTTTTTTCGTACCTTTCTAGTCAATTTTTTCTAGTCTTTCATTTCGGCGTGCAATTTTTTTTGATGCTGGTGGCCTTTTCGGAGGTGTTATTAGCGATTACTTTCGGTGATCGTCTATTTTTCTTCGATTTCTCCGGCCGTATTATTTTCCAGCGAGCTCCTATTTTTTGGGATAGCACGATTTTTGCCGATTTTGAGGTACGCGTGGGTATAAGTCGTCGTCGTCGTTGAAGCGGGTGTAATTTATTTTTTCACGTAAGTTTTGAATTTCATGTAATATTTATAAGCGCGATTGTATCGATAATTCACAATTTGCGTAATTTTAATCGAATATACATGTGCAATTTAGGCGATAATTTGTTTTTTGATGGATCCGAGTCCGACGAGAATTTGCCTGAGTAAAATCGAAATCGTGTTGTTGGCGGTAGCGGCGATTTCGCAGAACGTGTGGATATCAGGCTGTTGTATTTGCGTCGTCGGGGCCATCTGGTCAAAATATCTTCGCGCTAAGAATCAGCACGCTGCGTTATTGTGGGCCGACAGGGTTTTTGCAACGAGAGACGTCGGTTCCCAGACAGAAGAAGGTTCGATTCCTGCGTTAAACAGGGTTCGCACGCTGCAGGTATCGCCAGATACGTCTACGCCGCATCGTTCGGTTCCGGCGAGGCCCAGATCCATCAGCGATAGCTATTCGGCGTCGGAGGACGGGAACGAGATAGAAGTCGAGATTACCGGTGACAATTTGGCAGACGTTCGCCGAGGTCTTCGATTAGGAAGAGGGACGCTGAGGAGCCCGAGAGGGAGATCTCCGCTGGGCAGCAACCGCGCATCTTTAATAGGAAGGTCCTACGTTTTCGATTGTTAAGATGGCGGAAGCAGCTGGATCACCCTCGTCGTCGTCGTCGGAGCCTCCATCTTCCGATGCTTCTCCAGAGTCGGCGCACTCGAGGAGGTCTTCGAGGGTAGCTGGTTGCCCCATCTGCCTGAAAAGTCTCCTCGAGGTGTCTCAGCATGCGCCGGAGGGGGTAATGGATATCCGTTACTACCCGACGTGTGGTCATGCTGGACACTGGCACTGCCTCGAACGTTGGCATTCGACCGCAGTGTTATGTCCGGTGTGCTTCAAGGTATGTCACCCGGACTTCCTGCGATCGGTGTGGCCGGATGAGTTCGAGGAGTGCGAGGCGAACGATTGGCCGGAGAGCAATCTGATCCCTCGGTTCGATCTGGCTTGTCGAGCGAAGAACATGGAGATTCGCTCGCTCCTCAAGCTAATCGACCGGAGGGACAAGACGATTAAGGAGATGGAGGCGGAGCTGAGGGAGACCGAACGAATCGTCGATAGGATGACCGGTCAAGCCGTAGCCCCGGAGCTGTTGTCTGCGATCGTTGAATCGGCGAAGGAATATGCCAGAACGGGTAATATCGCTCCAGCACCGGCGAACGATAATAGGCCGTTCGAAGGCGAAGAATTGGAAATTAGCGACGACGAGTTCATCATAGTGGACGAGGTCGAAGCTGATGAAGATGAAGATCTCGTCGAAGTGATCGATATCGACGACGAATAAGGTATCGTTGATTTATTGTTACTATGCTCGATTCTCGGTTCTTTGATGCGTACCTTCGGTGTCGAAAATTGTTTCGTTCTCGTTTTGTAAATAGTTTTTTCTATCTGTGATATTTTTCTATTTTCTATATTTTTCTATATTTACTTTCCTATGTATGTTTTTGCACGTGTAAATCTAGTCAGAAATATTCGTCCTTTACGAATTTGGCAAGTTACTAGGTTTTTGATGGTTAAAAATCGAAAATTTCGCTGGTCACAAAAAATGGCTATGCTATATAGTTAGAGGATCTGCATTCGTTGCTGCTGGGCGGCGTCGGATCGTTTTTTTTCTCTTCTTTTCTAGTCTTGTTTTTTTTACGTGCATTCTTCTATTTTTCTATTTTTCTTATATGTATATTATGTTGTATCGTGTGCTTTGTAATATGCCACGTACAAATTTTCTCTTTCCGCTGGTAGAGTAGACGACGACGACGACGAACGACGATTTATTTTTTGTATTTTTCTATCTATGTATGTTTTTCTTCTCGTATTGCCAAAATTTTTATGTTCTTGCCATATCTGAATCGGTTAGGCTTCGTAGATCCTTTATCTGCAGCTCGATCGACGAATAGGAGTTGATTTTTTCGTTTTCTTATTCTATAAAGTCACAAAAAAAAAAAAAAAAAAAAAAAAAAAAAAAAAAAAAAAAAAAAAAAACAAAAAAACGGAAAACAAAAAGAAAAAAAAAAAAATATTAAAAAATGGTAACTAGAAGTTGGTTACGTTCTTATAATTAAACTTATTCTATATGGTAACTAGGTTTCTATCGCAGCTGCGATCAATTTTATTTTCTTTGGCAATTTCGAACGTATTCTATGGAGAAAGATACAAATTTTTCTATATTTTTTTATTCTCCTTTATTTTTATGAAAAGGTCTATCGAGCTTGCTCGAGTTATTTTTTCGAATAAAAAATTACAACAAGCTAAAGTCAAAACGGGTCCGGTATTTTTATATTTCACAAATCGATCGGTTGGAAAATATTTTCTATTTATTTTCTTGTAACTATTTTTCTATTTGGGTGTCCAGCCGATTCGAGAATAGAGTTCAGTTTAACGGTTATGTCAAAACCCATTCGATATCGTGCATGTGCTAAGCTGGTCTTACGATGTTACGATCGAATGTGGTAATTATTAATTAATATTCACCCATTTATTATGTTTAATACTGGTATTTCTTATTTTCCGGTATGTTTGCTTGGATGATTTTCTATGCGACCGTAAAGTCCATAGAAAACATACCGGCGTACGAGTACTTACTCGTCACATTGTAAATATTTATGCATGTATTGTTTATTCGTTGCAAGTGCACCATTTATTTCTGCATTTTGCACTTGCACGAAGTTTTTCTATTTATTTTTGTAAATTAACCGGCGAAAATATTTCTACTTACGTTTTGGTCTTGATTATCGATAACAGTTTGGGTAAAAAAGCACCGATCCACGTGGATTCGGTTGCGTCGGGTACCTAAGGCTGTAGGGAAACATTTTGACTAATTAATTTTATAAAACTTTACCAAAAACATTTTATAATTTTGAAAAATTGAAGCTTGCTTCACCAAAAAAAAAAAAAAAAAAAAGATTTCTTCGTGTGTTTATCAACAAGTTTGTTGATTTTCGTTACTCAGGTTGAGTTTTTCAGCGGCTAGTAACGTGGCGTACGGTGCGATCACGTAGTGGTAGCACTGTACGTCTACGTGACGTAGTTCTGGTCGTATTTTCTGTTTTTATTTTTTTTTACTATTATTGTTTCTTGTTCTTCTGGTCAATATGTTCCTGTTCTATTTAGGTTAATTTATTTTCGGTCGAGATCATGTAGGTAGAAAGGTCGGTAATTTTCATCATGTACGTTTCAATATCGTTCGTTATGTTCGATGTTGATTTAATTTTTTTTTTGAAATGTATTTCATCTATTTTTGCGCTATGCGTATTTTATCATGTATTTTTTGTGGTCTCATTTTTGAACCAGGTTTTAATCTTAGGCTAAGTTTTTGCTACGTTCATACAAACGTTTTTAATTTTGCATATGTCATTTTAGTCGCTATGCGACATGTTTTTTTAATTTTTAGTAATGATATGCGTGGCAGAATATTGTAATTGTTCTTATATTTTGCGAATATTTCATGTCATGTTGTTTTATAGCCTATGTTGTAAATATTGTTAGGGATAAAATTTCTTGTTCGTTTTTGGAAATTTTTATTATTTTAAATCCAAATTTGTTATTTATAAATTTTGATGGAATCGAAAATTGGCCAAAAGCTAGGTAGGGGAAAGAGCTTACGACTGTTACAGTCCGTAACTTTTTCAATTTGTAAAAAGTCATAAAGGTCATTTTCGATTAAATTTATTTCAAATTTGGATGGTCGTATTCTTCTTGAATAGGACCGTTGTATTTTTTCATGTTTTGTAAACTGTGATATTTATTCTTAGGCGATCAAATGTTAATTTTTGTAATGTTTCGTTAGATTTTAGGTTACTTTGAATTTGTACACGTTCTTTATGTTCAATTGTCAAAGTTCCTGTACGTGTATGTGTTCGTGCGATATGTAAATATTACGTTATGCGGTAATGTTTTGCGTTATTTCTGCGCCCATGTCGGAAAATTCGATTTTTCCCAATGTATTGTAATATGTATTGAACATGTTATTTTGATTTTTATGCATTATATTTTGTTTGGTGCATTATGTCATGTTTCAATGTCATATTCTTCGGGAGGGGCAGGAATGGACTCAGGTAGCCGTCTGTGGTCCAATGTCGCAATTCGAAGCTAAGGTTGTTCCCGAGAATATTTATTTCAACATAATCTCGTGGGGGCAATGAAGCGGTAGCTTTAATACCTACCTAAATTGCGCCATTGGACATCGTATTTGCGTAGACGAATACGTACCCTTTTGTCGGCAACGGCAAATAGGTACCTATTCGTATACGTATACGAGAATTATTTCTGTGTCCATTGTATTAGTCGATGGATATTTTCAAATTATGGTACCGGTTATCGCGTTGGCGACGTACGGTACAATAGGCCCAACGTAGCTTCGGCTACGTTGAGTTGCCTATCTAAAATGCTTATCGTAAACAACTTGCTTTGTCGGCGAGTTGTTTACAACTTTCGAACTTTCGACCGAGGGGAAAAGCTTCGTCTCGTATGCCGTCATTTCTGACGAATACGAGTCAACTTTCTCCTATCTCCATCGACTTCAACCAATGACAGACCTACCAAAGTTCATCCCTTCCTGTCTTGCAACCGGTGCTTACGGAGTACGAGGCTCTCGAGCTTCGTAAGCTCGGTCTAGTATTCTTCGGAACTTTTACTAGCCTATACGTATATCGCGAACGAAAGCTTATCGTATCGCTATTATTACTCACGTGTACGAGTTTATTCGTTTGCACTTTGTGCTTTTTTCGTGTGCTCTATGAGCTTTTATATTTGTGCAATTCGTGTGTGTAATTAAGAGTTGAATTACACGTATTCGATCGCGAATTGGTGTTTTTATTTCTACGAGAAAAGTTCAAGCAAAGTGTCAGGTACACGGACATGCGTTGAGTGAACATAGACTTCGAGGTATTGAGTCGGAGACCCGTCCACCTATCTTCGACGAAATCATCGAAGCAACCCAAAGACGGTTACAAGTTTTTCACCCAACTCATATGTTTTAACATTTTTTCCAATTTGAAAAATTTTTGCAATGATTAAAATTTTTGGGGAATATAAAACTGCACGACAAAAAAGGGGGTTGCACGACGAGATTGGCGCAACTGAATCACAACCAAATAAAGGGAATTCACGACACAAAAAATGAGAATTGCACGAGAACTATGAACGACGAATTAATGCGAATGAACAATAATTTAGAGATAAAAATAATTCTTTCCACGACAAAATAAAGTTTTGCACGACGAGATATGGATCTAAAAGTCTTAAAACTAATTTGAACATGGACATGGGACATAGTGTCCCAAAAGTCCCAATCTGAATAACTGGGACATATTGTCCTGAAACTAATTTTGACATGAACACAGTGTCCCAAAACCCTCAAACTGGACAAAATGCCCCAAAAACTTTCAATTTGGACATCCCAAATACCTCAATTTAAAAATAATATCCCAAAAAACTTGACTGGGACATAGTGTCCTAAAACTAATTTTTACATGGATATTGTCCCAAAACTTCGAATTAAGACGTCTCGAATTCCTCAGTTTAGAAGTGTTTATTTTCCCAAAAAACTGAATTGGGACATAGTGTCCTAAATAGTATATTATGCAACAAGGGAGATAAAGTGATTTTCGACGAATTTTGAGGTTTATTGCCCGAGCGAAGCGAGGGAAATAACTCAAAATCGTCAAAAATCATTTATCTCCCGAGTTGCATACGATATTTTTCATTGTAGAGGGAGTAAAAGTCGAGTTTGAGCACTCGAGCGATTCGCGAGAGGGAGTAAAAGTAGACTTTTACTCCCTCTACAATGAAAACTAATTTTGGGAATGGACAATGGACATAGAATCTCGAAACCCTCAATCTGGACGCAATATCCAAAAACTTCCCATCTGGATGTTCCAAATACTCTTATGTACCTCAATTTAGACGTAATACCTCAAAAAACTCAATTGGACATGATGTCCTGCAACAAATTTTGACATGGACATCATGCTCAATGTTTTTTTTGAGAACAATGTCGTCGTCAATTTCATTTTAATTTCGTCGCGGATTTCATTTCATCTGTCGTTACAAAAGTAGTCGTTAGAAAATTAATTTTATTGTTCATTTGAGACGCAGCCAGGGATACCCGACCATATGTCGGAAAATTTTTTTTTCGTTTTTTTGACTCTTTAAATAGTACAGACTTGTACCTTTCGAATAGCGCAAACCGCATTAAAAAAGGTTGAGAAATGAATTTTCTATGATTTTTCAAAGTTTACCAAAAAATGATTTTCAAAAATCAAAGTTTTGAGAAAAACGCAAAACAAAATTTGGAACTGTTTTCAATGAATAAAAAAAAAATGATGTTCTGTAAACGACTTTTCTCATCGGAAATGGTTTATTTACGTCCTCTTACATCATTTTAGGTCATTGACCCCTTCCAGAAGTTGCCGGCATCGAAAATCGAAACCATACCATATGTCGGGAATCATCTTTTTTCAAGAAATAATGTCATTTTTGGTACAAAATTTGTTTTTTTAATAATCGTACACCACTGTAGTTCATTAAAACGAACCTGAAATTACGTGCATTGAGAAATGAAATCATAGTGCAAGTCAAACAACTTTACAAACCAAACGGTGAAAATCATGCTTTGAAAATTAGTGTTCAACAAATATCCGGATAATCGAAATGAAGAGTTTCAACGGGAAAAAATTGAATTTTCGATTTCGATAATCAATTTTTCGATTTCGATAATCGATTTTTCAATTTCGATTTTTTTGATTTCGATAATCGATTCTTCAATTTCGATAATCGATTTTTCAATTTCGATAATCGACCTTTAAATTTTGTGAGGGTTCGTGAAAGAATTCGGGAACTCTCGGAAAAGTTCAACCGTTTTCGGGATGTTTTCGGAGCTGTTCGGCAATTTCCGTGTGATATCCGGTTCCAAATAGTATTTGGTATTTGGATATCCGGATATTTGTTGAACACTACTACGTTTCAATAATAATGAAAGTTGTAAATTTTAACATATTTTTATAAAATTCCGACATATGGTATGGTTTCAATTTCTCAGAGGCCTTCAGCAAAATTCGTTTTTTAACCAAGAAGATGACACTTTTGGGACCTGAACCTATTCTCATATGAAAGTAGAGGGTTCATAGTATACACATTGATGAAAAAAAATTTTTCCATATTTTTGGTCATTTTTTCTTAATTTGCGTTTTTCTCGAAATTTACTTTTCCGACATATGGTCGGGTATCCCTGGCTGCGTCTCATTTAATTTTTTTTCTGTGATTTTTTTTATTTCGACGTGCGATCTTATGTTCTGTCGTTCAATCATTTGTTGTAATGTGATAACATTCTTTCGTCGTTTGTTCCATTATTTTATCGTTAGTTTCCTACCTTTTGTCGTGCAATTAAATGGCACCCAAAATTTTTTTATTCAAAATTTTTTTCATTTCTGAATTTTTTCGAAATTTTTTTCCACCATATGTGACCTGGAATAGTCAGAAAAACAGATTTTTCGTTTTTAATCGAAATTGATAGAAGACAGTATACTCTTTTCAATGAAACAACCCGCAGGCTCCAGATCTTATTATTTTTGCTGTAAAATAAATTAGTTTTTGCCAGGATGCTTAATTTTCGACACATTTTCAATAAAAAATGAATTTTGAACCTCCGACTGAGATATCTCAAAAGCATAGCTCTCTAGAAAAAAAAACTAATGGCACTTTATAGAAAGGAAATTTTACGCCCTACAATTTATGTTCTATTAATTTTCTTCGTAGAACCCTTCCTTTGCTCAGAAAATTGACTTCAAGTGGCAAAAATTAACAAAATAATATGTAAAAAAAAGGTCAATGAAAAATTGTTAACGTTTGACTCTTGAAGTAAATTTCTGAGCGAAAAAAGGGTTCTACGGAAAAAAATGAATAGAGCATAAATTGTAGAGCGTAAAATTTCCTTTCTGTAGAATGGATTCAGTTTTTTTCTCATAGCTTTTGAGATATTTCAGTCAGAAGTTCAAATTTCAACTTTCAAACGCGACTTTTTTTTTAGCGCGCTTTTCTCGGAAAGTTGACTCTGGTCAGCGGCCCCTTTTCGTAGACCACGTCACATGTGTTTTTTTTTTGAGATTTAATAAAAAATTATTTAAGAAATTCGATAATCAATGAGCAGTTGAGCGATTTAGGTTTATTTTACGTACATTGAAAAAAGCTTGACCGAGGACCAAGTGTTGACGAGTTCGCTGTAATTCATAAAAACAGCCGAATTGTTTTATATTAATATCACATTTTAACACATAAGTGTTTTTATTTTTCTCATCGATTATATCTTTTGAAAAAAAAAAAAAAAAAACATTTTATACGAATGGTAATTTTTTATTCAGGTGTGTATTTACTTATTTATAATATTACCCGAGACTTCATTTTCCACCCACTCACTCCCCCTCCTCCCCCAGATCAATTCAAAAAATATTTCATGCTCAGCTCTTCTGTGCCCTTTCAAAAAAATTGGCTAGATCTGTCGTTGCATTCCGTTTCAATTTTTGAAAAAAAGGTGACAAAACAGAAACACCTTTCCAAATGTGATAATTATTCATAAAACAACGAGTCGCAAGAATGTGTTTGTATCAGCGAAAATGTATCAATAGTCGACTTGTTTGCCAAAATTTTCAATACATTTGGCACCCGGATCCTATTAGGAATTATAAATCTTTTTAAAAGCGTATTATTAGTGTATAGAAAAACGATGCTAATACGAATACGAAGACGACCACGACGATAATCAGCATTGCTGTACATACGTAAGAGCATACTCGTACACACGTATATTTTTACATTCTGACGAAGCAGCAGCTCGACCAGCACATCTTCCAATCACAGAATATACGTATTACTCGTATATATACCATTCACCTTGAAACTCTTTTTCTTTTTATAACAAGATTTCCGGTGCTATTGTTTCAGAATGGATAAATAAATGAATTACGATATGAACCAATAACGTTGCCCGAAAAGAATATCAATTCGGAGCATTTCGTAACGTAGCACGTTCGGTCATCCGGTGAATTACGCGACTCACATAGCCGATGAGCCAGCAGCACCAGACTAGTCAACTAAAACAGTATAAGTGTATACCTACCTAATACCTATTCGGGGCTGTACAGTGTACCTGTATATTACCGCAAACTGTCATATCGTACGATGACGACAAATTCGTATAGCATGCAGCCTGCCATCTACAGCCAAGGTAGCAGCCGCGTATTCGGAAAATGGCAGCATGCCGCGCTTCCATATCGCAGGACGTGATTGTGACCGAGGTAGCCGGTAGCCAAGATCATACTTACGCCGTCAACGACGCGACGACGCTGTTCGCCATACCCATATAAGCATAACCTACCATCACATTGTTAGTGGATTTTGTCTGATCCATTATACGATGCACTTCAGACATTTGCACAGCATCGGAAATGATCATTCGTCGTTTTCCACATAAGGAAGCAGCATGTATGCAATGTTAGGCGGTTCGATTCACTCAGCCAGAATGCATCCTTATCAGTCAGCTAGCCAGGGTCTATTTTTCTTATCAGTTAATCATCCAGGGTCCATTTTCTGTTCTGTTTACTAGCTCCCAAATAATTTTGACACAAGTGGGATTTTGACCATCAAAGTCCAAAGGGTATAGCCGGATAAGGGGTGGTTTTGGCCCCAGCCCCGACTTTTGATCTAATGCCCCCAGATTGTGTACCTTGAAGGAAAAAAATTCTGGAAAAAATTTTGGCCCCAACCCCCTCCCTTTCGGAGCTATGGCCATTTTATTGCATCATTTTCAAGAATTTTTTATTCCAACGGAAGTGAATGAAACTTTTTGTTCTTTGGTACAAAGTTATATCTCATAGAGGTCTATTCACGATAATTTTTTCATCAATTTTGGTGCACTCCTTCATGAGGTTTTGGCCATTTGAAATTTTCAACTGTAAAAAAAACCTTAACAGCGAAGTTCGACTAATTTTTGAAGATATCTTAAAAATGTGTTTTTTGACGTAGATTCACGTCACGTATTCAGTTTTGGCGATTGAGGTGGCGCAAAGGCCGAAAATTGCGAAAAACCGTAAAAAATGTTGTTATTTCGGCAGGTTTTCCCAAATTTTGAGCATTTTATATGGAAAGAAATGATCAAATGAAAAAACCAATCTCGCAGTCGTGTTCAGCAGGTCAAAATATCCTGATAAACACCCTTTTCGCGATCGTTTTACTTTAAATCTCGAAATTTAGTTTTATTGTCATGAAAAATCAATGAAAAAAGTGAATTTCGTCATTTAAAGTAAAGTGATTGCGAAAAGAGTGTTTATCGGGGTATTTTGACCTGCTGAACACGAATATGGGATTGGTTTTTTAATTTGATCATTTCTTTCCGTATAAAAAGCTCAAAATTTGGGAAAACCTGCCAAAATAACAACATTTTTTGCGGTTTTTCGCAATTTTCGGCCTTTGCGCCACCTCAATCGCCAAAACTGAATACGTGACGTGAATCTACGTCAAAAAACACATTTTTAGGATATCTTCAAAAATTAGTCGAACTTCGCTGTTAAGGTTTTTTTTACAGTTGAAAATTTCAAATGGCCAAAACCTCATGAAGGAGTGCACCAAAATTGATGAAAAAATTATCGTGAATAGACCTCTATGAGATGTAACTTTGTACCAAAGAACAAAAAATTTCATTCACTTCCGTTGGAATAAAAAATTCTTGAAAATGATGCAATAAAATTGCCATAGCTCCGAAAGGGAGGGGGTTGGGGGGCCAAAATTTTTTCCAGAATTTTTTTCCATCAAGGTACACAATCTGGGGGCATTAGATCAAAAATCGGGGCTGGGGCCAAAACCACCCCTTATCCGGCTACACCCTTTATACCAAGTTTAAATTTTTTTATACATATATCTTGAATTTTTACAATTCCAAATTTTTTCAAAATGGTACCCAATTTTTATTTTTTTTAAACTTCAATTATCTCAAAATTCATTCAAGTTTGATTTTTAAAAACATTGCTTGTTTTTTTAAATTTCCGAGTTGGATAAAATTTTGTAAAACATACAGGTTGAAAAAAAAATTGAAATCCGAAGTTGCAAAATTGGAAAAATTTTGAAACTATGGAAAAAGATTTTGAATTGGAAGAAATTAAAAAGAATAAAGTTGATAAAATTAAAAAAATCAACGTTGGGAATATTTTAAGAAAGGAAATTTAAAATAAAAACAATTTTACAGTAGGAAAGTTTTTGTTTTAAAAAATTTTCCAACTTTGCCTTCTTCGATGAAAGCTTAGATGGAAAAGGGACGTTGGTGAAAAAGTGTAGTTTTGAGAAAAACACGATTTTAGTTTTCTCTTTAGTATAACTAGACGTACTTTAACAAAACCGATTGAAATATTTTTTTTTTAAATTGAAGTTCATTGTTTTCTCTATCACGTCGTTCAAACCATAAGTTTCTATCTTGAACGATATACTCTCACAATATCAATTTTAAAAATAGCTTATTTACACTCCTTTTCCAGAGATCGACTTTTTTCATCATTTTTTCCAGTTTTATTCACTTTTTAAGGCTCAAAACGTCAAAAATGTAATAAATACTTTGAAATAAACCATTTTTCAACATTCCAACAACCAAAACTCACTTTTGAATATCCAAAACCTCGAAAATTCCAGAGCCTGAAATTAATCAATATAATTGTGATAAGAGTATATTTTTAGAGAATAGAGAAGTAAATCTCATAATATTACCATTATTTAAGATTTTTGAATATGACATCGTAGTATCGTACTCGACACCTTCAAAATACTCAAAACTTGACCGTTAACCCCGAATTACCGCTATATTTTGATGAGGTGATAAGAATTTCAGTTAGGAGTTGGTCAACATAAAATGATTTTTCTCAACCAGGTGGTCATATTTTTTCATGGAACCGGGTAATACTGAACTACTGATGCATGAAGGTTCCCCAAATCCATTTTTCCACCTAAGCCTTCATAATGTTTTTCAGCTCTAAAATTGTGTCCAATGATTTTCAATTTTTTCAGTTTTTTTTAAAACTATATTAGGTAAAATTTTTCCAATTGGAAATTTATTAGAACTTTTTTCTAGGTGCTTCGAATTTTTAAAAGAAATTTCAACATCGTGTTTTTCGAAATTTCTTTCAGTTCAATAAATAATTACTTGGAAAATTTTTTGAAAAGACAAAAAATATAAAATAAAAAAAAATTTAATCAAAGTTGGAAAATTTTTTACAAAATTTTATGTAATTTAAAAATTTTACCGATGATGGAAAAATTGTATAATTGGTTACTGCTTGAAAATTGAAAAAACTTGAACTTGGAATAAATTTGGACTTGGATCGTCGAAATGTCGCTTGCGTTAAACTTATTTAGGGTCTATAATTTCTGTTTCTGTTTCTGTTCTGTCACTTCCTGTCGCATTCTGCCAGGGGTCATCCTGATCAGTCAGCAAGCCAGGGTCCAACCTTTCTTAAATTGTGAATTTGAGACTCCAGCCCTGATTACATCTCATCAGATCTGAATAGATCCAATTACATTGAAAACATTTTATACCTGTTCACATCTGTTTACATCTAATCACATCACAACATTGACACAGGACAACATCACAAGAAAGAGTTTTCCCCCTCCAAAATTATGGTCAAAAGTTGAAAAATGATGAGAAGTTGGAATTCAAAATTACACCTCCAATTCTTGCTCTAATAATTCTGAGAAAAAGACCTAGAAAGTAAGAGAGAAAAGGGGCATCAATAAGTTGAATACTCGTTTATCTTGGCATCACAGGTTGGTCGCATGAATGATGAAAGAAAGTGAGGGTGAAGGAAATGATCGAAGACGGTACATTAAGCCGCTGCAGCATACATACACTTGTACCAAAAAAAATTAACCGAGTTTATGTTTGAAAAAGTGTTCGTGGTGTTAACATTATTCCGAGCCGCGGCTACGCCCCTTATTAATGCGTATTTCTATCAATCGTTCGTGGAGATTTTTGTGGAAATTCTTGCACATAGTTAGACAAAAAGTAGGCGAATGAGACAGAAAGGCAAAATGAACTTTACTCGAGAACACGAAACTAGCAATTATCAGCGCCGCTTTAATTATTCTCCTCCGCCATACCTGTACGTAGGCACAGCACAACACACATATAGGCACACAATTTTACCATATAGTGCGAGTAATTACCGCCCGTTTCTTCGATAATTAAAAAAAAATAAGAAAAAAACACGAGACTATTTTTCATATGCGGTATTTTTTAATTTTCAATTCGGGCTTGATTAAAGACGCTGCTGTTGCGTATCTTAAGACTATTAATAATTCACCCGGATTTACCCGGCTCATCTCTTTTTGCCTTCTCTCGCCTTCATTACAAAAGTAGTTTTATATTAGATTTTTTTGTTGATCGAAGAGTATTTTTCGACTGTCTCTTTCCCAAAATCACGTTTGCAAAAATTGGAATAATCTTAATATTTTGTACATCTACTCAGTGCTCACATTAAAAAATTGTCATCCTGCAATGAATAAGAAAAAAAGTCGAAGTTTAATCAGTGGAGACAAATTAGAAAATAAAAAAAAAACATTTTTGCCTAGCAAAGCTTTTATTTCGAAAAATTGTCAAGAGTGGTCCCAGAATAACCTCAAAGATTTACCACCCCACAGACCTCAGGCAAACTTTTTTAGAGGGGTTAACCCCTCCAAAATGCCGTTTTTTCAGATTATGTCCTCGGGAGTTGATTTCAGGACAAAAATAGCTCAGTACTTTTTTGTTCCACACTCAATTTTCAACATTTCTTGTACGAAATTTTTTTTCAATAGGACCTCAAGGAAAGGAGATAGAGAGTCCTGAAGGAAGGGGGTTGGGGAAATTTGAAAACGTGATAGATAATACGTATAAAATCGTATTAAACAGTATGTTTTTGGTATGAAAATAGTAGCATTATGTAAATTGGTGGTGTTAATACTATTTGACCCCCCCCCCAACCCTTTATATGTGCCCACCCCACCTCACCTTTTTGTTTTTTAGCAATAGCAATATGATTGCTGAGGGGTGAGGTGGGGTGGACACATAGGAGGGGTACAGGATCAAGAAGCATTTTTGACCTTATACCCCTCCCATGTATCCACCCTACCTACTCCTCAATTATATTGCTATTGCTAAAGAAAACAAAAAGGTGAAGCGGGGTGGGTACATATAAAGAGGTGGGGGGGGCAAATAGTATTAACACCGTCAATTTACATAATGCCAAAGACATACTCTGTTTAGTAAGATTTTACACGTATCATCACGTTTTCAAATAATACATATGTACGTAGTATATTTCCTCAACCCCCTTCCTTCAGGACTCTCTATCTCCTCTCCTTGGAGTCCTACGGAAAAATTTTTCATATAAAAAATGTTGGAAATTGAGTGTAAAACAAAAAAGTACTGAGCTATTTTCATTGTAAAATCAACTCCAGAGGAGATAACGTGAAAAACAGCATTTTGGAGGGGTTAACCCCCTCTGAAAAAGTTAGTCTGAGGTCTATGGGGTGGTAACTCTTTCGCGTTATTCTGGGGGACCACTCTCGACAATTTTCCGAAATAAAAGCTTTGCTAGGCAAAAATGTTTTATTTTCTTCCAAATGATGCTAATTTGCCTCCACTGAATTAACAATTCTGAAAAAAAACACGATTGCCATTTTTTCGAGAATAATTTTTCAGCAAGCTTTCCAGATCGAATATTTCAAGTTTAGGTATGTTTTTCTGCTTCAAAATATTCAGTTTCGTACTTTATAAATGAATTATGCAAATCCATTAAGACGTGGGAAATTTATAATTTTTTCAAAATTTTCAGTCTTGAAAAAGGACAAGATGTTCAGTTCTTTATTCCTACGTATAATGTTTCAGGCTTCATATGCCTAAAAAAAACGAAAACTAAGATGTGAAAATTCATAATTTTGAGAAACAAGGTAAAAATTCCAAAATTTCTTACTTTTTGGATGACTTTTATAGGCTTAAAAAATTCCTTGACATACTGGGTTTTCAGTTAGTATGTTGTAACCATAAGCGCACCCGAGGGGAGAGGGGCTCAGGGGTTCGACCCCCCCCCCCCCCCCACTTACGCCCGGACAGCAGATTTTTTTATTGCAAAAATGTAAAAAAAGTGATTTTTTTGCTCATGAAACATGATTTTTCGAAAAATTTTCGCCCTAGCTTCGCTTAGGCAGTATTTTAATCCTTCTATTTCGAAGATTGATGATTTTACACTGATTTTTCGGTTAAAAATCAGTGATTTCTCAATCAATTCCCAGTTTGTCAGAAAAAATCAATAATTTTGACTGAAAAATCAGTGGAAAATAAATGAAAAATGTTCTAATTGTACTTGGCTCAAATCCGTTTATGAATTATCAACCTACTGAAAATACCTTGACTACGCCAGCGCCACTGAAATAACAAGTTACTGAATTTTTTCATTGAAGTTTCATCCCCCCTATTTTTTCCCGAATTCTGAGCCCTTCCCTTGAATAATTTCTGGGTACGCTTATGGTAGTAACCATGTAGAGAAAAAAAGAAATTTTAAGAAATTGAAAACTAGACTTTTTGCTAATAATTTTTTCTCTCAATATCAAAATTTAAAAGGCTGAGGTCCATTCGAAGTGACTAAATTTTACAAAATTTTTCAAGAACTCTTTTTTAAAAATGGACGTGGTGTCTTTCATTCTTTGATTTTTAAAGATTTCTTCATTGGAATTTTGTAGACCAAAATCATACAAACCACAACATATAGGTAGAAAACGCGAAAAACTGATCTAGGAGAGGTTCCACTTCCTCCTTGGAGGGCTTTAACTCACCTCGTAGATTATCAAGGGGGTTTGACCGGAAGAGGAGAGGAGATGAGAGGAGAGGTTGAGGGTCAAGAACTCCATAAAACGTTTGTTTTCAAGATTAAACAAATATTTTGATCCAATTTTTCTTAAAGTTTATTTGCTTCAGAAATTTCGAACTTCAGAGTGCTTATCATCTTCTTAAACCTCAAACAAATCAAAATTTTGATCCGATTCGACTTCTTTAACGAATGAAAAAATGATTTTGCGAACTGACGACACATGTACAATTGTACATACTTGAAAAATTCTCATCGTGACTGAATTGTCATAATCGTAACGGGGCTTCTTCCTCTTTTAATTATACCCTTAGCTTTTTTTTTCAAACACCTACATACGTTTGAGTCACTCAATTCGATCGCACCTTGACTCGAATCTCCCACCTGAAATCTGGATTACCCTTCTCGGACCCCAACACCATCAAATTATGAATTCGGTCACGAGCGACGAGACGATATCGCACACCTATTTCGCTGATACAATCACGCACGCCGCGCGGCTGACACGTACCATAACA
This sequence comes from Pseudococcus viburni, assembly GCA_033439095.1. NCBI lineage: Eukaryota > Metazoa > Arthropoda > Insecta > Hemiptera > Pseudococcidae > Pseudococcus > Pseudococcus viburni. The sequence continues at coordinate 2,034,976 of JAVBJF010000016.1, forward strand.
AAATAGAACGTCGTATAATGTACGACTATAACTATAAGTACGTAGACGTACTAATACCTACTTCAACGCAAAACATAGGTACACCATAGGTATTAATGTATGCGTATTGCGACAGCCGATTGTCATCATTATACAATTGTTAAAAGGCGAACGTTGAAAAAACACAAGAAGCAAAAATATACAAATACCTAATAGGTCTAGGTATACGTACATACGTATGCATTCTTACAGAATTATAGGTAGATACAGCATACGATGTTTTCTTCGAGTCGACCCAAGACGACGGTACAGAGTACAGAGTACAGACCCACAGAGAAACGAAGACAATCGTATACCGTAGCACATCTACGTACACTTTACCAAGTAAACAGTGCAAACGAAAAAAAAAAAGAGAGAAAATAACGAAAAATAGGTTAAATGATAAAGAAGCTATATCTCCCACGACATATGCTCAACGAACTTGCAACGATCTCGACCCCGGTCGCCGGTGTTTGTGTATATAATTATGTAATATATGCAATATAACCATATAGCTAGAACACTGGCTTGAGAGAGCACACGTATACACATAAGCCGACAAGTAATAAGAGCAAGGTTATTCCCAGAGTGTGTTCTCTGCCATAAGTACGTATGTAGATGTGCATGTACGAGTATACGCGTTCGTAAGCACTGATTTATATTTCGCCGGTTCTTCGCTCTTTCGTCTGACCATGAATCATGGCTTCTCGCATCATCATTTGGTCATCGTATTGTACGCCTCGTGCGCCCAATCCTCAGTGTCAATGGTGTATATTATGTAGTTGGGTTTTGGGTACTCTTCTAAATGGAGACGATATGCAAGTACCAAACACCCTCTTTTGTAAATTTGTTCGGCATCGATAAGCCAAATTCGAATTCATGCAATGTCTCGCGACAGTGAGGTCGAAAGCAGAGCCAGCGAAGTAAATTTTTCTCATGTGTAGCATATCAGTTTTGAAATATCGACTTCCATTTGATCTTGATGGATATGCAAAACAGGTAGATGATTCAATTGGAGAAAATCATCTTTGAATTGAAAAAAATCAGAAAAAAGTCAGTTTCAGTCAAAAAATTCCAACGCCCTTCCTCCCGTAAGCCAATTTTGGTTTGTCCCAAAGAGTGTTTTCTTCCATTCAGATCTTGAAGGCTGCAAAAATGTTGGAGAGATGTTTGAAAATTTGAATTTGAAATTTAAATGAAACATAACTGACAACGAAAAATGAAGTTACTGACGGGAGAGGGGGCAACTCCTGGCCTGGAAAAATTGCATCTGGATCTGAATTTCTTGAAAATGACAAATTTTAAGTGTCAAATGTTCGTTTTGAGTAGAAAAAAACCAAACGGGAAAAATCGTGTGTAATTTTGAATCGAAAACCATCAGAAAAAAATTCACTTCAGACAGAAATTCTCAATTTCTCTCTCTCCTTTCCCAATAAACTAAATATGTGCGGTTCTTCCATAATAATTTTTTTTTTCAAGTAAGGGGACGAAAGAAATTGAAGAACTTATTCGAAATTTTGGGCGAGTACACAATTTTAAAGGTCCTTAACTCGCTGCCACCACACTGGTGACAATTGTCACCAACCGGTTTTTTTCGTGCGTTACGTTGGCAGGAACGAGTGATCGGGTGGTAACGCCTCCTAGTACCTATGCGCGCTTGGCTCACCGTTCGTTTCCGGTATTTAGCAAATTGCCTACTTTTTCATTTGAAGGGGCAAACGTTTCTGAAAAAAATTTTGACCGGTACGAATTTTAATTTTTTTTGCCCCTTAAATCCAGAGGTAGGCAAAGTGTTGTGCACGAACCAGTAGGGCATAGATACACAAGTATCTGTCGGATGACGATTTCATCCCCTCCATTTTTCATTCAGTGAAAAAAATATATCAATAAATACGAAAAATACATATTTTTTTCTAACAATTTTGCCCCTTCAAATAAGAAAGTAGGCAATTTGCCCATCAAGGGAAATGAACGGTTGAACATTTATGTACACCCCTAGAAGTTATAATGCTGTATCAAACTTTGGGCCAGCGCTAGAAAATTAATTGGTAAATGTCATTTTTTTAAGTGTGGTGTCGGCGGGTTAAGTGATACTTGAAAAATAAAGATTCAAAAATTTCACTTTTTCCAATTTCTTTTTAGGGTTTTGATTTGTTTTGATGAAATGGTTGGAGCCGGACTGAGCGAGAGTGGAGTAGAGGAGGAAGATTGCCTCTCATTAATGGAAAAATTAGATTTGAGTCGGAAATCGTTTGAAAGCGGTGATTATTTTTGAAAAATTTTTGTTTCAAAGTTGAAAAAAATTGAGAAAAATCACATTTGGAGTCAAAACAATCCATCTCGTTTGGAAATTTTCAGTTTCAGTTTGCCCATGAAGAAAATTGCCTGATGATGAAACATGATCAAACCTATAGTGGCGGGAGCAGGGAACAACTTGGCTCCCTTGAATAGGGGCAAATTTGCATTCAAAGTCCAAACAATCAGGTTTAAATTGGAAATTTTTCGAAAATGATAACCTTGAAATTTTTGCAATGAGGTAAAAAACCTAGAAAAATTGTTCTGCGGGGCGAAAAAATCAAGAAAAATTTAATTTTGATCGAGAATTTTTCATTTTGATTTTTACATTGAAGGAAGGGAACAAATGAAATATTGAGGAGGTGTAACACGTAAAATTGGAAGGAAGTTCATAATTTCATCATTCTTCATTCATTTCATATCATTTATTGTGCATCCCCACTTGAGTGGGGGTTGCAGACCATTTACAGCCTTATTATATGTATCTGTTACAATCTTAATCTAAATGTAATTTAATAATAACTATTTTGTCGATCCCTTCCAGTTAGATTCGTTAGTCCTCGCCTTCCCCTGGGAAGTTTTTTGACGAAAGTACTCTTTTTTTTTCATCAAAATCACTTCAACTAAGTAGTATTCCATTATTTTGTCATTCATATTTTTTCAAAAACCTTTCAAGTTTGGGACTTTTTTGTACATAAAATTTTCAGCATCCTTCTATAGTATTAAAGTTCAAAAGCCAGTATTTTTTTCTTGATCTTTACCAACATTGTCCATGCAGGCATCATAGCGAAATTTTTGAAGAAAAAAGTAACTTTCAGTAGCTATTTTTGAGCAAAAGTGACCAAAAAGTGACCAAAAAATGGCCAAAAAGTAACCACAAGTAACCAAAAATTCAATCAATTTTTTTCGGGGCAAATTTTTTTCATGGTTTCGGGGGGGAGGGGGGATTTTTTTGTAGTTTTCTGCAAACATTTCGAAGATAAATCGAATAATTTCATTTATTAAATTCCTTCGTCAGAACAACAAACAAACTAGCAAAAATCAATTTTTTTATTATTTTTTCTTGAAGAATTTTGAAAAATTTGAATTTTTGCCTGGAAGTGCGAAGAAGGAGTGACTTTTGAGGGGGGAAAAGTAACCAAAAGTGACTGAAGTCGAAAAAAGTGACCTGCTATGATGTTTGCCCATGTCTCTGAACCATATCTCATTACTGACCATACCTACAAATCATTTGAGAAATTGTAGTCTCAATTTCAGAAGCATACTAGTATCTTTTAGAACTCATCAAGATTATTAAAGGCGTTCTTGGCCATCACTATTTTTATCCATATTTCTTTCTAATCTCTTCCATCATCTATGGCTACTGTTCCAAGCTACTGAAAGCTCTCTACTTGTTTTGTTCCAATTCTTCCCCTTCTACTCTGATTTTTATGGGCATGTTTACTAAATGCTTTTGAATTCTCATAACTTTTATCTCACTAGCATTCATCTTCATCCTATTTTGATATTTGAGTCAATGAATGATTAAAATTTGAAAAATGACTTGTTTCTTCCCCATGTGATGCATTGCTACACATGAATTTTTCCCTCCTCGGCCATGGTCGGAAGCTTTTTTCAGGAGAGTACGAAATGAGTATGGAGACATGGAAAACCATAAAAATTTTAATGAGAGGAGCAAAGCTTAGAAAAAATATAATTTTTAATGCCCGAAAAAGGCATTTTTCATGTTTTGATGTTTTTTTTTTTTGTTTTAATGCTTTGAAAATCCTTATCTGACATAACTTGGAGGGGAGGAGGTTTCATTTGATCTTTTAGTACGACGTACCCCTTGTACCCTACTTCTCGACGCCGCTATTCCGCCTCATAATCGATCGTACGTACATCACAACGTATCTGCTAATTAAAAATTTCGTCAGCTTTGTGACGTCGCGTCGTATTGATCACGCGAATTTACAACGATGTATTCTCCTCCATAGTTCTTATTTCGTCGAATACGGCGACATCCATCGATGAACAGAACACACGCGCGAACATACTCGTACATTCCGAAAAATAAAAACCAAAACGTCCCAGTAATTTCCGTGTCCGCGGCAGGTACGACTATAAACCATAAACGCGTTCACATCACATTAAGGTACCTTACCTGCTACCTATGTACCGAACACAACTACACCCGGAGGACACATATCCATACCTTATCACACAGAACGTGCCGTGTTTATAGAAACACATCGCATCATTAAATCGTATCATGAACTAGCGATAAATATTATCGAAATGCCAACTCTAGGACAATTTTTCCGACTCCTCTCGCCATAAGCACATAGCCGAAAAAGGACGTACAACAATTCAACCCGAATCTGAGAGCTCGCATAAGGGTCGAATTTCCGCCCAATAAATATCCATTCGCTCGGTAGATACTTTAAATTAAGCCCGAGGTAACAATAACCACCGCACTGGTTTCCGTTTTCCGCGTAAGCATTTCGTAGTCATCGCTCGAATAATGCTGTAAGTACAAAGAAATTCTATGCCTAAGTCGTATTCCGTTTTTTAAAAACATTCATTCATAAATACCAGATAGAAAAGGGCTAATACACGTGTAAATTAAAATTCACCGCCGCCGTCGTTGTTGTCTTAGATACCTATTCGAAGATTTATGAATGTGTCGTATCAAAGTACCACCCCACGTCGGCGTTGCGTCGTAAAAACGGATGTAGCGTAGAGAGGAAGAACACCGACGCGATGGAAAAAATTGGTACTTAAAATTCGTATATGAAATAATAAAAAACATATTGCAGAAATACATCCGATTCGGGGGAGGTAGGAGAATGGGAAGAGTTGAAATTTTCAACAGTAAACACGAACGCCCACTGGATTTTCTTATGAGATTACAAAAGAAAAAGTGCATAATCTTTATCCTACTAATTTTAGCCAGACAAGCTTTCAAAGAAAGAGACGTTTTCAACAAAAAAAAAAGAAAGAAAGAAAGAAAAAGAAAAAAAGAAAAGTGATTTTGCGGATAATTGGAAAAATACCTATCCATAATTGCTTTTTGTTAAAATAATAAAATTTAGCAAGAGCAGGAATATGTGCAGGAAAAGTATTCTAAAACAAAAATTTCATCATTTTCCAACGCACAATCTAATAAAACAAAAACAAAAAAAACGAAATTGGAACCAAAAAATCAAAAAAATTAAATTCAATCGTTTTTCAATTCCATGAATTTTTTGGGATCGATCGGCTCGAGGTGGGAGATGGGGTCAGTGGCGTAGACAAGGGGGGTCCAGGGGGTCTGGACCCCCTCCCCCTTGGCGTCAGAAACTTACGTGAAAAAGTGCCTTTTTGGAGCATGAAAAATCTAATTTTCTCAAAGCTTCGCCCTCGCTTCGCTCGGGCATGAAAGAAATCACATTTAATAATTATATATATAGTCAAGAATTTACGTAAAAAATGCCTTTTTGAAGCATTAAAAATCAAATTTTCTCAAAACTTCGTCCTTGCTTCGCTCGGGCATGAAAGAATTTACTAATTCTATAAACTGTTTGAATCAACTATGCAAAAAATAGTTCCCTTTTGATATTCCAAGTCTCCATTCCCACTTTGCACCCTCCCCAAAAAAGCTTCTGACGCCAATTCTTGGATTTATTAGGCATTTGTATTGGCTTTTAAGGCCAAAATAATTAGTACCTATGTAAGTTGTTTGTTCCAAGATTACATTTTCATCAGTTTTTTTTTCCTTAAACGTGCTATGAAAATCGCATGAAAAGAGCATTTCCTGTTAAGATGGTGAAATCGGCCCTTGAACCGATCGGGACAAAAATCTCCCAAAATGTTGATATTGATGTAAAACCACCCCCAAAAAAGTTTCAACCCCCTACCCCCACCCCCAACCGAATTATGGGGCCATTATTGCTCGAAATTCAATCATTTCTATCTCCGGAAGGGGTGGTTCAAAAATTTTGAAATTTTCACAGATTATAGACAGTATGTAGTAGTATATGTGAAATTTTTTTCAAAAAAATTTTCCTAAATTTTCCAAGGTTTTCCGTGATTTAAAAATTTCAAAAATTCGTCAAAAAAGGGGAGAGGAGGAGCCCCGAAATTTTTTTCTCTCCAAAATTTTGTGACACCCTTGGGTACAACATATATTTTTTTGGAGACCTAAAAATGAGTGCAACATGGATTAAAAAAATAAAATCCATAAAAAAAAACACATTTTTTCGATGTTTTTCCACCTTTCTATAAGAAGTTTTAAGGATGATATTTCCAACAAAATAACAATTTTGGGCAGATTATGTCGAAAGACACTCAAATGAACATTTTCCATTGCCGGGGTAATCAAGGGAATGATAATACGCGACGCGACGCGATTGAATGTGATTTTTCTACTTGCAAGCGGGCACTCGCATTTCCCGGCCGCTACTCGTGGCGGTGAACTATTCGCGTACGCGCCATTTCGAGGGTTGAACGGGAACTCATTCCGGTTGTAAGTAAAAATCAAAACCTCGAATCTCTAATCATAAATTAAGAAAAATTAATTTTTTACATTGAAATGAAACCTTTCAATTTTATCATGTTGAAAACTTAGGGAATTTTAATATCAGTTAGTTAGAATGAGTTCTCGTTCAACCCTCGAAATGGCGCGTACGCGAATAGTTCACCGCCACGAGTAGCGGCCGGGAAATGCGAGTGCCCGCTTGCAAGTAGAAAAATCACATTCAATCGCGTCGCGTCGCGTATTATCATTCCCTTGATTACCCCGGCAATGGAAAATGTTCATTTGAGTGTCTTTCGACATAATCAGCCCAAAATTGTTATTTTGTTGGAAATATCATCCTTAAAACTTCTTATAGAAAGGTGGGAAAACATCGAAAAAATGTGTTTTTTTATGGATTTTATTTTTTTAATCCATGTTGCACTCATTTTTAGGTCTCAAAAAAAATATATGTTGTACCCAAGGGTTTCACAAAATTTTGGAGAGAAAAAAATTTCGGGGCTCTCCCTCCCCCCTTTTTTGACGAATTTTTGAAATTTTTAAACCGCGGAAAACCTTGGAAAATTTAGGAAAATTTTTTTGAAAAAAATTTCACATATACTACTACATATTGTCTATAATCTGTGAAAATTTCAAAATTTTTGAACCACCCCTTCCGGAGATAGAAATTATTGAATTTCGAGCATTGATGGCCCCATAATTCGGTGGGGGGTAGGGGGTTGAAAATTTTTTTGGGATGGTTTTACATCAATACCAACATTTTAGGAGATTTTTGTCCCGATCGGGTCAAGGGCCGATTTCACCATCTTAACAGGAAATGCTCTTTAATAAAGTTTGAATTTTATGTTTTTATAGTAAAAGGAAATTTGATGGGAGGGGGGGAGGTGAACTTACAATTTCTCAAAAATCATGAAATTTTGGACCCCCTCCTTGAGAAATTTCTGGCTACGTCACTGGATGGGGTCAAAAAAGGTACGATCCGGAGCGGGGTTGCCCCCTTTTTGGACCATTTTGCAAAAATGATTTTGGTATGTAGTAATACAAAAACATGACAAAAAAATCAGCCGTATGCGTATTGCATTCAGAATTTCAGCGCAAATATTCCAACATGGGTTTCAACATATTAAGGGTCATTTTCACCCTAATAACGGTGAAAAACTACCAGAATTTTTCTCTGCCTCCTCTGAAGGGTGTATTGAAGGGGTTAAACGTTTTTTTTTTAAAACAGCACTCTTTACCTCTAAATTTGGGTAAAAATTTTGAAAACCCCAAGAAATTTTTTTTACATCTGCTTGTATCTGTTTATATCTGATCAAATCTGATTTTATCAGATCATATCCAAAAATTTGATGATCAGTTATAATCAGATATGATTGGTATGACGATATTTTGCTGGAATTGAAATTATCGGTGCTTGTGACCAGATGTGATCACATATCATTTTATGTATTCATAATAAAATAATTCAAAATCAAATTTTTCCCGGTCTTACCCTCTCTCCACCTCAATCCTTCAACTCAAAGAGAAAAATATTGCCGAATTCGTATTTTACACCCTCAAAATCATAGATTTCGATATATCGCTCAAAAAATTGCAAAATTGAAATTTTTTAGGTCCCATCCTCTCTCCCACTGCCCCACTACAGCATTTCATCCTTAAAAAAAAATTGCCAAATTCGTATTCTGGGCCGTCAAAAACATAGATTTGAGTATATCAGTCAAAAAAACGCAAAATTTAAATCACTAAGTCTCCTCGTCCCCCCTTACCTCAACACTTCATCCTCAAGATAAAACTATTGCTGAATTCGTATTCTTCAACCTCAAAAACCTAGATTTTAACATATCACTCGAAAAATTGCAAAATTCAATTTTTTCAAGTCCCACCCCACTCCTCCTCCACTTAACCTTTCATTCATAACAGGAAAATATTGTCAAAATTCGTATTCTGCACCCTCAAAATCATAGATTTCGATATCTCACTCAAAGAAAATTTGTAAAATTGAATTTTTTTCAGATTTTCCGTTTTTTTCTTAAATTGTGAATTTTGAATAAAAATTTACTCTTTAATGCTCAAAAAAATTGTTTTCATTGTAATATACCAAAAAAACGGAAAATTTCCCCAATTTGATTGAAATTGAAAAGAAAAGTTACTTACTTACTTCATGTTTGAGTATTGTTTTCAGTACCTCATTTTTAACCCGATATGGCGCGTGCTATTAAAGTTGTCAAGGATGAAATTTTTCGAAAGTAAGCATGAAGAATACATACAAAAAATATTAAATGCATGTTTGTCTGTATTTGAGATGATAATGCATATTCAACATATTTTTGCGATTCATGAAATTCTCAGGTGGAGAAACCAAATTTCATTTTGCATATTTTTGCATATTTCAGGCATCTAGAGCGTATATTTTAGCATATTTCGTCAATTTTTCTCTTTTTTTTGCATATTTTGAGTATTTTTCCAACATATTTACGAAAATTTCAATTTTTAAAATTTGTTTAGTTAAAATTACACAATTGTAAAAAACCCTCGAAAAAAATTTGTAAAAATTAATTTTTAGACAAATGGTGGAGTTTTGGAGTAACGCAGTATTAAACATGTTACAGTGCTGTAAAGGTAAAAAAAAATACTTTCCAATGATGCCCACATCGATTTTGCATATTTTGCATATTTGGGGTCTAAAAAGAACTTATTTTCGCATATTTCAGACGTTTTGATGCGCATATTTCACTACTCTAGAGCGCATATTTTTTCGTGCTCTACGTGATCAGATATGAAGTATACGAAGTGATCAATCGGATCTAGTTTTATTAAACGACATGCAAAATCACATCTTTTCAGATCGGATTAGATTTGTTCAGATCTGATCAAATCTCATCAGATGGGAACAGACGTAAAAAAATTTCATAGGGAAATTTAACAATGTTAAGTGACACACGCTCAGATCGAATTTCCACTCATTTTATCATTTTATCATTTTAGCACCCCCGTACTCCCCACCCATTTTAAAACCAAACTTTCGGGCACGGGGGAGGGGGGTAAAAGAGTCAAATTCTACAAATGAATACAGCAATTCGAAGTACGAGTTTTTATTCTTTTTTAAGGAGAAGAATTTCATTTTTGCTTGGTATTAGATCCTATACTTTTACAGCTATAAAATTTTCAGTGATGGAAGAGCCTTGCTCAGAGCGCTCCGACTCTTGCTCGCTTATTTGCTCTCTGTTTTTTTAAGCTCTCGCTCTTCACTCGCTCTTTTGAAAATTTCAATCGTGAATCTTCTTGCTATCTCTTCTATTTTTTCAATTCATTCTAGCTCTTCGCTCCTGGCTCGCTCTTCAAATTTTTCCGCTCTCGCTCCCACTCTTGCTCCCACTCCTGGCTCTTCATTAAAATTGAAAATTTTGATATTCAAACACAGATTGGCAAATGCTCTATTCGTGATGGGATCATGAGATATGACAAAAATGACTAAAATGGGCCCGAAAAATGAAAACCATGTATGAAATTTAATTGAAGAGCTGTTTTCCAAAGTGTCCTAAGTCAAAACAATAGAAATTTTTTTCAGAAAACGAAAAATACGTTTGTACTGTAAGTATATGCCTTTGAAGCATTTTTTCTGCTACCAAAGTAAATGTATTGTACAGTGGTTTACCAAAAATGTGGCGAAAGTCTCGATCTCCAAAAATTTGATCTTTAAGAGCTATGACCCTTCAAAATTGACTAAGTAATTTTTTTCAAAAATTGCCTTAGGCCACTTTGGAAAGCAGGTCTTCAATTTTTATTCAAAGTTGTCTCAAAAAATATTCGTTTTTTCTCATTTTTCACTATTTTTGCATTTTTGGTCTTCACAAACCCACTAACATAATAGTATATTATGCAACAAGGGAGATAAAGTGATTTTCGACGAATTTTGAGGTTTATTGCCCGAGCGAAGCGAGGGAAATAACTCAAAATCGTCGAAAATCATTTATCTCCCGAGTTGCATACGATATTTTTCATTGTAGAGGGAGTAAAAGTCGAGTTTGAGCACTCGAGCGATTCGCGAGAGGGAGTAAAAGTAGACTTTTACTCCCTCTACAATGAAAAAAAATAAAGAAGAGCGAGAGCGCGCAAAAATTTGCTGGCTCTCGCTCCGCTGCCGCTCTTCTCAGGTTAATCACTCTTCATAGTGAATGCTGTTCAAATGAGTTGGTAGATTTTTTTAGGAGCGCTCTCATTAGTTTGGAAATTTCAATTTTTTTTCCTCTTTACTCTCACTCTCGCTCTTTGAAAAAGTACCACTCTTTTAGGCTCCCGCTCCCGCTCGCTCCCGGCCTTTCCATCACTGAAAATTTTTCAGGAGGTAGGTCACTTCCCGAGGTGGTATATACCTCCCCCTTCCACTCACCTCCCTAGAACTTCATAGGCGTGACTGTCGGGTGTGCCGGGTGTGCCTTGGCACACCCTACTTTTCTTAGATTTTTCAATTTTTTTCTCTAGAGACAATTTTTTTGGCAAAATTCGCTAATGTGTCTTGGTGGTAATATCCTTTTTTCAAGAAAATTTTCAATACTGAAAACTATTTTGAGAAAATTTTTAGAAAAGTACATTTTTTTAAACATGGAAAAATCTGAGAAAATTTTAGGTTGAAAAAAATTCTGGTGTTGGAAATACTTGAGAAAAAAATTAAGAGTTGAGAATAGGTAATTTTAAAAAAATTGGGAGTTAAAATTTGAAAAAAAATCGGAGTTGAAAAAAATTTGTGAGATTCAACTCGTACCTGTACCTACCCCGAAAAAAATGGTAATCTATTCGCCCATTCTTTCACATGGTATTTCGTCGGAAATAAACTCACCTAAAGCCCAATTTCTTGAGAAATTATTATTTGTTTGGGAAACCTTGCAATTTTTATGATATGGAAATTTTATAAAATTTTCTGATTTGTAAAGAATCTTTATTTTTAAGAAAATTTACCAAGTCTTGGGAGATTCCTCAATGTTTGGAAAATCCATCAGGCTGTGCAAAAAAGTCGCTCTACTTTTGGAAAATTACACGAAGTTTTGAATAATTTCCCAGTTTTTGCGAAGTCATCGCAAGTTATGAAAAAATCATTCAAACTCGAGTACACAATCTCTGAAAATTTAAATAACGTTGAATGCGCTAATTTACATTCTTTCTAATGGGATATTTTTTATCGTGTTGTGAAAAAGTCCTCAAGTCATATTTTTCGATGAAAAGTCACTTGCTGAATTTTTATTTCAAAAATTCGCCAAAATTTTAAAAATGAACTTCAGGATCTGAAATTTTTCATATGCGGTTCTTTTATGATGTACTTTCGATTTATTTTTGTTTGGGCTCAAAATTTTACTTTGAGTTGGAATATCTAAAATTTCTAGAGCTAAAGTTCATTTCTCGAATTCTGGATAATTTCTGAAATTTCAAAATTACCCCATCGCCCATCAAAAGATGAAAATTTGATCCATTCAATGGAAAAAAAATTAATTTTAATTCCGATTTGGCTTCAATATTATTATTTTTTTTTATTATTTTAATATAAAATATTTGGACATGGGCAGACATTTTTTTTTGATTTCATTGGAGGGCCCAAAGTTTTGGCACCCCATTCAGAAGGTCCAGTCACGCCTATGTTCAAGCTGGCTACGTGCCTGCCACAAAGTACCAAAATCACTCGAATAATTCCTAATTCGGCGATAATTTCCATTACAAAAAATACCGCACATCGAAATGGACTCAACTCTCGAGTGAACATTGATTTCATCGGATTCGTCTTAAGCTCATAATACACTCGTATGTATACCGTAGATGTACACGCTTGTCTATAAACAAAGATAATACGAATACGCGACAACACATAGGTGTAGTTCCACTTTACTTCTCTGCTTTCAGAAGAAAGCCAAATCCGCGTATTTACGATTCGTGAAATCTTACTTTACGACGACAGCGCAGTGGCTGGTACTGGCCAAGACCTGCAGACAAATTCGCCCACACTGCAGAAAAAAAAAAGATTCCTTCATACACCTAGTATAACCAACAAAATGAAGATATCGAGTCCGCTCGACACGGAGGGCCGCAGTGACATAGCAGCTCCGGAGGATTTGAATTATCACGTCGCTACGATTCGAGAAGGTGAAAAAGAAAATGCCGCTGTATCCAACAAAAGCATTGGCGCGCGCCCTTTCTGCCAAATGCAAATACCGTTTACAATGCCGAACACGTCTAACGTAATAATTTCCAGTGTAGCTGTTAAATTAAGATTATTATTCGTCATTGTTAAGGCGAATTCAAAGAAAAATTAAAATACTCGTCGTTGGTTGGGTCGGTCTGTCCTACGTGAATGTAACCAAAACCAAATAATGGAGCTGAGTATTTATGTGATCCGTTTCTTCGGCGCTGCGCTGGTTCTTCTTTATGAATACTGTTTGCTCTCATCTGCGTAGCGTAATTTTCTCGCAGCATCTTCTAATAACATCGTAACGGTAGCGCAAGCGATACGGTGAGGTGCGGTAAGAAGAGTTTACACAGGTTCGACGTATTTGTCCGAACCCAGCACCCGGTAATTTTTCAACTTGCAAGTATTAAATAATTTAAAATTATCGCGCGAAGAGTGGACGAGGTGAGATTTAGAGACGTGTACACGTTCGTACTTTACGAGTATATGCAAATGTGGCACTTCTGCGTTCAATACACACAAGTAGGTATACGTGTACACATAACCTGACTCCAATAAACTTCGGCATTGTCACTCGGGCCCGGGCAACAAAAGCCGAAGCAGAGCCAAGTTGCGGCCCTTCTGCTGTAACTTTCGGATTATAACTTAATTCCCGGTCTCGAATGTCGAGACCGCTGCACTTGACACTCACACAAACAACAAAACCCATATGTAACACTATCCGATGCTACTTGCACCGTTTATTTCAAGGTTCTACCGGTGGACTGGATTTAAAGGACCAATAAAGGCTATTGTGACGGTGACTTAGGTCCTTACCCAGTCGTCGTAAATAAAATCGTGCGATAAAAATAAAAATTGGAAAGCTACCTATCGCTGTAGATCGCCGGCCAAGCGTAGAGAAAAAAAACGGCTGCTATAGCTCGCTATACTTGCTGCTTGCGTTATAGTGGAGGCAAATTAGCATCATTTGGAGGAAAAAAAAAACATTTTTGCCTAGCAAAGCTTTTATTGCGGAAAATTGTCGAGAGTGGTCTCCTGAATAACTCCAAAGAGTTACCACCCCACAGACCTCCGGCTAAATTTTTTAGGGGGGGGGGGGGGGGTTGAACCCCCCAAAAAACGGTTTTATTAGAGGAGGGAGACGAAATTTGGTTCACATTTTCTCTAGATCAAAAAATGACCACTTTTGGTTTTAGCCTGAGGCTCAATGTGATGAAAATTTGAGGAAAATCGATCCCTGGGGTAATGTCCCAAGGTTTCAGGTACCCCAATCACGTTTTGTTAGTTTCACAAAATCAAATTACGGGGGCGCAGGGGCAAAAAAGGCTATGGATGACGGTATTTGGGCCAGGTACCTTATGAATAAGAGGGAAGGTGGAGGAGGCACACATGAGGGGGAGGGTTAAAAATTAATAATACCACCAATTTACATAATACTACTATTTTCATGCCCACAACATGCACTTTAGTAATGATTTTATACCTATTATCACGTTTTCAATAATACTCATACTTTCCCCAAAACCCCTTTCCTTCAAGAGTCTCTATCTCCTCCGCTAATGGTTGTACAAAAAAAATGTTCATACAAAAAATGTTGGAAATTGAGTGCAGAACAAAAAAGTACTGAACTATTTTTACCCTAAAATCAAACCCTCGAGAGATAATGCAAAAAAACCGTTTTTTGGGGGTTCAACCCCCTAAAAAATTTAGCCGGAGGTCTGTGGGGTGGTAACTCTTTGGGGTTATTCAGGAGACCACTCTCGGCAATTTTCCGCAATGAATGCTTTGCTAGGCAAAAATGTTTTTTGTTTTTCTAATTTGCCTCCACTATTTGTCTACATACAGTCCAAGTGGCAAAAAGTGTTCATTGAGCTTGCTTTTTTCCAGGCCAAAAAAATCAGTTGGCTTTTCATGTGTATTGGTCCCATAGTTCCGAAAAAATGTATTTTGGATTTTTTCACTTGCACAATAGGGGGCTGGAGCCTTAAAACCCCCGTTTTTTCCCATTTTTTAAATTTAATCCGGGCCAAAATAATTTTTTACAGTGTGGTAGCGGACACTCCCCTCACTCCAAATATATGTCAACTTCTTTGGGCTACTTGCACAATGGGGTATCAGCGCCCCTAATGTGTGATTTTTCGTGAAATTCGGTCATCTTTGGTTCAATAATAGCTCCGTAGGCGTCATATGGTCTGCAGGCCAAAAAAAAAACACTTCAACACATACATGGATTCATTCCACATCCATTAAGCCGAAGTTTATGGAAAACGGTTTGCACAAATGGTTGTGATGCATTTTCAAAGTTAAAAAAACGCATAATTTTCGCCCCCCTTTCACCAGAACTAACTTATCCAAAAAAATCGGTAACACGGATTGTGACCTATCAAAATGGGTTAAAATTTCACGAGCAGCACAAAGATATTATTAAAAATGTAATCTCAGCATATATGAGCGATTTTGAGCATTTTTGAGCCACAAAATAAGGTTAATTTTCAAGTATTTTCCAAAAACTGACGTGTAACCTATGAAAATAAGGTAGAATTTCACCAAAAATTGGAAATGTTTTCCAAAAAAATTTTGAGCAACTTTTGAGAATTTTGAGCGCAGGTCAATTTTTGAGTATTTTTAAATAATTGACGTGTGACCTATGAAAATGAGGCAAATCTTCACAAGCAGCAAAAAGATATAAGTGAAAATGTAATTTGAGTGATTTTGAGAATTTTTGAGCCTCGAAATCAGGTAAATTTTCAAGTATTTTCCAAGAACTGACGTGTGACCTATGAAAATCAAAATTCACAAGCAGCACAAAGATATTTGTGAAAATATGATCTGAGCATTTTTGCGCGATTTTGAGCACTTTTGAGCCACAAAATAAGGTCAATTTTTGAGTATTTTCGAATGATTGACGTGTGACCTATGCAAATCGGGTAAAATTTCGCCAAAAATTCAAATAATTATGTGAACCAAAAATTGCTTTAATTAATTTTTTGAGAATTTTGAGATTTAGAATTATACTAACATTTTTTTTGACCAATTTCTGAGAATTTTGAGCACTGGTCAGTTCTTGAAAATGGGGGTTAAATTTCGCCAAAAAATCAAATACGTATGTAAACCGAAATTGGCTTTAATAAGTTTTTGAGAATTTTGAGCTTTTGATTCAGAATAATTTGGACAGTTTCAAAACACCATAACGCAACCTATCAAAATGAGACAAAATATTGTGAGGAAATTACAAGTCTTGATCAAAAAAATTTCGAGTGAAACGAAAGCAGCAACTGAGCTCAAACTTCTTTAAAATTGATTAAAGCAAATTTTGGTTCACATCTTTGAATTTTTGGCGAAATTTTACCCCATTTTCATAGTTTACACCTCAATTATTTAAAAATACACAAAAATTGACCTGTGCTCAAGATTCTCAAAAATTGCTCAAAAAAAATTTTGGTCAACATTTCCAAGTTTTTAGTGAAATTCTAACCACATTTTCATAGGTCACACGTCAGTTCTTGGAAAATGCTTGAAAATTTATCTGATTTTGAGGCTCAAAAATGCTCAAAATCAGTCAAATTACATTTTCACTAATATCTTTGTGCTGCTTGTGAAAATTTACCCCATTTTCATAGGTCACCCGTCAATTATTTGAAAATATTCAAAAATTGACCCGCGCTCAAAATTCTCAAAAGTTGCTCAAAAAAATTTTGGAAAACATTTTCAATTTTTTGGTGAAATTCTACTCTATTTTCATATGTCACACGTCAGTTTTTGGAAAATTTGAAAATTTACCTTATTCTATGGCTCAAAAATGCTCAGATTACATTTTCACCAATAGGTATCTTTGTGCTGCTCCTCCCATTGAGCAAATGAAAAAATCCAAAATACACTTTTTCGGAACTGTAGGACCAACACACATGAAAAGCCAACTGATCTTTTTGGCCCGCAAAAAAGCAAGCTAATTTCGATTTCTTGCCAGTTGGACTGGAGGACATACCCTTCTCAGCGATTTTTCTCGATATTTATGCGGACTTCCTTCGTACCTACGTACGAGCGATGGTTATCTATGTAAGGAAACTAAAAAAGAAGATTCTTCGATCTATCTTCGTGTGGCCTGGGTAACGTTCGCGTGAAATAAGCTGGTGCTCGTACAAAAGAGTTATAATTCATTTGCGGTTGCCAGAAGCGATATACCTATAAAGTGTATCATGTGACCAATCCTTATTTGGATCGTACCTAGGTACACATAACAGCAAATGCTTTTTACCTACATTCAACAGAGTGCATGGCGCTGCTGTAACGCGATTGTAAATATTTTATTAGCGGTAGCCATCGCGCCGGCCGCATTCGTACGTTGCACCGCGACCGCAGCCTTTTTCAAATGCACGCTAATGCGCCGTAAAATCGCTTTTTCTTTAATGCTTCAACTAGCCAGCGGATATCGAATCAAATTCAGCTCGTATGTATGCGACCAGATACAAAACGCCGCTCAGGTATCGATGCGATGACATCAAACAGTCCGGCAAAGCTCTACAATTCGATGGATTTCAAATACAGCGAGAAGATTTTTAGAAGCTGAAGGCAAAACGCCAATGGCAAGTGGACTTTGGGGTATTGTAGAATAAAATCGAAACAATTGACAGAACTTCTTCCATATGAATGAACGAAGTGGGGTGCTGAGAGCTAGAAAATATGTACTTACTTACTCAACCATTTCTTTGATAATGTTTAGAAGGGAGAAGGGAGATATCCCAACGAAAAATCGCTTTGGGAAATAGCTGAAATTTTGTAGACACTCTATTTTCGACCTCCCAAATCATTTGGAAGCGGTTTCGAGACTTTGTATTTGAACTGGAATTTTCGAATTTTGGAAAATTGTGCCTTAATCGATCAAATGATGGGGTAATCCGCGATTAATACACAAAAGATTATTATGGATCATTTTTATAGGCTGTTTTCCAGTGCTGTGAAAATTCCAAAATTTCCTGGAAGATCCGAAACGTTTTGGAACAACTTCTAATCGATTCGGGATGTTGAAATCAGGGTATATACCGAATTTCAGCTTTTTTCGTCGATTAGATCAGATTTTCGTATTTTGCAGATCGATGAAGTAATTTTGAAATCAAAAATTGACAAAAATTCGAGAAATAAACTTTAGTACCTATCTGAAATTTTAGACATGAGATTCCTTTATAATATACTTTCGATTAATTTTTGTTTCAGCTCAAAATTGTATTTCCAGTTGGATATCTCCCTAGTTGATCAATTTTAAAAAGTGAGGTTCCGTAGGTCACACAGGTCACCCATTCAAAATGACCCCAGAAATGAATTCAGAAGCTTTGAATACCTTGTCGAACCAAATTTCAATTTTTTCCCCTCTGTATAGTCTGTTTGAAATATTTTGATCAAATCTTGCTCGTTTTTTTTTTTCAGTCGCACTTTGGAAACACTTCCGGTTCACTCTTCTCCCCCAGCAATTTTTTTTTTTGAAAAGTAGTTTTTTCAACTCGAAATACAACAATGAATTGAATGCCGCATGCCGCAAACCAAGAAGTTCTATTTTTATTTGTACAGCATTGACGTGATTTCAAAGTCGCCAAGTCACTACGACTGTCTTCCTGTACAATGACTTTTTGCATAACATGAACATTGAAGGGGCTACAAAAAATTTTGTTCAAAAAAGTTGTAAAAAAATAAACTAATCAAGGGAGTGGATAGTATGTTGAAAAATGAACAAATTTTATTCTACAGACTTTTTGCTGAACATAAAAAATGAAGCGGCTACGGGTCATTCAAAATAAATGGGTTACAAAATTATTTAAAATTTTCTCAATTTTGGATGACCAATTGACCAGTAACCCCTTTATTTTTCATGTTAGGCAAAAAATCTGTAGAAAAAAATTTGTTCATTTTTCAACTCACTGTCCATTCCCTTGATTAGTTATAATTTTTTTAGAACTTTTTGAACAACATTTTTTGTAGCCTCTTCAATTTTCAAGTTGGGCAAAAAGTCATGTAATGAAAATTTATTCAATTTTCAAAGTACTATCCATTCCCATGGTTGAAAAAAATGTACGCAATTTTTTTAAAAAAAGCATTTGCCCCTTCAATTTTCAAGATATGCACCTTGTTCATCTGACTTTTTTTTGTGGTACCCGGTTATATCCAAAAACTCACCGGATACCTTGTATAAGTGTTTTTTTGCGGGGTGTTTATGGGCTTAGTTAGCATTTCACACAAGAAAAATGAAAATAGCTATTTTGTGGCAAATTTAACGTAGATTAATATTGTATTCTCTCAATTATGAATCATCAGTGAAAATTATCGAAAATCACTGAGAAACAGTCAGAATTGCAGCACAGGAAAAAATCTGTAAAATTTTTTTACTGAAAACAAATCAGTGAGAAAAATCACTGGAAAATCAGTGAAAATTCACTAAAAAATTATGAAATTTGCTGAAAAAAAGTGAAAATCTTTGAGAAATCAGCGAAAATTTGCTGAAAATTAATGAATTCCGCTGATTTTTCCTGTTCTGCAATTCTGACTATTTATCACTGATTCAGAATAAGAGAGTACACAACTAATTTTTTGGAAAATGACTTTTTGTCAACTGATAACCAAAAAACCATTTTGTGGGGTTCAACCCCCTTCAGGGGTTCCCGACGACCTTTGGGGGCCAAGAAGTCTCATCATGTTATTTGGTATAGTGTCCTGAATCAATTAAGCCGAAAAAACCTTGGATCAGAATTTTTTCGCTGGATTACATCATAAAAAGAAGGAATTTTCTTGAACTGGAACGAAGCTAAGGTGAAAGTTTTTACGGAAAAAAAATTCAAAAACCTCAAATTTCATCATTTTTTCTAACATATGAGGAGAATATTAGGACCTTTCTACTACATTCCTAATTGTACTTTCCTGTCCACTCGTCAGAAAACGAAATTCTAAAACTTTCTTCACCCTCTTCATTGAACCTATATACGGTGCATAATTTCTAGCGAAGCGAGAGCAAAATTTCAGAAAAAATGAAGTTTTTTGCCACCAAAAATTTCTTTTTTTCATTTTTTGAATTTCAAACCATGTCGTTCTGAAAATTTTTGGGCACCGGGTTTATTCAAAATATAAAATCATTTTTCTCTTTCAAGAAATACTTATGCAAGTATTTTGAATTTTAAAACTAAAAACTACGACAAAATTTTATTGGACTAATTTATAACACCCGAGCAAATCGAGAGCAAAAATTTCTACCATTAAAGAGTCGTTCAAAGCTTAAAATTTACTCATTTTTTCAGCATTTTAGCTTATAATGCATAAATGAGAAACTTCTTCGTTTTGACTTTTTTTTTTAAATCAAATGTCGCAAGTACTTTACCAATTTTTCATTTGCCAATTTATTTTACAAATTGTGATCTATCATCACAGAGCGTTTTTTTCGGCGATGAAACAGTAGTTTTGGTGATTTAGGGATCGTCAGAATGAATTCGCGACTTCGTTTACATCTACCATGCAAATTTTCAACCCCTACGTATATAATGGGCGATTCCTATCATCGGTGTTAATAAAATTGCATAACCAGTTCGCCGTAAATGAAATGCTTATCATCATTCATTATTGACTCTACCATCCCTTCGATAATCCGAAATGTGATATTACACACCTATTATCTCAAGCCAAGAAGGTGCAACATTTTCAAGCATAAACGTAGATTATCGAATTTGTTGATAAGACCGGTAAAGGGACAAGGGAGAGTGATGAGAGCACCCAATTATTGTAAACCTTCATCAAAAATTTTTTTACTGCTTTTTCAAAAAATCAGGCATCCTCCTTTCCCCCTCCCCACGACTCATATTCACTTCTGAAAAATTTCAAGGATGAAAAAAATTTAAGCAGATTTTTTTTTTCATTTTCCACTCCACTTATAATAATTCTCGAAAATATTGCAAGAATATTTCAAAGATGATAAAATTGCAGAGGGAAAAATTGAAAATCATTCAAATATAAAATGAAACGATTTTTCCATATTCCCGAAAATCTGACAAAAAGTTATTATTATCGAGTCGTCGAAATTTATCCAATTTTTCAAAAATTTAATAAAAAGTCAAAATATCAATCAAAGTTGAAACGAACTTGAATACTTAAAATTTTAGATTCAAGATTCTTTTATAATTTACCTACCTATTTTCGATAAATTTTTGTTTCAGCTCAAATTTTACAGCCGATTGGGATCTCCCTTTTATCAGACATTGTATGATTCGTTAAATGTCCAATTTAAGCATTGAAATTCTTCATCATTTCGTATATTCAGATACATCTTTGTAAGTGGCGCTGATAATTTTCGACGAATTGCTGTCCGACTTATACTCGAACAGTTTTATAGAATCTGCTGATGGCATTGCTCGATGATCATCTTTCACGATCCTAATTCAGTCGCTAATTAGCAAGTACTTGCTAGTGGCGATAAACGGTCAGATTTTTAATACTTTTCGATCGATGAGTACCGTATTAGATACCCGAACTCATATACCCGAGTATAATTATTTACTGTTGTACTTTCCAGTTTTATAGAAACTGCTATCACTGCGAATTGATCGTTGGAACGCTTAATTCTCTCTCCAAGTCTCGTATAATCCTCTTCTTAAACGTAGGTAGTATAAGCGTACTTACTACTTACCTACTAAATTCGCGCGTCCAGATTCTGATTCGAACTAGTTATTCGTACGCGCCGGCCGCTCCGCCGACTCTGGGCAAGCGGTAATAAAATAATAAAAATATCACAGCAGCTTTCTCCCCTTTCCGATGGAATTTTACGCTTGGTAAAACTTTAATTTACCTTATCTTCGGATACGTCTTTTACAATGCTCGGCGTTCGAATCGAATGTAATTGAATTTCAAAAAAATACACTTACAAACGTTCGAAGAAGAGAGAAAATCTCAACATCCTCGCGGAGAACTGGGAACTGCGTGTACCCGTGTGAGAGACTTTATAATAGAAAAATCCAACTGACATATTCGATATTCATTAACGAGTTTTTCTGCGTGGCGCTGGCTAGCGCGTCTTCTACATATATAAAGATATTAAACAAATTAACCCGACTGCGCATAAATATTTCAAAAGCGACCACTGATAGGCTTATTTAAATTAATAATTAGTTTGTTGTTGGTTTTTCCTCCTGCGCTGTCCCGTCATATGGACGACGTTGTATCCCCCCGTCTTCTTTCTCTATCGGTCTCTGTTCTATGTTTGTTATATTCTCGTTCTAACGTGATTATTGTGTATTGTATTTATCCCATTCGACGAAAACGTCTTCATAAATATTGCGTACGTGTGTTATTTAAATTTAATAAACGTACAAATCTGCGCTCTGTTTCTTTTTCTTTCTCTCTTCAAAATGATGTAGTGTGAGTATGCGTGAGGTATCCGCGGCTCACTTCGAATAGGGTGTTTATTAAATTGTACGAATCGTATTTCCGATACCAATCTGAAGTACCTACTCGTACACGATCGTTTCTGCTTTACCTTTCTCTCTACGGTATACGTGCACGTGAGTGATCAAAGTTCACTGTTGCAATAAAATTCTGAATAATTATTCGTATATTTCAACGACGTAGCATGTACCCAAATTGCCCTCCTCATTTTATGCCAGAGTGACGAAGAATGCTGAAAGCTCTTTCTTTTCTCGGTTTCATAGTTGAAAAAATTCTTGATGTATCAATTTGAAGCTTCTGCGTATGTGTGTTTTTAATTTTAGTGATAAGATTGATGTGGAGAAAAAAAATTGACAATGGACTAAAAGGGAGAGGCAGGTACGGGTGGATCGAAAAAAAAAACATATCTTTGGTGAGGTGGTTTACTTTGAGTGGGAGACTCCACAAAAAAATTTTGAACCCCCGAGGAGCAAGGGGAGGGGAGTAGGAGGTGCTCAAAGTGCACCTATTTTTGAAAAAAAACCGCTGTTTTTTGAATTTTTAGCCCATCAAAATTGTATGAGAAGCCTTCGTAGCACTTAAAAGATGCGATTTGAGTTTATATGCCTCCCTAAACCATCGTCATCCTTCTCCGTTGGAGAATGCAATATTCCAATAATATGAAATTTTCACGAATCTGGAACGATTTCTTTTTCATCGAGTAAGTGAACAAAAAATGTTTTCAACCACTGAAAGTGAATTTTGAAAAAAAAATTGAAAATTTTATACACCAGTGCAGGCAACAGCAAATCATAAAATTCCAAAACACGGAATTTATATCGACTTTGAATTGATTATTTTTTCGCTTGAAAATATTATGTACTTTGATTTTTTTTTCTCGAAAATTTGGCATGTCAGTGCAGCCAGTTACAAATCGTAACATTTTACACTATGGAATTTACGGTGACCTATGATTAATTTTTCATCCTTTGAAAAATTCACAATAATTTTTTTTGAATCATCAGAAATAAAAAATTTATAATTTTGCTTTGAAAATTTTGAACGTTAGTGCAGCCAGTTGCTAATTGTGAAATTCTGATTTCTTCAAATTCAAAACATACTTCTATTGATTTGGGAAAAAATTGGTCTAATCACTTGACGAAAAAATAATGAATTCTAGTTCATAATATCAGAATATCACAATTAGCAACTGGCTGCACTGACGTACAAAATTTTCAAAGGAAAATTTTAAATTTTTTATTTCTGATGATGGAAAAAAAATTATTGTGAATTTTTCAAAGGATAAAAAATTAATTATAGGTCAACGTAAATTCCATAGTGTAGCATGTCACGATTTGTAACTGGCTGCACTGACATGCAAAATTTTCGAAAAAAAATTTCGAAATATACTTTCAGTGATTGAAAAAAAAAATACATAATATTTTCAAGCGAAAAAATAATCAATTTAAGGTGGATATAAATTTCGTATTTTGGAATTTTATGATTTGCTTTTGGCTGCACTGATGTACAAAATTTTCCATTTTTTTCAAAATTCACTTTCAGTGGTTGAAAAAATTTTTTGTTCACTTACTCAATGAAAAAAAAATCATTCCAACTTGGAGAAAATTTCATATTATTGGAATATTGCAATCTGTAACTTTTCAACCTCCTGGTAGCAGTCTGAGTTTTGATCGGAGAAGGATGGCGATGGTTCAGGGAGAAGTAGAAACTCAAATTGCATCTTTTAAGTGCTATGAAGGCTTCTCACACAATTTTTATTGGCTAAAAAACCCAAAAAATAGTAGTTTTTTCAAAAGGAGGTGCACTTTGAGGACCCCCTGCTCCCCTCTCCTTGCTTCTCGGGGGCTCAAAATTTTTTTGTGAAGTCTCCCACTCAAAGTAAACCACCTCACCAAATTTGGTCAAAATCCAAGATATGTTTTTTTTTTTCATCCACCCTAAGGTACATAACTGCACTGCCCTTTCCAGCATTAAAAATCCAGAAGTAAGCATCCCCCCCAGGGGGAGTCGCAAGCTCATTTGTTTTTATACTTGGTCTAAACGACGTTGGATCTAAAATCAAAAAATCAGTTCAATACTCTCGATTTGCGGACGATCTCTCCATTTTCATAACAGGTACCTAAGCAATTACCAAAATCCAAAATACACTTTAAACCACAATTAACTGCCTTCAAACGTGTATTTCAAAAAAACGACTGAGATTTTCTGCAGAAAAAACAGTAATACTAAATTTTCATCGCAAAAAGGCAATATCTTAAGAATTAATCTTCAAATCTACAGCAACCAAATTCCAAAAAATGTTCAATCTCACAAGTTCCTGGTATTATTCCTTGAGCTGGAAACCACATACAAATATAAACTACATTAAGCGAGGATCAATAAATACGATCAAGTTAATAATAAACTCAGCCGGTGAGAGGGGGTGCAAAGGGTAAATTTGCACCGGACCCACATTAATTTTTTAAAAAAAATATCAAGGGCCCGCAAACGTCTCTAAAAAAAACTTGTAAAATAACAAGAAAAAGAAGCAAAAAATTCACATTTTTGGGCCAAAATTTCAGTTTTTTTTTCAATTTTACCAAAAAATTTTGTCTTTGCTTCGCTCAGGCTATGTATGTTCCACATTCTCAGAATTTTTATTCGATTTTGATCCAAAAAATTTACGCCTTACCCTAATTCTGACATCACCATCAAGCACATACTCAAGAACTTCGTCAACTGCGAGATTTACAGAGGAAAAAATGAGAAAATACTAGGAGCTAATTTCAAAGGGGAAACTTATCAAACCTTCTATCAATTTTTGACTGAAATCAAATATTTTCACTGATTTAAGACTCTTTTCTTGAAATTTATATTAAAATTTGTAAATGTTCAAATTATTTTTTATATTTTACTTTTCTTTCTAGCCTTACCCTTGATATTCATTTTATGTTTGCAATTTTTTGAAATTCAACCCCCTCCCCTCCCCATAACTTCTCCCCATGTCAACTTTAGGGGCTGAAATTTTGGCTGTGGAAGTTTCTTGTGATGTTCTACAAGTCTGTAGAAAAAAAAAATTCATTCGACGAGTCAGACCTCGAGTAGCTCCCTCGTTAGGTACAGTATGTATGAATGAGTGCTAGGATATTTCTCATTACCAGTTGAAATTTGTTTTCGAATTTTGAAGGTCCCACTCTCCAGATGGTTTATTTTCTTTAAAAAATGATTTTCTTAAAATTTTAGCCCCTTACATGAATAAGAGGTCATAAGAGGTCACGCGCTGGAACCCTCTCTTTCTTATGGGATTTAATGTTGGATAACATGCTAAAAATGAAGAAAAATGGAAGGGGTGAAATTGATACAAAATTTTCAAAATTTGAAAATATGACTCATTTATTATTTTTCGTGATGAATTTCGGTCCCAAGGGCTCATCCTACAGGGATTCAGAGGATTCTTGACCAAAAATCAAAATTGAGTCAGATTTTCAAAATTTAATTTGAAGTTACTAATGCTGAAAATTTTGCATCATTTCACCAATTTTTTTTTTGTTTTCAGCATGTTATACTATAATGTTGAATAAATAAGAAAGATGGGGCTCGGTGCATGTCCCTTAATTGATGCAGGGAGCTGAAATTTTGGGAATATCATTTTAGAGGGAAGTTAGGTAATCATCCTGCAGGGGCATCGGGACCTCCAAAATTCAAAAATTCCACTTCGACCACACTCCAGCGAGTGTAGATATTATCACTCAAAAAAAAAATCAATAAATTTTATTTTTTTAAATAAAATTTACCAATTTTTTCAACATTTTCTATTATTATTTTTTTCAGTGATTTATGTTTTGCACCCATTGAAATTTCAATTTCTTCGCAGAGATTGGTCAAAATTTGAAAAGTTGTGTACCTATAGAAAAATATTTTTATTTAGTAATTTCGGTCCGTATGGTATTGGTATTTTCGGAGCATACATTCATTGCTAAGCCGCTGCGCCCGCGTTCATCGTTCATTCATCCAACGAGATAAAAATATATAGGCGTGACTTAGACTATAAATAAATTCATCCAATAACCGTGAGCTGATATCATTTACACAAGGTATCATCGAATGGTATAATAAATACCTACGTAGTTATTTAGTTTGCTGAAATGATGATTTCTCTCATTCTTTCTCTGTTGTTCTCTGTTTTAGAATAGGGCTATCGCATGGTGCACTTGTAAAAGGCTAGATCTCCTCTTGAGCATATACAAGGTGGCTCACTAAAGACTGTGTTCAATTTGAAAATAAAAATGATAGAAGAATTTTTTATTATTATTTCGAATGTGAAAATTTTTCGTGCAGGATGGAAGGTATTTATTTTGTACCTCAACCCTTCTGAGAAGAAAAGCACGAAAAAATATCGCCATTCGAAACGTAAAATTTTCAAGTTCGAAATGATTATTAAAAAATTGTATATTTTTTCAATATGAGCACACACTTTAGTGGGCCACCCTGTATATCTACAAATACAAATGCAGCGAAGTATGATATGAAAAAGCATGCCTTCTCTGTCTCGTTCATTCTGTTATTTGGCGTGGTGCACGTTCTAATAATGCTCGAACTACATTAGTTATCGCTTTCCGTGTACAGTCGTATGAACGAGAATTAATAATTGCTTTTCGCTATATATCGAATTAGGCTTATTTGTAGATCAGCGTGTGGGTGTTCGTGAATGATCCGCGCCGATCACACGAAAAATTACCATTTTAGCCCGAGGTACGAGAAATTTTAATTTAAATACATTGTGTGTGCATGTGTGCGCGCTTATGTGGTACTTGTACGTGCTGCATCGGGGCAGGGCCAGGGCGCACACCGCGAGATAATCGAGTTCTTCCAATTCATATCGCCGGTGCTGGCGGATTGACTTGTTATTTTCTACATTTACTACAACTACATTTAACCATACTGTAGGTATACTCTGATCAGTGTAGAAAAAGAAAGAAAATCATCGCGCAATTTTTATTCAATTTTTGTACGAATATGAAACAAAACGCCTCGCGATCCCGCTTCCTGGTGCTTGCCTGGGTTTCTCATTACGTAAGATCGTTCTGCTGTTCGTATAAACCAATAATGTACCGTACTCGTGTGTAGGATTCGGTACTCCTCTCGAGGTGACGGATCTGCATAGAAAGTAAAGTATACGCTGCACGCCGCACGCTGCACGAATTCATTTTGTGTAGGATTTGAGAACCGAGTGAACGAACCAAAAATAAAAATCAATTATTTGGAAAACGTTATAGGTGGACAGAAGGTTGAATAATTTCTCAACATCCGAGACTAGAGTCAAGGCGCGAGAAGTTAATTTACATTTTTTGCCAGCCGTGTGCATGTGTCTGAGTATGCAATTCTATCCTTATAGTCGAGAATTTGCTATGACGCCGGCCCAGTGGTAATGGTGGAAATTGCGGATAATTGCTCATTATTCTGTTGTTGATAAGACGATTGAATAGATCAAAGATCAATATTGGCGCTGTTTTGTAGTTTTTTAAACTTTTAATAATGAATATTGAATGTGGCATGATGCATGTTCAATTTTTCACTGAAACTGTAAAATTTTAGATCTTAACACTTAAATGCTGGAAGGAAAAAAAAGAAAACCGTGAACAAAAAAAAATAGTTTTTTCCTGATCAGAATAGAACCAAATACCTACTATTTTTAAACGATCTGTTCTGTTCTGGTCAGGGAATAGGAGTCAGCCAAAAAGTTGACCCCTAACTCCAGCTTGACTCCTGACTTCACATTGACTCTGGAGTCAATTTCAGACCTTGATTTCTGACTCCAGCTCGACTCCGGAGCCAATCTGTGACCTGACCCCGGAGCAGGAAATAGAAATCAGTTACCTATTAAATTAATAATTTATTCAAGTGCAGCTTCTCACAATATTACGAATAGAGGAGGAGAAGGGGGTTGGGGGAATTTAAAAATTGAAAAGTTAACCCCAGACTCCACCTGACTCCCGGAGTCAAGGTAGAAAGTTGACTGTCGACTCCAACTCAACTCCGAAGTCACTTTCAGACTACTTCGACTCCTGACTCCACTTTGATTCTGGAGTCAATCTTTGACCTTGACTCCTTGGGAGTCAAGCCGGAGTCAGAGTCAATTTGGAGTCAGTTTGACTCCGACTCCTATTCCCTAATTCTGGTTCTTCATTTGTTCAAAGCATCATTTTGTTCAATTCATATATTGTTCAGTTTTGTTTATTGTTCAGTTAAAACCGAAATTTAAGTGTTTTTATCTGTTCATACTGTTCTGTTCTGTTCCATCAGCCCTGTTTCTGTCCTGTCTGTAGAAGTGCTTTTTTGATGTACCTAATTCTGGCTGTAGGTGAATTGATTCCCAACAAAATATTCATGTGAAAAGATGATCGAATTGATTCCCATTTTTTCGAGGTACATATGTAGTGTACGAGTTGATTCCCGCTTTTCATCAAAAATTTCATTCAACTCGAAATTTTTTCGAGTTTTTTTTCAAATTTCGACTCCAATTTTTTTGAATCATTTTTAGCTCTTAATTTTTCCCAAGTATTCTAACTCCAAAATTTTTTTCAACCTAAAATTTTTCAGAATTTTTCATGTTTATGCTTTTCTGAATTACTCAATTTTTTTTCAATCTTGAATATTCCAAAAAAAATTTACAACCCCAAAATGTTTTCTCCAATTTCTTTCTACTTAGAATTTATTTATATTTTTTTTCGAACTTCCAGCGTTTTTTTCCAATTTTTTTTCAGCTCTAAAATTATCTCTATGAAGTTTAAAAACAAATTTTTAGAATTTAAAGTTGGTACCTAAAGATTTTGAAAAGGTTTTAAATTTTATAAACGTATTGAATTGAAAAAAAATCCAATAATGTTGCATTTAGAAAAAGTTTTGGTGTTGAAATTGCAAAATATTTTGAGAAAAAAAATTGAAGATGAAACGAATTTCAACTTTTTGAGAAACAATTTCAAAGTTGAAACAAATAATTTTGAAAAAATGTAAGGTAAAACAATTTTGAGAAAATAAAAGTTTTGAACAAAATACAAGGGATCGAAAAAAGTTGGAAAAATTTGGAGTAAACTTTCGAGCAAAAAATTCAGAGTTGAAAAGAATTTGATGAAAAATCTTGGGATTGAAAAAATTTGAACTTGAAAAAAATATTGAAAATAACTTCTCGTGGTATCTCCTGGGTAACGCGATCTGCTGAAAGAAGTTCGGAATTAATTAGTTTGGACCGATAGCCCAATTTCAAAAAATGGGGGGATTGCCTCCCGGTCTCAAAAAATTTCTTAGGATTTCCTTGTACACCATACCAAATTTCACAACTCTATTATTATTTGCCGTTTATGTCCAAAAAAAAATCAATCTGCCACTGCACTAACTAGTCTACAGTCCAAGAGGCAAAAAGTGTTCACTGAGCGTGCATTTTCGCTGGACAAAAAAATCAGTTGGTTTGTAGTAGGTATGGGTCCCAAAGTCCCAAAAAACCGAGTTTTGGATTTTTGCATTGGCATAATATAGGGAACTGAGACCTGAACACTCCCCTTTTTTCTCAATTTTTAAATTTGACCACGGACAAAAATTTTTTTTACGTTCTGGTAGCAGACACTCAGCCGACTCCAAATATATGTCACATTCTTTGGGTCACGGGCCCAATGGGGTGCTGGGCCCAATGGGGTGCTGGGCCCTCCAATGTGCGATTTTTTGCCAAATTCGATCATTTTTGGTACAATAATGCCTCTGTAGGCGATATGCAGTATGCTGGACAAAAAAAAAATCAAACGGAATGTATTCTTGAGTTCATTCCGCATCCAATGAGCCAAAGTTTGAGGTAAACTGTTGGCACAATAGGTCGTGGTGGAATTTCAAAGTTTTGAAAACGCGTAATTTCCTCCCCCTTTCATTAAAAATTAAGTTATGAAAAAAATCTGAAACTTGGGGTGCGACCTATCAAAATGGGTTAAAATTCCACGAGCAGAACGAAATAATTTATGAAAATAAATTTGAGTAATTTTAACCCATTTTGAGCCTCATATCGGATCAATTTTTGAGTATTTTCAAAGAATTGACATGTGACCTATGAAAGTAGGGTAGAATTTCGTGAGAAATTCAAAAATACCATCCAAATTTTTGTTGAGCAACTTTTGAGAATTTTGAGACTAATATTCAGTCAATTTTTTTTTCATTTCAAAAAATTGGCATGTGACCTACATATGTAAGTGGAGTAGAATTTCCCCGGAAATTCAAAAATATCGTCTAAAAATGTTTTTGAGCAACTTTTGAGAAATTTGAGCCTCAAATTGAATCAATTTTTAATTAATTAATTTCAAAAAATTGACATGTGACCAACGAAAGAAGGATAGAATTTTGCCAATGATTTTAAAATGTAATCCAAAACTTTTTTAGACAACTTTCAAGTTTAAGTAATTTTAGCGCGAAATATTTTATTATTAGATTTTGATTTTTGGTTTCTCTATGAAATTTTAATCCATACTGATAGGTTTATCAAAAAATCCACTAAATCAAAGGCTCAAAAGTCTCAGGGGCATTATTGTACCAAAAATGATTGAATTTGGCAAAAAAATCGCACATTGGGGGCCCAGTACTCCATTGTGCCCGTGACCCACGAGATGTGACGTATATTTGGAGTCGGGGAAGTGTCTGCTATCAGAATGTAAAAAAAAATTATCAAGGGTCAAATTTAAAAATTGGGAAAAAAGAGGGGTTTTCAGGTCTCAGCTCCCTATTGTGCCAGGGCAAAAATTCAAAGTACGGTTTTTTGGGACTACGGAACCCCATACCTACAATGAACCAACTGATTTTTTTCTCCAGCAAAAATGGACTCTAATTTTGATTTCTAGAGCACATTTTGCCTCTTGAACTGTAGACTATACCGGAAAATTCCAAAACCTTCTGGAGGCGAAGGAACGTCTTATAACCACTCTCATTGATTCGGGAGGCCAAAAATATAGTATCTACCAATTTTAATACTTTTTTCGTTAATTAGATCAAATTTGCATAATTACAGCTTATGCAGTAATTATTTTAATTTTCAAAAATTCGCCAAAATTCAAGAAATGGATCTTATAGCACCTATACTTTCGCATAAAGGTCATTCCACGTCAGTTCGTACGTAAAATGGTAGGTGGGGTCGGCGATTTGTATTTTCTTCCAATCTTAGGAATTTTTTTTCTCGAAAATACGAAATAACGTCACCTCAATTTTTTAATATATTAATCAACATGTAAAGTTGTACTTGTCATTTTTCAACTTTTACAGTTAATTTTTCGTGTTAAAAAAAGTGGCAACACTGATTTTCAAAAAATCATCGAAAAGCTCTTCAAAGGCCCTACACATTTGAAAAAGTTTCAACTTTCAATTCATCGTGGTTTTCGAGTTATCCACACCCCAAATTTACCATATCCAACTTTACCTCAAAACTTTAAATGCTCGTGGCAGCCCTCCAAAAAAACTTTGAGAGCTGCGGTTTGCGGCATTCGTCATCTCTCATCGAGGTCTATCCACGTTTAAAAAAATGAAAAAAACCGCCGACCCCACCTACCACTGCGCACAAACTGACGTGGAATAACCCATTGGGGATTCTTTAATGATGTACTTTCAATATCCTTTTTTCAGACCAAAATTTCATTGCAGTGAAAATACTTCTTTTATGATCAGCTCTTTCCAAAGATCGAACATTTATTCGTATTTTTAACGACATTCGTATCAAAATCTTCCATACCAGCTTCTTTGCCGACCTCCCTTCCTCTCATCCTCCTAGTCGCCACATTCTTACGATTTCCCCAACCATACACTTTTATTCCATCCAAATTAGATTCCGATCTGAGACACAGGAAACGGAATTTCACAACAAAAAATCATTCCTTTTCCAATTTCGCTGCAAAATTTTTCAAACTCGATTGTTTTGAGGTCACTGAGGCAAAGTACGCAAATATCTAAGTAAATAAGTAAGAAAACTATAACCCCGCACATTCCACGGTCGATCTCTGGCGATAACCAAAGACTCCTCCGTGATCATCGCTTAGAATAATGGAACGGAACGAAAAAATGAAAAAAAAAAAAAAATAGTATAAAATGCCACTTACATACGCGTATAGGTTATAGGTATAGGTACCATACACCATACAGCATACAGTATTATACACCGATATGGTACACACGGTAAATCTATCGTAAAATATATGGCCGAGTAGCTCATGTTACGCCCGCAATTTGATGTATAAAGAAAGAAAAACACGCATTAATCTAATGAGTTTTGTTGTAAAGAAGGCGAAACATGTTTTACATGACACTCATTAACGCCATATATCTTATACATACTTCCAAGGAAGCAACGTGCACAGCTTCCCATGAAGAGAGGCTTTTTCTTTCTCCTATATAGTCTTTTTTTAAAACTCTTATATCTACGGGGCTCCCAATACAAAACGACTACCTTTTTACATTCGAAACGAGCAAATATAGGTACGCGTACATACGTATGTGTACAATAACGAATTAGAGAAATTGTTGCGCTGCTGTAGCTGTTTGGTGCGCAATTCTGTATAAATATTTACAAGAAGGCGATTTCAGCGTATAGGTATGTGATTCTGGTGCTGGTGCTCTCCATCTCTTTCCATATTTTTCTCTGTTCGTCCGCGTTTGTACGAGAAGCTGGTATGCTGTACGTATTTTCTTGAGGTCTTCGCACATACGTAGTACACATATGTATAGGTAGAGGTACGTACTACGTACTGCACTAACACCCGCGCGCGAAATTATCGCATTCCCTTATTAAGGTAAATAAAGTAAAATCAGATTGTTTCGTGTTAACTTTGACAAATAACACGGTCTATAAATTATCCCAGTCTCGAAGATACTCGTACGTAGTGTACTACCTTCGGCTACTGTGGCACTGCTGTGCGCTCGCTGATGGCACGTTTGCTGCTGGGTGCGGGGGAAAAAACGCCGATACTGCGGTCGTACGCTCCTCCATCGAGAACGCTTTTTTATAATACACGTTAATATAAAATACACATTTATACATATTTGTAGTCGTTTACAAAACGACAATAACGCGTATGGACCGACAGGTTATTCGTGAAGTTTAAGCACATAGGTCATAGGTGCTGTAGCAGATTAACAATGGAAATAATCGCGGCCATAGGTAAGCTCTTTTCTCTCCATTTTTCTTATTTCTAAGTAATAAATAGTCGATGGCCAGTTTTAAGGTCCACTTTGAAGGCTACTTCTCTTCATAAGAAAATTATAAAAAATAACGCAGCAGCACGTTTGAGGGAAAAAATTATACTTACTAACGCATTTAGGTGTTTGAAAATTGAGAATGTACAGATACCTACTCTCTGAATTATAAATCAGTGAAAATTACCGAAAATCACTGAGAAACAGTCAGAATTGTAGCACAGGAGAAAATCAGTGAAATTTTTTCACTGAAAACAAATCAGTGAAAGAAAATTACTGGAAATCAGTGAAAATTCACTGAAAACTCAGTGATATTTATGAAATTCACTGAAAAATCTGTGAAATTCTTTGAATAATCAGTGAAAAATCACTGAAAATCAGTGAATTTCACTGATTTTTCCTGTGCTGCAATTCTGACTGTTTTTCAGTGATTTTTCACTGATTCGAAATGAGAGAGTAGGTACAGGGTGACTTGAAATTTCTGGAACGCAAAAATTGATTCGTAAAAAAAATTGTAAGGCCCAGCAAATAATGAAATCTTATTTACGACGTAGCTGAAGCTCCATTCCCTTCAAAAAATATGAACTCATCCCTCATTGTTCACGAATTACTAAAAAATTTTCAACTTTTATCGATTTTTGAGTTTTTCAAAAAAAAATCTCAAAACCCAAAATTTCGAAAATTTAAAAAATTGAGATTTTTAAAAACTAATATTTGCATATGAAAGGCCATTGAACAAGGATCAAAAATCAATGGATTCCGATTTTGCCTAATCAAAAATTTACCAAAAAATTCAAGTTTTTATAAAATTGGCAACACTGCCTCCCCCACTTAACCCCTCTCGGATATTTTGAGTACAGCGTTGGCATTGTCCCTTGTCGACCTACAAGTAGGCAACCCTTCGTTCAGATCAACGCGAGACAATATGGAACGATTCCACTCTAAATTAGGAAAAAAACTTTACGTTCCGGAACTTTTGGGTCACCCTGTACATAATATAGCCGGTGCAAACAATTAGGCGGGTATATTTCCATTAAGTCATTACGATTCAACTTTTCTGGTTGATATTTTGATATAACCATTGCGATAATTAGGTAAATGAAATTATAAGTAATGCCTGCAAAATTATCTTTCAAATCTACCTCTTGATTTTTTTTACGTTTCCTTAAAACCGAAACACCATCAAGAATTGGATATTTACGCGGGAACGAAGGTGGCGCTACATTACGCCAAGTTGATCAGTGTTAATAAAGTTGCATACTGTGTGAATGTGAAGGAGCTGGTCCATTATCGACGATTTGAAAGGATTTTTTGTATGTTTCTGAAACTGTGTTTTGAATGAGGGCCCTGTGTTTTCAATCCAATTTTCGAGTATCGAGGGTATTGTATAAGAATTTTCTGGTTGAGAAAAATCGAGCAAATTGTTCTGTACTTTCTTTTCGTAAGGTGAACGGAAAAAAATTCGGAAAAAAAGTTGTGTCTTAGGTATTGAAATCATCTGGAAAAAATATCACGTCCTGAATCAACTCAGACTAAGTATCCCTTCAGTAATTTCTCTTAAAATTTGGCTACTTTCTCAATCGGAATCAGTGAAAAATTACTTGGTGAAAGATTGCCAACAGATCCCTTTTTACGCGAATGGTAGTATATTTATAATCAAAGGTAGGTATTCGTATGAAAATAATTTCTTTATATTTTGCATTTAATTGCTTAGTTATTTAAAAATGTGAAGACATTTTTCAAAATTATTTCTGAAAAATTGAGCATTTTTTCCAAGTTACTTTGAGAATCACTCTCTCATTCTTTATCAGTGATAACTGATACAGTCAAAACAGAGGTATCGTCAAGGGAGGGGAAGGGGGCAGGCCCTCTCGAAAAAAATGCTGGCCCCCGCTCTCCCCCCCAAAAAAAACTATGTTGTATTTATAAATTTTTACATTACACTTACATCAGATAGGGATTTTCAAAGCATTAAAACATGAAAAAATGTTTTTTTGGGCATTAAAACTCTATTTTTTTTCGAGGCTTCACCCTCGCCTCACTCGGGCATGAACAAAATTACAATTCTAATTCTATGATCTATCTCAGACGACTAATTCTATGATCTATCTGAGACGAAAATGCTGAAGAAGGCCCCTTTTTACCCTCGCCTTATTTTTAGCAGGTGAAAAAAGTCAGTTTCGAAAAAGCAAAAAAAAGTTGT
Organism: Pseudococcus viburni; assembly: GCA_033439095.1. Classification (NCBI taxonomy): domain Eukaryota; kingdom Metazoa; phylum Arthropoda; class Insecta; order Hemiptera; family Pseudococcidae; genus Pseudococcus; species Pseudococcus viburni. Next base: position 2,070,760 of record JAVBJF010000016.1, read on the forward strand.
CCTACACACGTCCCCTTTTGTGCCCCCCCCCCATTTTCGATTCTGACGATGCCACTGAGTCAAAATTGCAGCACAAAGAGAAATCAAAAAAAAATTCCATCAAATGGGAATCGTAGAAAAAAACTGAAATATTAGTAAAAATTCCTCAAAAATTGGTCAATTTTGCTAATTTTTTCCTGCAATTTTTCATAAATTTCGAATAAGCAAATAGACTAATATTTTGTACAATCTTACCCATCATTCAATTCTCAAAATAAACCAAACTAAAAAGTGCAAAATCAAGAAAAAAAAAACAAAAAAGTTGTTTACCCACTCTCTCATTTCTAAATCAGTGAAAATTACCAAAAATCACTAAAACCAGTCAGAATTGCAACACAATATTAAATCAGTGAAAAAATTTCATCAAAAGCAATTCAGTGAAAAAATTACTGAAAAATTAGTGAAAATTCACTAAAAACTCGTTAATATTTATGAAATTTTCTGAAAAAAATCGGTCAAAATTTGCTGAAAATCGGAGAAATTTTCTGATATTTCCTGTGCTGCAATTCCGGCTGTATATCAGTGATTTTTCAATTTTCACCGATTCAGAATGAGAGCATAATGTACTGTATTTAGTGATGGACGATTAATCGGTTCCAAAATAATCAATTTTTTTGCAAAAAGAATCGATTCTGTGAAATGGTCGCGAAAAAAAAAACTCTTTTCCTCTTTTCCTCGCCTGGCCAAATCATCACAGACAGACGAAATCGCCAGTCAGCAGAAAATATGAAAAATGGTATGCTTTTTGAATGCAAGAATTACGTTTTTTCATCTCAATCGTATTCAAAATTCATCATTCTAGTTTTGTTTTAAATGCATTACTCTCATTTTTTTCACATCGTTTTTTTTGTCTAATCTATCGAATTGTTTCATCGTTCTTTTTTCATTTTTCTTTTCAAACGAGCAAATTTTGTAAAAATCTATTCTTTTTAGATTTTTTTTAAAGAATCGAAGAATCGATTCCTTCAGATAATCGATTCTTGCCCATCACTAAGTCACTGTACTTGGAAAAATGAAATTCTTATTATTTTCTTGTTTTTTGAATCCATTTTTCATGCAGGTACTTCAAATTTTCTTAAAACAAGTGCTGCCTTCCTTTAGCCTATAATCGTTTTGTAAGAAAATTTAATGCACTTTTTAGTGGCAGTTTCATCAATCAGAGTTACATTGTTGCAGGTTCAGAACTTGATGCCAAATTTTCAAACTGGAAAATAAATTTTCAAATACTTGCATACGTACTTAGTTTTTCTTTTTAATCAAAAAATTCGAGAGAAAAAAGATAAAATTTTGCTAAATACTTTATATTTTCTTGTTTTTTTTTTGCCCGCAGACATCTCAAATTATCAGTTCTAGTATCACCTTTTCAACTTACTTATTCGATCTATTTCGCTAAAATTTTAGCGAATTTCAGGGATACATTTTCAAAAGTACTTAGCAACTGACATTGGATTTTTCTAGACGTTAAAAAGTCGGTAAAATTCAAACATCGATTTTCAATGAAGGAAAAAAGTAAATAAATTAAGCAAACTTATCGCTGTAGGTGTTCTAGATATAAATTTAGAAAAATTGGAAACATCTCTCGATAATTTCTCGAAAATGAAGTATCTAATATAAGTACATATAGAAAAAATTCCACCCTCCCCTCTTCTGCAGGTTATGCTAATGAAACAGAGATCACTCCCACCATCTCACAGAGATTTTAAAAAACTGGGTAAACTTTTCTAAGGCAATCTCTTCTACAAATTTACTAAACCGGAATGTAAAAAAGATACATTTTAGTTTGTATAAATAGCACGAGTGTTCTTCAGTAAGGAGTAGTACGAGTTTCCAGCTACACTGGGAGATCATTTCGCATACGCGCGCAATAATTTCGCACCGTAGAAACGCGAGTATACGTACGATAAATTATCGACTGGAAAACGAAAAAAAAAGCATTCAACCGATAAGGTCGTAGTCGTAGGATATTTAAAACAGCATAAATTCGATTTCAGAAGCTTTCTTCGTGACAAATACACGCCAGCGCCATACGAAGAGCTCATTCGTACACATTCCTTACACCATACGTAAATTTACGTCAATATAAAGATGTTATTGAAAGAAAGAGAGAAAAACGTAGAAGCTCTACACGATGTACTTTATGTACTAATACCGAAGCGTATGTTATGTCGAATCGCTTCGCACCAGCTTCCATTTTTTTCCTTCTCTTTCGAAGAAGGACAATATGGTCTATGGCAGCGGTGGTGTTTTATAAGTACGAGTAGTATACGTAGGTACTACACGTACAGCCATACATATGTATAGCATACCTAATACCGATGTATATGTAGTATATGCAGAAGAAAACTGAACGAAGACTGGTTTTTGATAGTTGGGTGACAACATGCTCATCCGTGTATAACTGTCGTATCGTAAAATCGTTTGAAAAACGATCGAAATATGGTAATAATTGGTCAGGCAGCCATATAATTTACTTGGTCCCGGTGCGGATCGCGAACAAGCAACGAGGTATCATTTTCTTATTACGAATAAACTGACCTTTGTTCGTTTCTAATCCGAATTAGACTTATAATATGTATTGGAAAATAATAATTTGTATCTCGCATTTCATCGGGTTATACTAATCGAATACCACAAACAGAAATACATATTTTGGTAAAGATTATTATAAAATTCCAATAATAAAGTTGCACCTGTTTCAAAACATATCTAGCGTCGAATATAACTAAACGTGTAGTCGGACGAGGAAGAGGCCGAAGGGGGTTCGTCATATTTAGAAAAACTCTGGTGTGAGAACTTCGTATATTTTCGGCTCGTATTTCAAATGATATGAAAATAAAAAATATTTCTCACAAAAGAGTTATCTATTCCAACTCAAACAAAAATAAATTGAAAGCAGGTAAGTAGTAAGTACTCTCTCAATTATAAATCAGTGAAAATTACCGAAAATCACTGAGAAACAGTCAGAATTGCAGCACAGGAGAAAATCAGTGAAACTGTTTTCACTGAAAACAAATCAGTGAAAGAAAATCACCGGAAATCAGTGAAAATTCACTGAAAACTCAGTGATATTTATGAAATTCACTGAAAAATCTGCGAAATTCTTTGAATAATCAGTGAAAAATCACTGAAAATCAGTGAATTTCACTGATTTTTCCTGTGCTGCAATTCTGACTGTTTATCAGTGATTCTTCACTGATTCGGAATGAGAGAGTACATCATAAGAGAATCCCACATCCAAAATTTTAGATGCCCAAGTTCATTTATAGAATTTTGGCGAAGTTTTGAAATTTCAAAATAATCTCATCGCCCTGCAAAATATAAAAATTTGAGCTAATCAACGAAAAAAACTACAATTTGGTATATATATCCATTTTTCAACCTCTCGCATCGATTGACAGCGGTTTCGAGATGTTTCGGAGTCCCCAGAAAATTTTGAAATTCTCCAGTGCTGGAGAAAAGGCCATAAAAATGGCCGATATGAATTTTAGCACCTATGTTAGTATAATAGGACGGATCGAAAAAAAAACATAATTTGGATTTTGACCAAATTTGTTGGGGTGGTTTACTTTGAGTGGAAGACTTCATAAAAAAAATTTGAGTCCCCGAGGAGCAAGGAGAGTGGAGCAGGAGGTGCTCAAAGTGCACCTCTTTTTGAAAAAAAACGATGTTTTTTGAATTTTTAGCCCATCAAAATTGTATGAGAAGCCTTCGTAGCACTTAAAAGATGCGATTTGAGTTTATACATCTACCTAAACCATCGCCATCTTTCTCCTATCAAAACTCAGACTGCTACCAGGGGGTTAAAAAGTTGCAGATTGCAATATTTCAATAATATGAAATTTTCACTAAGCTGAAATGATTTTTTTTTTTCATCGAGTAAGTGAACAAAAAATTTTTTCAATCACTGAAAGTGAATTTTGAAAACAAAATTGAAAATTTTATACACCAGTGCAGCCAAAAGCAAATCATAAAATTCCAAAATACGGAATTTATATCGACTTTGAATGGATGATTTTTTCACCTGAAAATATTATGTATTTTTTTCAATCGCTGAAAGTATATTTCAAAAATTTTGTATGTCAGTGCAGCCAATTACAAACCGTGACATGCTACACTGTAGAATTTACGTTGACCACGAATTAATTTTTTTATCGTTTGAAAAAGTCACAACAATTTTGTTTTCAATCATAAGAAATAAAATTTTTTAAATTTTTCTTTGAACATTTCGTACGCCAATGGAGCCAGTTGCTAATTGGCCCAATCACTTGACGAAAAAATAATGCATTCGGGTTCATAATATCAGAATATCACAATTAGCAACTGGCTGCACTGACATACAAAATTTTCGAAGTATACGTTCAGCGATTGAAAAAAAATACATAATATTTTCAGGCGAAAAAATAATCAATTCAAAGTGAACATAAATTCCGAATTTTAGAATTTTATGATTTGCTGTTGGCAGCACTGGTGTATAAAATTTTCAATTTCTTTTCAAAATTCATTTTCGTGGTTGAAGTTCACTTACTCGATGAAAAAAAAACCATTCCAGCTTCGTGCAAATTTCATATTATTGAAATGTTGCAATCTGCAACTTTTCAACCCCCTGGTAGCAGTCTAAGTTTTGATTGGAGGAGGATGGCGATGGTTTACGGAGATGTAGAAACTCAAATTGCATCTTTCAAGTGCTACGAAGGCTTCTCACACAACTTTTATTGGCTAAAAATCTCAAGGAGCGAGGGGAGGGGAGCAGGAGGTGCACCCCCTCCCCTTGCTCCTCGGGGGCTCAAATTTTTTTTGTGAAGTCTCTCACTCAAAGTAAACCACTCCACCAAATTTGGTCAAAATCCAAGATATGTTTTTTTTTTTCCGATCCACCCTAATGTATAATCGCAGATTATCCATATTGGTGAGCTATGTAAAATTGATAGATTAAAGCACAATTCAAGTGCTCAAGTTTATGTGAACCATTTTTATATTGAATATTTAAAAAAAAAATTGTGTTCATCACATAGAACTTGTTCTCGTTATTCACATGAGTCCGTATTCAAAAGCGAATGCGGTGAGTGAAAAAAATTCGAATTTGGAAGGGGGGGTCGGATCAAAAAGTAAGTCGATATTCGAATTCTACGCCCTCAAATTAATCAGAATAAATATACCTACCACACGCTGTTTACATTTTTTAACACGCTTTTCTCCAAAATTAGAGGTCTAGGGGCCCCTGAAGGGAAAATCCAAAAAATAAGCAAAAATTCGAACTCAGTGCCCTCAAAACCCAACAAACGACAGGCCATGCGTTATTTTTCTTTTTTTTGAATTTTGACCCTATCAAGGAGGCTAATAGGGAGATTCAGAGGTGTTGGATGAAAAAACTAAGAACATATTCGAACTCAACACTTTAAAATTAGTGTAAATCGATGTGTTACTTTACTTTTTCGATTTTTTTGAATTTTGGTCAAAATTGTGGACCCTTTACCCCTCAGGAGTGCAAAAATCCAATCTTGAAAGTTTGTTGGTTGAAAAAAAGGTAAAAAGGGCTACTAACTGTAATTTTTCAAATTCTTAAATATAGTTCTTATCTTTCATACTTATCAAGAAAGTTGAGCTTTCACCATCAAAGTTCAATTTTGAGCTTTTCAAAATTTGATTATAGCCTTTCAATCTCCGATCAATTTTCTTCCCAATTTCGCGAACAGTTTTCTCCCAAATACAACCGATCTCGAAATATGAATCTTCAAAGTTGGGTAATTTGACAAAAAATCGCAATAGTATGAAAATTGATTACAATGTAACTGCGAATTAGGTGAACACCACCCCTCAGCTCTCTTGAGAATTACATAGAAGGAGAATGATCGTGTTTTTGTGAATAGACTATTAAGGGGAACTTGTAAAAAAAATTGAACGAAATCGAAAGACCCTACTTTATTTTTGGATCGAATTAGTATAGTATGGAATAGCCCCAAATTAAAAATTGTGTCAGATTCGGATTCGATAAACTTCGATAGACAATTTACTGAAGACATCGAAAGCTAAGGTAATTCATCTTCGTACCAATATTGTGTCGGAATAACTTACCGGGATAAAAATACTTCGTTCCCAAAGTTATTTCAACTTCGTTACACGTTTAAAGAACACGCGAGTACAGAGTAAGAACATGTAAGAAGGTAAATTTTTGAAAACTTTTCCACTGCTGAATTCACCGAGGTATAATTATATGGCGAGAAATTACCATTTGAAATAATTTTCATAAGAGTGAAACATATTTACCAGACTGTAAGATATTGCATATGGTATGGTATAAAGTACCTGCGTAAAAAATTTCAAACGACGACGGTAATATATTCAAGGACGTACGAAAAATAACCCCAAAAGTTTGCAACTTGATGTAAAATTAGTCTAAGAAAACGCAATAAGTCTGTTAAAAAGCGCCGAGGCATAGAGGAAAGTTACTTTACACAAGTTAATACCCAACTCTTGCCGTATATATCGCGTCAACTTAATAAAACGTTTTCTTAGTACAGCATCGTGTCCCAAAATTCATTAAAATTTAGTATTTAATTAAAATCTCGCGTAGAGCTGCGTTTTTTTCCCATCTGTGCGCTAGAAACTAGGTTTATTTGGCCTTTGAGAATTTTCGTCGTAAGAATGTGCAGGTGGAAAAGGCTACTGCTTCGTTCCGTGTAATCAAGAAAATATGATTTTTCTATCATACCGACTTACAAACATTTTTCGCGCCTCGACATTTCTTGGTGACTGATAAATTTCACGATTTTAACAATTTTTTATCATATTATTTTAGAATTTTTTCACGATATGACAACTCGTTCATTCCGAATCAAAGTTGTACGAGGAAAATTTATTTAGGTCTAGGTACTTATTATTATCGAGGAAATTTTCACCCTTGGTATAGGAATTAGGAAATAATATCGAATGGGCGCAATGAAAGTGTGAAATTCAACTATAATGAATCAGATGCTAGTGAAAAAGTAAAAAAGGTGACGAAGGTTGTGGCGTGAATTTGTAGTAGGTCGCTACAGGTTGTAGGCCACCCAAGACGAAGAAGACCCTGGTAATGTTCTTCACGCAGTAAAACACCCACACGAGAGTACGGTCCCATTTAATAAGAGAATGAAATGAACGCGTAAATGTATACGAGTGTTTTCTAGATGTGCTATTGAGCATACACGTTGTAAATACCATATACGCGGATACGTTATTTGAAAAGTATTAATAAATTAAAAATAATATATAATAATGCGTTTCACAAACGTATTGGTAATTTTTATTTTTACCTCTTCTCCTTCACTTCGTCGATTCTCGTTCGAAAGAATATCTACCGTTAATTGGAAACACAAAAATCGGAGTTTCTCGATTGACTTTATTGTTTTTTATTATTTGTGCGATCGTGATGACCTGCCAATGAATGTTTTTCGTAAAATGCAAAGCAAATGTGTGTATAATTTTATGGGCGATGGACACACCACATGCATAAATGCTAGCACGTTTATCAAATCAATTTAGTATTATAAAAGAGAAAAAAACAGGTTTAATCTATCTGGATCACGAAAATTTCTTGAAAAATATCTGCAGTAGGGTAAATCGAAAAAAAAACAGCATAAATTTGATTTTCGCCAAATTTACAGGACAAGTCCCGAGCAAAAAGGGCCCGGAAAAAAGGGTAATTTTCGAGACATTTCCTGTTTTATAAAGTTAAACCCGAATCAAAATAGCCTAGAAAAAAGGAAAAGGAGCTAAAAAGGAACAGATGGACTCCCTTCACTTCTCACAGGTTCAATTTGTGCTTCTACAAACATATCCCTGAATTATCAATCACTCAATTTGACGTTTAGGGCTCGTTTTAAAGTTACAGTTCGTTTAAAAAAAATCGAGATTCTTGATTTTCTAAAAAATGAAATGACGTTCTTTTGGTAGCCCAAACTCACCATACCGGGAGACCCAAGAATCCTGCAACCCTCGGATTCCGGAAAATTTGCGTGATAAAAAAATTGATAACATTCAACAGTCGACGCTCCTTTCTCTTCAAAAAAAATTAACTAATCCCTCATTATTTTCAAATTATTTACAAATGTTTGATTTTTTTCAATTTTTGCACTTTTCAAAAAAAAATGAAATTCAAAATTTTAAAAATTTTACAAAGGGAAATATTTAAAAACTAATAGTTGCAAATGTCAGAGTTTTGGTTAAGAATCAAAAACCATTGAATGCAGATTTTGCCTATTCAAAAATTAGACGGGGCAAAAATTTACGAAAAAATCAAGTTTCCATGAAATTAGTAACACTGCATCCCTCCACCCTTTCCGGATAATTTGTGTGCGACGTTGTCTCTCGACATTTTAAATGTAGGCAACCCTTCGTTCAGTCCAGCATAGGACAAGGAGAAACGATTTTTTTTTCAACAAACAAAAAAAAACGATGAGTTGCAGGACTTTTGGGTCACTCGGTATAAGCATTAGTGTAAAAAAAATTGGTATAAAAAAATTTAAAATTCTGTCTTATTTTAGATCTGGCAATTTTTGATTTTAGTGAAAATCACTTTTTGAGAAGAAAAATTAGAAAACTAAGTCTATAAAAAATGTTTTCACCAAAATTCAAAATTGTCAATTTTTTGCATCAAAATGGTCAGTGTGTATTCTAAGGGGTTTTTAGGCTTTGTTTGGGTAGCTCTAAAAATCTGTTGGGCAGCTTCAAAAAAATTTGGACAGTTCCGAAAAAAGACAAGACAGTCAAACCTGGAAACTCGAATACCTTCATGACGTCACTACTCATACCACTGAATGCCGTTTCGACTTTTTTTTTCAAAGTCCAGATTATTTTACGTAATTTTAAATAGTTTTGAATTTTCTGAAAAAGTTTTCCAACTCCAAATTTTTTCCTCGCAATTTTTTCAACTCCTAATTTTTTTCTCAGAAATTTCTCAACTGAAATTTTTCTCTAATGTTATTTTTCCACGACCGAATTTTTTTCTGACGTAATTTTTCCACGACCAAAGTTTTTCTGAAGAATTTTTCCATTATTGAACTTACATCTTTTTTGAAAAGAATGACTTCTGTTTGATTGACGTCGCAAAAATTTTATTTTCTCGCAATTTTCACATCTGAAAATTTTCCACGTCCAATCATAATTTTTTCAACTCGAATTTTTTTCTCAAAATTTTTATGGCGTCAATCAAACAAAAATCATTCTTTTCAAAAAAGATGAAAGTTCAACGATGGAAAAATTCTTCAGAAAAAAATTTCAGTGGAGAAAATTAAATTACATATGTCAGAAATATTTCAGTTGAGAAAATTCTGAGAAAAAAATTACGAGGAAAAAATTTGGAGCTGGAAAACTTCTTCAAAAAATTCTAAACTGTTTAAAACTGACGTAAAATATTCAACGGCATTCAGTGGTATGAGTAGTGACGTCATGAAGGTATTCGAGTTTCCAGGTTTGACTGTCTTGTCAGTTCCGAAAAAAGTTCTGAAAAAATCCTCCCTTTCAGTATTAAAGTATGGTTTAAATAAATGAAGGAATTTCAGTTTTTCGATGCCTTTTAAGTGGAAAAATTTCGCCCTCGTTTCGCTCGGGTTCAGTAACTTTACATAATTTATTTTAAAAATTATGGTATGAGCCTTCTTCCCTCTCTAGCTCAGACAATTGAATATTTTCAAGAGAGAAAAATTGTCCTCATTTATCAAAAGACTTGGTGACAATCTTAAATGGAATTACCAAACATTTTTCGTTTTTTTTTGGAATGAGAGGAACACAAGGAACGCCGTTTTTTTGGAAGTCAAAAAAGTAGCACGAAAAAAACACGAATTTTAATGAAGAAATTTCAGCTTCTGGATGCCTTTTTCTTCAACCCAAATAATTCTCAAAATGATGCCGTTCCATTCCAAATAATTGAATAATTATTTTGAAGCGGAAAAATGTATCTTTATCTTTTATCAGGAGAATTAGTGGCGATCTCGAATGGAATTTTCAAAAATTGTTCGATTTTCTTAGAAGGGAGATGGCCATTAAAGAATTCGGTTTTTTTTAGAAGACGAAAAAGAGTAGCTTGTAAAAGCATGAATTTTTGTTTTTCATTTTTAATACGACTGGTCGAAAAATCTTCATTTAATATGAGTCAGCAAATTTTTCATTTTTACCCCCTCCCTTCACCCCGAGATTGGAAATACCTATTAATAACTGAAGATTTTCATACTTATTGAACAGAAAGTTGAAATTGAATTCCATATTTTTGTCCTCCGGGAGGGGGGAGTGAGGGTAGCCAGGTAGGAAAAAATCGTAAAAAAAAACGTCAATTTTCCAATTTGGGCAACTCCAAAAAAATCTTAGAATGCACATGCAAACTGAGAATGGTTTTTTCACCAAAATGTTTGAACGCTGATGGAGTTTTGGTTACCAAGAGAACGTTATTTCGTTTTTCAGAAATTGGTTTTATAACCACAGCAATTTTTCAACGAGCAAGGCCCCCTTCAACGTAAATGGGGTATCGAATCAAGCCACCAATAGTTAACGAAGGGTCGAAATTCAAATACATGGTACATTTTTGGTCCTCTTTTCTTTTTCCTACACTGATTTAATTGAGGTTTGCCATGAAAAACTACGATTTTTTTCGAAAATGATCTTACTTTGAGGACCCGTACACCCGCCCTCCTTTGAGCTAAGGGACTAAAAATTAAATAAACGACTCATGCGAATTTGGTCAAAATCCAAGAAATGATCTTTCTTCTGGAGTATTTTTTTTCAAAAATTATTTTCTTTGAGTTTTCGAGGTTTTTACAACCGATTTCTTCCAAGTGTTCCAGATTTTTTAGACTAAATCTGGAAAGGATGATTTTTTTAGACCATAACATAACATCCTAACTTTTGGTGGAACCATACAATTTATTGAGAATCATTTTGCTTCAACACATTTCATTTCAAAAGTTTCTCGAAAACCTCTAGACCAATTTCGCGATCCTCCTATCTATATAGTTCAAATTAGTGGAGCTCCAGAAAAATTTTAATTATTTAATTTAAAATGCTCATTTTTTCGAGGACATATTGTCCGGCGATCATATCATTAAACTTTTTACAGTGGTACCAGCAGCACTCAAAAAGTGTTGTAGGGTTTCTCAAATCAACAAAAAATTAACAAATAGGTGACTGGCAATTGGAAATTTCGTTTCAATTTTTCAAAGAAAACAAATATTTTGATTGTTTATTTTTCTGTATAAATTTTTTCTGAAGCTTAAGAACCTCTGAAATTTAGAACTTTTTGCTCATTGGTAACCCTGCAAAAAGTGTCATGATATAATCGCCAGACAATATCGAGTTCGTAGTTTATCGCATTACGATTCACTCTTCATGCCAAGTTGCAATTCCAAAATTTTCAAGGAAAGGCTTGGAATTAAGCTATTTCTGCTCAGGATACATTCTCTACATTCTCATGAGTAAGTCACAGATTTTCCCAGGGAAAAGTGTTCAGGTCTGAAAATTGCCTGATTTGAGCATATCTGGGCTCATATGAGCAAATACAAATGGTCCTGATCAGATTAGAATCAGAGCAGATCCGATCAGATTGGGCCAATTTTATGATCTTATCAGTTCATTTCAAATATACTCATACAGGGTGTTCCATGAATCGTCTGCCAAACATATTTTTTTGGATATAAACGGGTACCACAAAAAAAAACTTGAGCTGAACATGTTGCCTAACTTAAGGATTTAAGGGGTAAATGCTACTTCTAAAAAAATTACGTCAAAAAATTTTTTAACCATGGGAATGGATAGTACTTTAAAAACTGAACAAATTTTCACTATATGACTTGTTGCCTAACTTGAAAATTGAAGGGCTACAAAAATTTTTTTTCAAATTTTTTTTTTTCTGATAAAATAATTAAGGGAATGGATAGTACGTTGAAAACAGAATACACTTTTTGCCTAACATCAAAAATGAAGGGGCCAAGGGTGATTCAAAATTGGGAAAATTCGAAATTTTTTTGAAGCCCACGTATTTTGCGCGAGTCGTAGCCCCTTCATTTTCGACGTTAGGCATAAAGTGCACAGAACAAAATTTCTTCAGTTTTCAACGTACTATCTATTCCCTTGATTAGTTGATTTTTTTAAAATTGTTTTTGAAAAAAAAATTTGTAGCCCCTTCAATTTTTGAGTTAGGCAAAAAGTCGTGAAAATTTGTTCAGTTTTCAAAATACTATCCATTCCCATTTTCAAAAAAATTTTTGACGTGATTTTTTTAGAAGCAGCATTTGCCCCCTAAATTCTTAAGATAGGCAACATGTTCATCTCAAGTATTTTTTAGGGGTACCCGGTTATATCCAAAAAAATATGTTTGGCAGACGATTCATGGAACACTCTGTATATGAGCCCAAATCTGCTTCGATCTGACGATTTTTCCCGGGTAAATGGTAATAAGGAAAAAAACGGGAATTTTTTGGAATTCTAAATTTACAGGGTGACTGAAAATTACTTCCCTCCAAAAATTTGAAATTTCGGTAAAAAATTATTATTGATAGGGTAAATTTTTTTGGTCATATTCTACTAATATAGATCGTCTTCTAATCTTTGTATAATTTATAACCCGAAAAAATTCAATATTGCGCAATTTTTCCCTTAAACCAGAGCATCAAATCAATAATGCTGAATTAAATCACCTGACTCCAATTTGTGAAGCGCTGAAATGCAATCCTCCTTATTTCAAAACTGAACGCACTGTTTTCAGATTAACAGGGTTCAATTCAAGATTTTGAGGAACTCGTCACCTATCCACAGAAATTCCTAGCTTTATTCCACACAATTTATAAATTTCGTTCGACTAGGTTTAGCTATAGCATTGTAAGCGAAAATCAAATTATTCTTCACAAAAAATTCAAAAATGATTGAGAATTTTTGAAGAGGCCTGTGTTCGAATAGTAATGGACCAAGGATGCTGCCAGAGTTGAATTTTTTTGGATAAGTTAATTAGGGAATTTTTGCTAAGCATTTTTTTTGGGGAACTACTTTTCGGTCACCCTGTACATTTAAACAGCTCCGGTTTGCTAAAAAAAGACAAGTTATTTACCAAAAATACTCTTTGTATCCCGAAATCGAGACAAAATTGGGCAAAAAATTCAAAATAATCTCTCAAAATAATCGATAATGCATCATAATTTGAATTCCATTAGCTGCAATGAGATCTGATTCAAGACATGAAAAACTGTTCGAAACACCAATTGGCAATAGCTTCTGCAATCTGCGTAACACCTTCAGGAACAACACTAGCCACTCGAAGACCAACTAAGATGGTTCGATCTTGCATTAATAGGTACCATCATTCTAATAAATCGAGCTGTCCGGAAAGATCAGGTTTTGTCACACCCGTTTAAACGATGCAGCGCCGCTCCCTCGATGATGATCTTATCCGAAAGATTTAATTGCAAAACACGCAGATTTAAGCCGATGATCTCATACTTCACGGAGCGATCTCGTTAGGAAATTAAAATCAACATAATGAGAAAAAGAAAAAAACAAACACCACAATCCTATTAGAAATTCGTCGCTTCATCGACAAATTTTCCACTTTAAAACCTATTTAATCCAGTTCATAGGTTATAAGTTGGTATTTTCAGGTCACACCCGCGTCCAGGTATTTTTTCTCTCGCTCTCCATAATAAAACGCGTATCAATTGCAAATACCCAGTTAGTTTATTGGAATCGTCGAATTTGCATAAAATCGGCAACACGAGTCGGCCACATGGAAGGCGCGCTATCGCATAATATTATCGAAACGTACAGGTCCAGAAGAATAATCTGTATCGAAATATTGAAAACTGGTTCAATTTCGTAGACATGGCATTATGCGAATTTTATAGTATACGTAAAATGCAGCGCAGTGTCGCGTCGTGTCCATCTTTTGCCCTCTATATCTCTTTTTCATGTGGACTATGTAAATGCAGCAGCAGTTTGCTTATGTGCACGAGCAACTTGGAAACCGCATCTGTACGAAGAGGTAAATCAGTATGCTCGTATCTCTTGATATATGCAAATGTCCACCGTAATTTCACTTATTATTCGATTATTAAAATTTTTCGGTTTTATTCGGGCCTCTTATGTCGTACTATTAATCTACAGACGTCGAAATATGCACTTATTTCGCATTCGCTTCCGATCACGCTGATTGAGAAATCTGGTTTTTACTCATAAGCCAAAGATAAGACTCTGGTTTATGTCAATTCATCTATCGTAGTGTATTTTCCCCTCGTATTCCTCTTTCCGCAATACGGATCGAATATTTTTCGGTATTAATTCGAGTAGATGTACGACGAACTACTTACTTCCTTTTAAAATGGCCAATTACTAGCTTTATCCTTTAATACTCGTGCGGTATTTGCGAAGTAGATTTAGGTTAAAAGAAGCCCAGTTTGTTGACTTTTAACCGAGTTTTCCATGTAAATTTATTTTTGATTTTATTATGACGATTTGAGTTTTATTTATCAGGGTATTCGTATTTTAGAAATGATTTTCCCTGACTTTCCCAGCTTTTCTGAACCAATTTTTGAAGTTTAATATGATAGGTATTCATGAAGTATGGAGGAGAGATTGATTTTTTTGTATGATTTCTTACATTGAAAAAAATGAATATTGGAAAAAAAATAAAAAGTGTTACAAAAAAGATAAATTTTATTCAAAAAAATAATAAATTTTACCTAAAAAAATGAATTTTATCGAAAAAAAATCTTTATCCGAAAAAATAATAAATTTTATTAAAAAAATAATAATAACGAGGCCCTATTCTGAAATTGGAGAAATTTATTCAAAAAAATAATAATATTTATCACGACATTTGGTAAAATTAATCGGGAAATTTGTTAAACTTTATTGCATAGAAATAAATTTTATCGCAATTTCGCAATAAATTTTACCAATTTTGCAAAAATTATTATATTTTTAGAATAAATTTTTCCTATTTTGTGAATGGGGCCTCGTTATTATTATTTCTGAATAAAATTTATTATTCATTTTTTTGAGTGTACGATAACCCCTTTTCGGCCACAAAAACGACTCAAAATCAATTCTAAACATTTTTAAACCTCCCTCCCTGTGCACAAAAATTTGAGACCTTGAGTTTATTCAAAAAAATGTTCAAATAAAAAGAAAAGCAAAATTATAAAAATTTGAAAAATGAAACATTTGGTCAGGATACCTACCAAACCATGCAAATGAAAATTCCGATTTTTTCGGGTTGAAAATTTCTTCACAGTAATTGCCCCCCCTCCATCCTCCCCCAAAAAAATCGAAAAATCGAAAATGGGATAAAATATATAAATTATTTTGTAGAAATACATTGAGTAGTTGAGCCCGAGCGAAGCGAGGGTGAAAATTATTTCGAAGAGAGATCTTCAAAAACGATGAAAATTCATCACGTTGCCCTCATTGACGTTTTTCAAAACACGAAACAAATTTCAAATTCTCTTTCATTCCCTAGAATTTCTTTTCCATCGCAGATTAAAAAATACGGTAGATTTTTAATAAGTTCTGCAGAAAGAAATAGTGTGAATTATCCCGAAGCGTAGCGAGGATTTTTTTTTTGAAAGTTCATAATTTAATGGACAAAGACATGCATCTAAATATTACCTAAATGTTTTGTACATCATGGTTAACAAAAATTAATAATTAATAAAAAAAATCAGTAAAGAGATATGTATACCACAATTTAGCCCAAGCGAAGCGAGGATGAATTTTTTTGAAGAATTTATAATAAAATAAGTAAACAAACACTTTTCTAGATTATTTATTATCCTTCATTTAGATTATTGAAAAATTCCAAAATTCCCAGAATTTCCCCGCAGGCCCCAACCTGGAGAGTGGGGGGGGTACCGCTTCCCCTGGAACAGTCAGCTGCCTCCCCCCCAATTAATCAAGCCCCCCTTTTTAATGCCGGTCTTGTGAAAAACCAAACTATAGAAATGCTGCCTCTATAGCATCCTTCTATTTGGTCATCTTATTCCATACACTCGAAATTTTAATCAGGATCAATTTCCATTCAAAATGTCGGGAATTTTAAAAATTCTACTTTGGATTCTTTAATTCTGATGAATTTCTCTTCAAAATACCAATTTCGTGAAAATTTCATTTCAAACGTTAGCACTTTGGGAAACCCTGATAACGACACAATAATTCATGTGAATTATTCTGAACCCTGAACAAAAATCAACAATTTTGTGGTACTTTAATAACTCTTAAGATAATTTTTACAGATTTTGATCCAAGTTGGGCGATATTTCGATAGTTTTTTTTTAAAACTTGCATTTTTTTTATTAGCATTTAAAAAAAATTGCTTAAGGTTAGAAAATTTATCAAATTTTGAACCAGCGCAGTGTGATTTTTGCCAGTAATACTATACCTACAATGGGGTTAAATTTTTCAAATTCTTTATTTTTGTGAAAAAAATAAGTCAAAAATTAGAAAATTGATCCGAAAATGATATTCGAACTCTTTGAATGCGAAGAATAATTATGAATTTGGGCAAATGAGAAAAAAAAAACAGATCATGAATTTTAACGAAAATTAATAAAATAATTTACTTTCAGTTTGAAACTTTCCAAAAAAAATGTCAAGCCCACACTCCTTCTTGCTCAGAAAAGAACGAAACTAGAAGTTAAGAGACCTCAAAGTTTTGTCATTGAAAAAAAAAAACAGTTTTTTCAATTTTTCGATAGTTTTCCCTGCTGAACACAATGGTCACCCTCAAAAGATGCGATTAGAGTTTTATTGAGTTCGAAATTGGATACACTTTTTGCCCTTTATCAGCTGGTTGAAAAGTTGCAGATCTCGATTTTAAAGCTTTTTCATTTTTACCAAATTCAAACTATTCACTTGGACGCACCAAAAATTGTAAATCAATAGTTTTTTGGTCGTCTAATAGTATATTTCACAGCAAGGGAGAAAAAAAGAATTTTTGACGAGTGTGAGGTTTGTGGCACGAGCGAAACAAGGCGAGGGCAACAATTCACACAAGTCAAAAATTGTTTTTTCTTCGAGTTTTGAACGATATTTTTCTTTATTGTGGGAGAAAAACGCGAATTTAAGCACTCGAACGATTCGCGAGAGGAAGTAAAATAGCGTTTTACTCCCTCTATAATGAAAAATAATTTTTGATGAAGTTTTCAAAAAATTTCCACGGCAGTGCTGCCAACTGGATTTTGATTCCCGTAATTTTCATAAAATTCACGTTGTTTACTCAGTGGTTCAAAAAGTGGACCAAAACATTTTTCTCTATAAAATAAATAAAAATTATTTTTAAAAATTTTTGTAGCAGTATTTCCATTAAAAATGTTTTGAAAATTTTCATCACAAAATTTTCTAAATGACCAATAAAATGTTGCTTGGGTTTTGAAGAGTTTGAGTGAGTAATTTGAATTTGTTAAAAAATAATTCTCATAGCTTGAAAAATGAATGTTGATTTTTTGATGAAATGAGAGGGAGTTCAATCAATTTGACTCATTTTATTTCCCCACCTGAGATGCCATTTGTCCTTTTTCCCAAATATTTTGGCTACGGACCATTTACCAGACTTTTCCAAATTATCAAAATTCCTCGACTTTCAGAAAGTGGGCACCCTGCTTACGACAGCAAAATGAATAGGAAAATGCCAAACCGTTTTAATCTTCGATAAATCTGTAAAACTATTCAACTCTCCGAAAAAAACCATTAACCAACCTCTCCTCACTTTTCCCGATTTCTTGCATAAAAAAACACCGACCCATGGGTACAAAAGCTGACCCCTAGATTGACCCCAGCGATCAACCGACACTTTCATCGAATCAATTTGCCCATCATCGTACAATTAGATTGCCAATATCGCAGACACAAACGATCGCTGGTTCGGCATTACGTCGAATGGAAAAAAAAATAAAAATATTATTAAATCACTCTCCAATAAATTAATTAAAAATCACACAAGAGGAGGAAAAAATACCGACGTGTAAGTTTATTGGACATGGACGTGGTAACTTATCGATATTTCAAATCGGACCATCTACGTGGGTATAAAATTGGTTAATCACGAATTCTCCATTAATAGCGAGAAAAGTTTTGGGAGACGTAGCGGCGGACGAAGAGGAGGAGGAGTGACCAGCGACGGCGAAAAATATGTTTAAAATTATTATTAAAGCTAATAATTAAAACAAATTCGTCGAAAATCGCCGTACAGGGCGAAATACGTGTAGAATTTGAATTATAATAGACCGAAGAAGAAGAAAAAAAAAACGCGCGCGAGAAGAGAGAACATCGAGAGCTGCATATTAATAAAATATTACGTACCTCACCTGCGTATACTATCTACAGTACATATAATATCTCATACTACATATATCCGTATAATACTCGAGCATAGGGCAGTAGGTATAGTATTCATACTACATAGCACATAGCATATACCCCATACCCCATACCCATTAGATTGGCCATCCATTTAGTACCATATCTAATACATAAAGTCTCCTCCATCCATACAGCACGTAGCTGAATCTCCACAGCCCATAGCCCATAGTCCATACTCCATACTCCGCAGCTTATACAATACCCAAGTAAGTATATACAATATAGCATACGTCATATAAGTACAGCACCGCGTATATATCGCCATAGAGTGTATAAGATAGCTGCCTGTCAACAGCAGGTACACTCCCACCTGTGAGAATTATTTATTGTATTGAAGGTGATTCGGACATTATAATAGTTAATAGCGAACTGTGTTATTTGTGGTTACAAGCGCGCAAAACTCCACAGTATATTACTGTTTAACATGTAGTTTACAACAATGTGTCAAATCTACCATTTTCTTCATCTTTTTCTTCTTCATCATCATCGTATTCGACATTCTTTTTCTATCTCGTATTTCATTCGCAATACGATACATATATGAGATTCTCTTTAATGAGGTACGTAATATTCCGCCAAAGGTTTTCTATATTTTTTTCTATTTCTATTTCTTTCTCTTCGGTATTATATCTTGGTTAATTTAAATTTTCAATTTTTCCTCACCCGTGTGTACTATACCTACTGGTACACACACTTGCATAGGTTCTGGTACCTACTAAGTAATTTTAATTATTTTTATCATAATTTATACACATTCGCACGTGAAAATTTTAGTATATTGAGGCACGTGCTGCACCGGGAGACGTCGCAATACGTCGGTTTGATACATCGAATCAATTTTTTTAAAACATTTTTCACGAATACAACTCAAAGTGTGAAGATTTTTTTTGAAAAAATTTGAAACAGTAAATTAGATACTGAAATAAATCTATAAAAACGAGTGCAGACTCCGGTGAAAAATTTTTAAGTTCTCCTATTTGAATTTTTTGCCCTGAAAAATTCGAAATGAAATTTTCAGCAGTTCATCCTGCCTAAAATAAAATTTGAAATAATTATTTCTCGAGAGAAACAATAGCAAAAACGTTTAAAAATTTGTAATTTCAAAAAAAAAAAGTTATTTTGAGTTATGCAATCTGTTGGATTTTTTTAGGAATTTAGTCGAATAAAAGTAGAAATTTTGAATTATCAAGTAAGGGAAGGTGGGGCAGGATGCACCAGGGGGCAAGATGCAAATTGGATTATTTTCGTCAGTGATGTGATTGGAAAATTTTTTCTGGGTACCTAATTGGTGGATGGGTATCCATTCGAAACAAAACAGAAAAAAATTACAGACCTGACGGATTGCTTGTCTATGAGTTATCAATAATGTGATTTTGCGCGATTTTCGTAAAATTCTTGAAATTTAATTTTTGTGAAATATCATGTTTTCAAGTTTTGAAAAAAATTCAGGTAATTTTTTTTTGTAATCTACATCCAATTACCTATCGAATTATGCATTTGGTTGGCATTTTCTAATATATTTTCTTCCCAGTACATTGCGTTCAAGAAAAATAGTGCCAGTGGGGCAAGATGCAAATTGAAAATGGGGCAGAATGCAAACATTGTTTTTAAATACAAATTTTTCGAAAAAGACACATATGGTACTAAAGATGGTTCAATTGATATTTTTGTGATGTTTTTTTCAGGATATCACATTATTGCTTTAATTTTTAGATAGAATATCAAAAATATCAAAAGTTTGCCTAAAAAATCAGAAAATCAATTAAGGTAGCATAAATTATGAATACAAAGGTTTTAGAACTCCTCTTTTCAAAAATTACGCTTCTATTTAAATCTGTAGTATCCACTTCGAACGTACTTGAGTAAATTTTACAAAAAAATTCGCGATTTTTCATCATATCTTCACTGTTTGCATCCTGCCCCATGGGTGAGGCAGTATTCAAAAAAAGTGAAAAAAATTCAAAAAATTGTGTAGAGTTGAGATACACCAAAATCGATTTTTTTCAGCGAAATAAAAGGTACGGTAAATGTTTGAATTTTAATTTGTTGCAAGAATCAGAAAATTTGGCCAATTTGAATGGATTTGGCAGAACATTTCGTCTAGGTTGATGCATCTTACCCCACCTTCCCTTATTAATCGTTAGATAATTATGTTTTAAACGTCGAAAATTTCAGAAAACTACCCACAATTACTGTGACGTGACCAATTTATTCGACAGTTATACAATTTTTTTTTAAATTATATACTTTTTGGAAAAATTACCCATCTTTGGAGGTAATTTAAGGTAATAGGCCATTTATTTATCGGATAAAGTGAAATTTTATGAATTTTTGACTCCATGCCCTTGTTTGGTGAATCCTTTGCCAGTTCGTTGAAAATAAATAATATAAGCCAAGTGAAAATGCCAGGGGTCGACTCCCCCTCCCCCTGAAAAAATGATAGTAGAAAAAGTTGGAAAATTCGTCTTAAATGAGAGAAGACGGAAGATGGAAAAATCGTCTCAAAATGAGAAAAGTGGCCAAATTTGACCAAAAATAGGAAAATTTTTGAGGAAAATTTTCCCTTTCAGAAATCACAATCCTGCAATTACTCGTATTTTTTCAAAAACTTTGGCCTCATTGCGCTCGGCTTTGTTGTAGTATTACGGACTTTTCCATTTATTTTATCTAAATCCTACAAAAAATGTTTTTTTTTGTGTTTTTCCTCAAAATTATCCCTACTAATTTCATTATATTTTTTTCTTATTTTCAACGCTTGAAAGTCAAATTTTTTAAAACCTTTGGCCTCGCTGCGCTCAGTCTCATCATATTTCTCCTTCAGCAGTTTTAGAGTAAAAGTGACCAATTTTTATTCAAGTTTATTAATTTAAAATATTATTTTATTGTGTTTCCAACTTGAAGTTTTCTAAAATTTTCGCTTTCGCTTCGCTCGAACCAAATTCATTTCTCTCACATTCACATCGAAACTACAAAATTTATTCGATTAAAATATAATTTTTCTTGAAATTTTCTACCCTTGCTTCGTTCGGGACAAATAGACAAACAATTTCATGGGGTTTTTCATCTACAGTGAAATAAATCGTGGAAAAGCAATGAATTAAATGAGAGGGAGAAGTGGTAAAAACGTTTAGTTTGGTCTGCAAATTTGTGCCAATTCACCCCCACCCCAGAAAAAGAGTCCTGAGATTTTGTTTTTTCAATATTCGGACTTCGGTACGTCACTCCACATTTCCCAATACCACTGATTTTATGAAACCAAAATTTCACTTTAAATTCACTTCATCTCTGAAGTTGGCAAATTTGAGTTTCAAAGTCGAAAAAATCAATATTTCACTACGCGCCACTGGCAAACGCTGCTTAGTACCCCTTCTCGCCAGCCCAATCCATATACTTGATATGTATCTTGATCGCAATAATGACCTTTAGTATAGCTCGAGGAATACCTATGATAGCAGGAGTTCGCGTTTAGGACTCAAAAAATATTTGAAGGGAGAGTTTTTTTTGTAATACTTGAACAAAATTAAAGCCATATTCTTACATTTCGTACATGTTAAATTTCAACAAAAAATTGTACACAGGCAGCCTCTTTTTAAATTGCCTTTCAAAATATAATATTTCAATAACAAATGATTAATTAGTCTATGTGACAATGCAAAATGTCTAATAAAAGTTCCAAATCAAGATGGAAGACTTGAAGTTTTTTTCCGGATGTTTGCAGAACCTTCCGCAAGATATTTCTACATTTTCTTTCCCCACCCAAAAAAAAATCACTCTTGCGAAAAATTAAAAAAAAAACTAATGTTTAGTAAACCTGTTCAAATTCTTGAAAAAATTTCCATCAGCACAATAAAAAATGAAATAAAAATGAACGCGGTAGAAAAATTCAAAATTGATTTCCATTTTTTTTTCAAGTAGTAACATTTCTGAATCATTGCCCCCCTCCCAGGTCCCAAAGTGTTAAATTTTAGATTTTCTTATTTTACGAAATACGATATCAAATCGAAGAAATTTCTCACATTTTCAATAAGTACCAAGCGATGTTTTATGAATGCAAATTTTCAAAAAGTCAAGAAACAAAAAGTCGAAAAGTTCAATTTCTACATTTTGGAAGTCGGACCTTCCAGATGCGTAAAAAATGATTTTTTTCGAGACACCCAAGTGATGAAATTCTTGGAACTTTTTTGGATAAATTGAAACATTTTCTCAATTATTATTCAACTTTTTCTTAAACTTGAAAAATTCAATTTCCAAAAATGATGAAAATTAAAAAACAATGAAAATTGAATTAGCAAAAATTTTTGATGAATGAAAAAATTTCTGAAAACTTAATTTTTAAAAATTTGATTTGCAATTTTTCAACTATAAGTACTAAAAAACTGAAAAAATCGATGATATGAAATTTTCTAAAGAATCTAAAAGATTTGGAATTACCCCCCCCCCCCTCTCAAAAAGTAGGATCAATACGCACATATCCCGAAAGAAAAAAGGAATCAATTCGTACATACCCCCAAAAAACTGGGAATCAATTCATAAATTCCTGAATTCAGGGAATCAACTCACCAACTCCCAAATTTGAAAGGTTGTTGCAGAACTTTTTCATTTATTTTTTTTCATTTTCTGCGCCACTTTAACAATTGGAAAAATGCAAGACCTTTTAGACATTTGATGATCTCTTTACGTCATTTCTGTAAACGTAACATTTTGAAAGAAAAAAGTAGGCTGATTAAGAAAAAAAAATAGAAATGAAACGAGCTTCAAAGAAGTGAAACATTATTAAGACATTGCTGAGGAAAAAAACAGATTGCACCAGAATCGTTTCTTTAACAAAAATTTTTTTATAATGAGTACCGTTTTTCCAAACTGAGCTAACTTCAAAAAACCGTGCATGAGGAAAGGGCCTTAGGTGCCATTTTTTTCCAGAAAGGGCCCTCGGTGTAATTTTTTTCCCAGAAAAAATTGCACTCAAGGCCCTTTCTGAAAAAAATGGCACCTAAGGCCCTTTCCTCATGCACGGTTTTTGAAGTTAGCTCAGTTTGGAAAAACGGTACTCAAATACAATCGTTGAAAATTTGAATAATTTAAAAATTTCAATTTTAAAAAATTTCGCAAACAGGGAAGGCTTGTCTACATACAAAATTTCATCGAAACCGAGCCAAGATGTAAAACATTGTCTATGGCAGAAAAAAAAATTCCAAAAATAAAACTCGCAGAAAATTTTAAAAATGATATTCCAAAACATAACAGTTTTCATTAAAATAGTCATGTTTCGATTTTACTGATGTAATGTGCTTCGAATTCTTCATTAAATCAAGGCATCGCATTAGCATTATCTTGAATGAAAGCTTCCTTACAAATAATTAAATTAAGCAGCAAAATAATGTGAACAATTGATTTAGGTAAATTTATGATCAAATTTTGCATCAATTTTAGAAATCTATTCGAAAATTTGAGAAAAAAATATCCAAAACGCATTGAGTACAGATTTGTTTCACGTATCAACGGTGAAATTCCCATAAAAATAAAAGAAAAATCCCTTTTACAATTTAAAAATACTTTTTTTCTTTTAAATTTGCCTAGGATGATCCTCAGGGGAGAGAAGAGAAAGAGCCAAACTATAATTAACTTGTTAAAAATTAATTACAAATGGTGTAATCTTATCATCCTATCCAACCATTTAAGCAATTTTCCGTTCATTGGTCCCTCCTTTCGACCTCCAAAGTTATCCCTTCTGCAACATGCAATATTGCAGAAACTGAACATTATCAGTCTGATGACGTTTTAAAATTTGTCAAGCTTGAAAAAAATTGTCACTTCTTTAATTCATGCAATCAAAAATCTACAATTAGAATTTGGCGTAATTGACAACGAAGACTCGATTTTTCAATGCAATTTTTTTTAAAATTCAACAAATATTCAGAAAAAATGTTTCATGGTTATATTTATTTTCTTAATTCTAATTCTTTCACTGTTTCAATAATTCCAACGTTTGGTTTCAAGCAATGGACATAAAATTGTATTATATTTTCAAATGAAAATGATCAATTTCCATAAATTTCTCTTCAGGATGATCACAAAAATTTTTCAAGCACGAATTTGGAGTATTTTTTTCATTTCAAAACATGGCAATTCCGTTTATAGATCGCTATTTTTTATAAAAGAAAAATTATGACAGAAGGTGAAGTTCTGAAAAGACAAACGTTTAGATTCATCTCAAAAACGGGAGAGCAAGAAAATCGCTGAACTTTATGACTCGGACACTACTCTCTCAATTATAAATCAGTGAAAATTATCGAAAATCACTGAGAAACAGTCAGAATTGCAGCACAGGAGAAAATCAGTGATTTTTTTTTACTGAAAACAAATCAGTGAGAAAAATCAGTGAAAAATCAGTGAGAAAAATCACTGAAAATCAATGAGAAAAATCATTGAAAAATCAATGAGAAAAATCACTGAAAAATCAGTGAGAAAAATCATTGAAAATCAGTGAGAAAAATCATTGAAAAATCAGTGAGAAAATCAGTGAAAAATCAGTGGAAAATCAGTGAGAAAAATCACTGAAAATTCAATCAGAAAAATCAGTGAAAAATCAGTGAGAAAATCAGTGAAAAATCAGTGAGAAAAATTAGTGAAAAATCAGTGAATATTCACTGAAAGGCCTCACTGAAAGGCCAGCAAAATTTAAGAAATTTTGAAATTTCGCTGAAAATCATTGAATTTCGCTGATTTTTTCTGTACTGCAATTCTGACTATTTATCAATGACTTTTCACTGATTCAGAATGAGAGAGTACATCGCAAAAGTTTTTTAATCACAAGGTCAAACTAAAGAGGAAAGTGAAGTAAAAATACCATCAAAACAACAATACAGTATCATTTTCAGATTATAATTATATCAAGAAGAGCCCAGATTCTCGCCATCTCTGAATTCGCCAGAAATTCTATTCACACTCCACTTATTCCATTTTGTTACCAAATCCAAGCTCAAACCAGATGTTTCAAGCTAGCAAATAAATTAATGCCCGTCAAGGTCATGATCAACAAAACGAATATAGGTAGAGGTTCATACACGAACGAAAAATGCGAAGAAATTATCATATTAAAACCAGGTCGACTGAATCAACGTAGAAGAATAGCCGTAAAGAGATCGAATTCGCACATGGCGCGGGGCTAATGACCATATAGATAAAACTTTATCGTCTAATCGTTGGGGAAAAAAAAAATTAACAATAATGATAATCCATGAGAGAATACCCGCGTGCTCGAGCACACATGTCAATTCGACTATTGTGTAAAATAAATCGTTCGAAATTATATCGCGTAGGTCGAATTACATAATGAAATCGTTTTAATAGAAAGAAAAAAAAAACGAAACAAAACAAAATTCGCTATTAAACCTTAAACATCATCAGATTTTCTCATCATTTCGGGTATTACGACAATGAACGCGAGTACGCGTCTCATTATTTAATTAAAAATCAAACCTAAATCCGTATATACCTAGACCTACGCAGGTGAGGTACCTAAACCTATACATTACATATGTACTTCGAATGGGTAAGATATGCGGAGCATCTGTAATCGTACGCTCGTGGTCACCATCTCCGTTGTTATTTTTATAGAAAAATAAGTTGAAAAAAAGCAAAAAAAGAAGAAGAAAAATCGGCCGACAAATGACGCGACCTTCAAAACACTAACATCATCGCGCCAGAATTAATCCAATTTTGCAACCATATCGTTACACAGAAAAACTTAGATAATTAAATAGTGCGGGCTTAAGACATGAAAAAAATAATTATTATACACTACAATACTCCTGCTACTATAATACGTTTACAGTCTACGAGTACGCGTCTACGTACATCTACGTAGATGTACGTCGTGTTCGTAGTAGTATGCATTACATTCTCGTCTGTGACCGTTAACTTTGTCCTTCGCATCACATATGTATAATGTTTATACAGTGCACACACATCTAAATTTACGCAGACTACAACAAAAATAATACGAATATTTTTCTCACAGTCTCTGTCATTATTATCACACACCTTACGACATAATTTTTTTTACATGTTGTTGAAGAAAGAGCACGAAAAAATCACCGAAGAAAATGTATCAAACCAGGTTTTTCTTTAACCTTGGTGGTTTTTTTTCAAATTAAAGGTGAAGTTAATTATTAGACGATTTCTATTGCAAAATGCTCAAATAGGTGATTATCCGTTTGCGATATTCCATGTGTTTATGTTCTCGTACTTTTTGCTGCGTATATCAGTCAGAATCTCCTAATCCGTAAGTGTGGTACGCTGATACCTTCGTGAGAAAGATCGAGTACGATTTTTTTTAAAATTATTGTACGTGCTGAACGTAAGTACATTCAATTGCAGAAATTTAAATGTTTTCCCCTATTTTTTTCATGTCGAAAAAATTTCAAAATCAGGGGGGAGGTCCTGCCTGTTTTGAATTTTGAAGAAAAAAATTCACCATCATTTTTTTCGAAAATATCATTTGAATAAAAATTGAGAAGTTGGAATGTCTGAAAAACAACTATGAATAGAAGATTCGACCAAGATTGTAAAAAAAATAATAATACAAGTGGAAGTCAAAATTTTCAAATAAAAGAGAAAAAATCCAGGGCTCTAAAACCCGAACTTAATTGTGTTTAGTTCCGTTCCCTTTCTTAGTTCTGTTCGGTTCGGGGTTATGAGGTTCTGTTCTTAAAAATGCAGTTTTTAGTTTTGGTTCTTTGATTTCGTTCTTAAAATTTCGGTTCTGGGTGTTCGTTCCAAGAATCGTTCTTTAAAATTGGCTCATTCCATGTCAATTCGAGCAGGGTTTGACCTCGGGTCTTCCGATTGCGCTCAAATTTTTCTTACGGGTTCGCTTCGATGGTCTAATGAAGGAATCACCGAACATTTCGATCCTAATCCTTCAGGAGGGTGGGAGGTGGCCTTCGTAATTTTCGCACAATTGGGAATTTTTTGCAAAACGTCTCAACTTTGAAGGCTCATATCATCTGGAGATTGGTTTAGTCAAAAATGAATCTGTTGGTGCGGTTTTGTAGAGAATTGAAAGTAGATTCAAAATTGGTAATCATATTTTGAAAAGTTCAAAGCTGAGCTTATGTGATGAAAGCTCAACTTTCATGATAATTACAAAAGCTAAGGGCTACCATTTAAAAATCTGAAAAAAATACTGCAAGGAAAACTTTTTATGTATTTTTCAACTAATTACTTTTCAAGATGGGATCTCAACACCCCTAGGAAGCACAGGGGTCCTCAAATTTGGTCAAAATTCAAAAAAATTGCAATAATGAAATAGGACATTAATTTCTACTAATTCAAAGGCGTTGAGTTCGAATATGTGCTCAGTCTTTTCATTTCACCCCACTGAACCCCCCTATCAACCCTCTTGATAAGTTCAAAATTCAAAAAAAATGAAAAATAACGTGTGACATGTCGTTTGTTAGGTTTTTGGGGGCACTGAGTTCGAATATTTGCTTATTTTTTGGATTCGGCCCTTGGTGCCTTCATAACCCTCAAAATTTTGAGAAACCTTTGCAAAAAATGAAAATATCGTGCGGCATACCTATCGATTTCTACTAATTTGAGAGTGCTGAGCTCGATTATCAACTTACTTTTCTGATCTGCCTCCTCCATGCTCTACAATTATTCCGGATTCATCAACAGACTAGAAATTATAACATTTCTTAAAAATAAGGATGAAACTTTAAACCACAAAAAGTAGGATGAATTGGGTGTCAGTATAGGGCATGGGGGAGGCAGGTTCGAAAAGTAAATTGATAATCGAGCTCAGCACTTTCAAATTAGTAGAAATCGATATGCCGTACGATATTTTCATTTTTTTTGCAAGGGTTTCTCAAAATTGGGAAAGTTAGGGGGGAACTAAGGGATCGAATCCAAAAAATAAGCAAATATTCGAACTCAGTGCCCCCAAAAACCTAACAAACGACATGTCACACGTTATTTTTCTTTTTTTTTTTTGAATTTTGACCTTATCAAGATGGTTGATAGGGGGTTCAGTAGTCAAATGAAAAAACTGAGCACATATTCGAGCTCAGCGCTTTTGAATTAGTAGAAATCAATGTGTTACTTCATGTTTGCAATTTTCTTGAATTTTGACCAAATTTGAGGACCCCTGTGCTCCCTAGGGGTGTTAAGATCTCATCTTGAAAAGTAATTAGTTGAAAAATACATAAAAAGTTTTTTTTACAGTACTTTTTCAGATTTGTAAATGGTAGCCCTTAGCTTTTGCAATTATTATGAAAGTTGAGCTTTCATCACAAAAGCTCAGCTTTGAATTTCTCAAAATGTGATTACCAATTTTGAATCTAGTTTCAATTCTTTACTAAACTGCACCAACAGATTCATTTTTGACAAAACCAATTTCGAGATATGAGCCTTCAAAGTTGAGCCGTTTTGCAAAAAAAATCTCAATTGTGCGAAAATTACGAGGGCCACCTCCCACCTCCCGAAAGATTAGGATCGAAATGACGGCGATTCCTTCATTATACCATCGAAGGGAACTCGAAAAGAAAATTTGAGCGCAATCGGAAGACCCCGAGGTCAAAACCTGCTCGAATTGACATGGAATGAGCCAATTCGGTTCCAGTTCTTGGCAGTGTTGTAGAAAAGTGAAAAAATATTTCCGTTTCTAGAAAATAAAAACATATTTCCAATAATTTTGATTTTTTTTACATTTTTTGATGAAATTGATGAAGGAACAGTTAGATTTTTTGTAATTATGTTGAAAAATATTGATAGGAGATTGCGCAAGAAATTTGAATCAGTTATTTATCATTTGAAGGGCGTAACATTGCCATGTCCCCATGTAAACCAAGGCAAAATGGGCTCCATCCATCAAAATTGTATAAATTTCAATTTACTTCTAAATTTCCAAATTCTTGGACTGGGAATCTTTTTGGGACTCTTGGGAGCATGATACAGCTGTCTAATAAATTTTTTCAATTTTAGACTAAAATCAGAAACAAATCAACATTAAGTACCAAATTTTTGGTAATTGGAAGATGGGATTTTTTGAGAACGTTTTTTGTTTAATGTCTTCTAACTTGAAAATGACTTTGAAGTTTTTAAAAGTGTTTTTAACTAATGTTTTACAAAATTTCTTCTACTCATTAAGTAATTCAGAAGAAATTTTAAAAAGTAATAAAAATGGTAGGTACGCTGAAATTTTTAAACCGTTGTAAAAAATTTGATCAAAACCAAAACTGTTTTTCTGTTTTCAATTTCATGCGAAAAATGAATGAAAAAAATCATTAAAATAGTCCTCATTGACAACTTTACTCAGAAAGATTATTTGGTGACGATTCATCAACAATACAGTTTCTCAGAAACTCAAAAATTCAGTTCACCGACAAAAATCCCCCCCCCCCCAAAAAAAAAAAAATCGCACGTAGCAGATCTCCGGGAGCTAATTTTTAAATTAAAGTTGAGCTTTTTAGAAAATTCCAAAAAAAGGAAAAATAATTTTTTTACGATTTTATGAGTAGAAATGTCTCATATGTAACATACAATGTTCATGTTAATGAAAACTTATTTTTTTTAAATTTTACCGACTTTTGAGAACTGCAAATTTTTAAAAACTTCAAGATAAAATGGGAGATGAATCTTGACAAGTAGTTGACCTGAATTGACACTGTTTGGCGAGATTAATTTTTTTACGTTTTTTCAACTAAACATGCTATTTTTCCTTGTTTTTGAATCAATACAAAAAGTCTTCACTTTTGCAGATTTTCTGACTAAAAATGTCATTTTGTCATTATTGAGTGGATACTGGCCTTGTTACTTTTTTTTTTTTTTTTTTTTTTTTTTTTCTTCCCTTCCCTGGGTTCAGACATCAAGGTCTATCAGCCCATTTACAATAGAATAGTTATTTACATTAGAATCGGATTGTAGCACCGGAGTATGATGTGACCTGTTGAAAGAAATTGCCCAGAGCTGAGAAAATTATTTTGTTAGGTAGACTTAGTAGTGAGAGAGCAGAGAGAGGGGCCATTGCTCCTTCCTCAATTAGGGTATGGTAAAGCTTTTTTCTAAACTGGACTATGGAAGGACACTCAAATAGAATATGGTTAATATCACAAATTGATCTGGTATCTGGATGTAATGGGCAATAAGGATTATCTAAGACTGTTATTCTGAAAAGATGATTAGGAAGAGATGTGTGTCCAGTACGTAATCTCATTATAGAAGTGGCAGCATATCTAGATAACTCTTTTATTTGGAAGAACCAAGGAAACTTTGGGATTTCTGGTTGTATGAGTAAGTATGCTGATTGGTTATTAGCGAAGGTAGATTTATACAACTTATTCCACATATTTGAGTGAGCTTTCTGAATAGAGGGGAAAAGGTCTTGAGCAACTATACCTGTTGATTGGATTCCTATTGTTATGGCTTGTTTAGCTAAATTATCTACCTCCTCATTACCTACAATATCTGAGTGGCTAGGTATCCACAATAGAGCTATTTTAATCTGATACCTTTCTTGGATTAAAGTTATTAAGTTTCGAATTTGCAAGGCTATTATATTTGAGTTATGATTAATATTACTGATGGATGAAAGAGCACTCCTTGAATCAGATATTATTAGAATTTGTTGCAACCTCCTATTATTAACTCTAATGAAAATAGCTACCTGTAATATAGCAAAAAGTTCTAAAGTAAGAACAGAGGATCGTTTGAATTACCCCTGTAGCTCAGGATTTGGCGCGTTCTTATCACGACATGAATCAACGACTTTTTTTAACGGAATTTTCTACTGGAGATAAATACGAGTAAAAAACAAGGCTGAAAACAAACAGGATCGTTTTAACGAAATACTTTTTTCAACAATTTCGTTTGTAAACCGTGCGAAATAGGTTCACAAAAAATCTAGGTACTCAATTTCATTCAGCGACAAATTGTAAAAAAATGAACATACCAATCGTGTTTTACAAAAGCAAATTCAACGCTTTTAAATTTTCCAACATAGATACTACACCTCGCTATCTAAATTAATTTTTACTAACGCATCAAATTTTTTGGCCGACTCAGCGCAACCACGTTCAAGCTTCTAATTTGAGATTTAATTACAAAGCGCGTGAGCCGCCGCCGCGTCTCCGAGATTCGATGCCAGAGCCGGTCGTAATCGTGTACAATGTCATTATTACGACTTCCACACGATCGTAGTACTCGTAGGTATAATGCAAACGCTACAAATTAGAATACGCGCCGCGCCGCCGGGATCCGAATCGGTGAACTGTGAAAAATCTGTCGCAATATAGTTCGTTTGCCGATTTTCTTTTAATTATCGAATCGACCTTAAACTAATCCTCATCCGAACGGTGTGCTGTGCACTGTGCGACCACAACGCGTGCAACACGCCGCCCCGCCTGGCCTCGTCAAGCTTCTCATACCTTATTACCAAACAGGTACAATGGTAGAGAACGTTGCAATGGGTGCCGAAGAGACGAGGTGGAAAATCAAAAAAAAAAGGGTTTCTGAAGCGAAGTGCTCTGGGAGAGGGGTCGAGGGGGGGGGGGGCAAATTCGTCAACTAATTCTTTTCAAAATTTCCGATCGATTTCTCAAAATTCTCTACATATTTTTGTTCAAACATATTAATGTGTTGAGTAGTTGAGCCCGAGCGAGGCGAAGAAGAAAATTTTTGCGAAAAAATCAGGTTTTTCAAAACATGGTCAAAAATTTCGAATTCTGTTACATTCCCTCTCCTTTTATTTCAACATCGTGGTCTAGGGTACCATGAAATTTCTTTCTCGTCACAGCTCATTAAAAGTAAAGGATATAACCGGATAAGGGGAGTTTTTGGCCCGGCCCCGATTTTCAATCTAATGCCCCCAGATTGTGTACCTTGATAAAAAAAAATTCTGGAAAATTTTTTTGCCCCCTAACCCCTTCCTTTTGGAGCTATGACTATTTTATTGCATTATTTTCAAGAATTTTTAATTCAAACGGAAATGAATGAAATTTTCTGTTGTTAGGCACAAAGTTACATCTTGTAGAGGTCTATTTACAATAATTTTTTCATCAATTTTGGTGCACTCTTTCATCAGGTTTTGGTCACATGAAATTTTCAACTGTAAAAAGGACGTTAACAGCGAAGTTCGACTAATTTTTGAAAATATCTAAAAAACGTGTTTTTGACGTAGATTCACGTCAAGTGTTCAGTTTTGGCAATTGAGGTGGCGCAAGGGCCGAAATTTGCAACCCAAAAAAATACGTGAAAAATGTTGTTACCTATTTTGGCAGATTTTTCAAATTTTGAACATTTTATACGGAACGAAATGACCAAATGAAAAAAACAATCCCGTATTCGTGTTCAGCAGGTCGAAATACCCCAATAAACACCCTGGTATTTTGACCTGCTTAACACGAATCCGACTTCAGTTTCTTCATTTGGTCATTTCTTTCCGCATAAAATGCTCAAGATTTGAAAAATCAGCCTAAATAACAACGTTTCTGTAGGGTTTTTTGTAACTTTTGGCCTTTTTTCCAAAGAAACGGCCAGACCCCTTTCTACAAAATATAACATTGTGCCAAAGAACAGAAAATTTTCTTCACTTCCGTTGAAATGAAAAATTCTTGAAAATAAAATCGGTTTTATGTATTTTTAGTTATTAATAATGTTTATTTCTTGCAAAAAAATAGATGTAATGTATAAAAATGTACAAATTATCCCTAAAGTAATTCATAAATACTTTTTCGCAGTTTTATGTTTGCTCGAGAAAGCGAATTTTTGAAAGAAAATGGAAATATGATTTAACTAACACCTACACCACAAATCCACACGCCATAGTAGTTTACGAAGTTGAATGAAATCGGCTCTAGCTTCGATTTTAATCCCCCCCCCCCCCGGGTGTCCTTTGATACAGAAAAATTCTGGAAAAAAGTTTGACTTCTACTCCCCTATTTGAAATTATGGCCATTTTACTGCATTATTTTCGAAAAATTTTAATAATGGAAGCAGTTTTATGATAATTTTTTCATCAATTTTGGTAAGCTCTTTCACTTTTTTACGGCCATCTGAAGTTTTTAAACGTGAAAAAACGCCATATAAGCGAGGAACCACTACCCTAGAAAATTTACTAAAATAGTATATTTCACAACAAGGAAGAAAAAATTGTTTTTCTTCGAGTTTTGAACGATATTTTTCTTTATTATGGGAGAAAAACGCGGATTTAAGCACTCGAGCGATTTGCGAGAAGGAGTAAAATATCGTTTTACTCCCTCTATAACCAAAAATTATTTTTTGGTAGATTTATTTTTGGTTTTGCCGTTGTTTTCTTTTTAGAAGAAAGACCAAAAATTACAAAAACCCTTACAGAAATGTTGTTATTTTAGCTGATTTTACAAATCTTGAGCATTTTATACGGAAAGAAATATGTAGCCAAATCGCTCAAGTGCTCAAACTCGCCTTTCAGTCTCTCTCTACAATAAAAAATATCGTATGCAACTCGGGAGATAATGATTTTCGACGATTTTAAGTTATTGCTCGAGCAAAGCGAGGAAAATAATTCAAAATTCGTCGAAAATCACGGATTGGTTTTTTCATTTGGTCATTTCGTTCCGTGTAAAATGCTCAAAATTTGAAAAATCTGCCAAAATAACAACATTTTTCACGTTTTTTTTTGTTGCAAATTTCGGCCCTTGCGCCACCTCAATTGCAAAAAATGAATACGTGACGTGAATCTACTTCAAAAAACACGTTGTTAGGATATTTTCAAAAATTAGTCGAACTTCGCTGTTAAGGTCCTTTTTACAGTTGAAAATTTCATGTGGCCAAAACCTCATGAAAGAGTGCACCAAAATTGATGAAAAAATTATTGTAAATTAAACAGAAAATTTCATTTAATTCCGTTTGAATTAAAAATTCTCAATAAAATAGCCATAGCTCCAAAAAGGAGGGGGTTGGGGGGACAAAATTTTTTCCAGAATTTTTTTTCATCAAGGTACACAATCTGGGGCATTAAATCAAAAATCGGGACTGGGGCCAAAAACACCCCTTATCCGGCTACACCCTTTCCAAAAAACTTAGATTTTAAAGGAATTCTGTAGAAAAAAAAGAGTGGAAATGACCCCGAGCGTAGCGAGAATTTTTTTGATAATTCATAATTTAATGGACAAAGACATGCCCGTCAACAAAAAAAAATTTTATAAAAAATTATCAGTTAAAGAAGATGTAATACTCGTAATTTGACCCAAGCGGAGTGAGGGGAAATTTTTTTGAAAAATTTATAATAAAATACACAAATAAACATTTTTCTGAATGATTCAACCTTTTTTTGATTTTTTAAGAAATTCCAGGGAAAATTCTAAAATTTTCAGACTTTTCCGTGACTTTTGCAGACTATCAAAACAAAATTCCCTGACTTTTCCAGGTTTTCCAGAAAGTGGACATCCTGTTATTTTCGAATTTTGTACTTTTTTTGTACTTACTAGTAGACACCATGCATACTGTCGTACACATCTCACACACCTACAAAATTTTCAAATTTCTATTTATTGTATATTTTAAAATTGTGAAAATTTACAACTCCTTCTGGAATTTTACTTCATTTTTCCAATTCAAATATTTCATAACTTCTCTCAATTTTTAATACTTCTGTCAACTTTTGCCAACTTCCACCCAATTTTTCCAACTCGAAAACGCTTACCAGCCCCTCCCCCCCATTCCCCATTCAGTAGGTCTTTGAATATTAAGTACTTATACCTAAACCTACATA
Organism: Pseudococcus viburni; assembly: GCA_033439095.1. Lineage (NCBI taxonomy): Eukaryota > Metazoa > Arthropoda > Insecta > Hemiptera > Pseudococcidae > Pseudococcus > Pseudococcus viburni. The sequence goes on from JAVBJF010000016.1 coordinate 2,105,918, forward strand.
TTTCGAGTGCTAATCGATTGGACAAATTTTCTCTGATTGCAGATGAATCTACGATGCAAAGTATGCGGCGAAAAGGCGGCAGGATTCCATTTCGGAGCCTTTACATGCGAAGGATGTAAGGTACGTGCAATCAGAGTTAATTTTCGTAATCGCAGATTAATGAAAATCTTTCGCGATCGCGTAAATTATTAAATTAGCGGTTCGAGTCGAATGCGGCATTTCGAAAATTATCATCTTATTGCCATTCGTAAACTACAGCTACAGCTACATCTGCAGGTAGTTCGCGACAGGTCAACTTTCTGGGCACTGCGTCGCGTCGCAATCTCGCCTCCGCCGGACGATTTAACCGAATTAACTGAATTAATTGTGGTCGATAATTTAACGCAGTGCATACGCACTGGCTTTTCAAACTACATACTGGTCGTACTAGGCGATTAATTACTCGGCGGCGGCGGCATCGGTAGCGGCGCGACGGGTTATTGCCATCTTATTTCCGACCGATCTGAATGCTCATTTCAGCTTGAAGGTTAGGTCGAGCTTGACTTCACCATATAACAAACTCCTCAACGACGCGACGTCGACGTCGTTTTCGTCTCCGGACACCGCAGCCAGCGTCAGCGCCGCACTTGGCCGCGCAATTGTGTAACAATTTGTGCACGCCGCCGCTGCGCGGATAATACCTTAAGACGTATCCGAAAAACTAGGTTGCTCTTTAGGACATAGAGTACTTATTATTCACCTTAAAGGTTACATTCTCCGGTGTCGTTGTCGCGTCGCGTCGCCAAAGAGTACATAGGTGCTCTTTCTATTCGCCGCGCCGCATTTCTCAGATGCTTGAACGACGAGCGCTAATCAACGCTGCGGCCTAAGACAATAAACCGGCGATAAGCGGTTTTTTGGTTATTTGGTGCGCGCGTGACGATAGGTATAACGTCGCGTTACCGTTTAAAATTAATTAACCAAAAAAAAATTTCCTCCGGTATGTTAAATATTTAAATAATAATTATTTCGCTTAATTTAACCCGCCCGGGTAATTATCCATCTGGCACACAGCTCTCTGTCCAATGAACGCGATTGCCACCTGATTTTTTCGTAAATTTTTCTCCCTCTCTATATTCGTCCTCGCAAGATGCATTAACCTCACTTAGCTGAATGCAGGTTGTCGACCAAGCTGACGTAAGAAACGGAATGCATTGCTCAAATTCCGATCAAAATATATCACCCAGCGTTTGCCGGAACACAAATTTCGAAATCGATTCATTCGTAAAGAGTTTGATTAAGATTTGATCGAAATTCATCGTATTGAGACTTGGAATTCCAAAATTTTGGATTTTCAAAAACTCAGAACACATTAAATGCGAGTTTGATGCTCGTGAGATTCGTATTTAGACACGAGGGACAGCGAGTTAATCCAATGGCTTGGGAGCTGTTTTCCAGATCACTAGGGTCGTTGATGATCTAGCTAAGTGAAGGATGAACTGCCGAGGATGAATTGAAGTGGAAAATTTGACTGAATTTAGCTCGGAGCATATTTTAAAGATTCGTTTGAACATTATGTGGTACATTTTTTTGGGGAAATTTTTATTCTACTTTTAAAAACTTATCAGAAAACGTGGTTGAAATGCATTTCTTGAAATTATCAAATTCCAAATGAATTGACTTATCAAACTATTAAAAACGAAATAAAAACTCAATTGTTTAGTGACCTTTGTCAATTTTCAAGTATTCTAGAGAAAGTCGAAATATCGCCGGAGGCTCCGGAATAATTTACCAGGTGACCCAATAATCCTACAACCCGCAGATTTTGCAAATTTTCGAAGTAAAAAATAATAATAACATTCAACAAATGGTAAAATATCATTTATAGCATAGTTGACGTTCTTCTCGTCTCTCATTATTTACAAATTATTAGAAAATTTTCAATTTTTTTAGATTTTTGCACTTTGCAAAAGAGAAATCAAACTCCAAAACTTTGGAAACATTACAAATTGAAAAAAAAACGAATTAATAGTTGGGCATGACAGAGTTTTGGATAAGGATCAGAAATCATTGAATGTAGATTTTTCCACATCAAAAATTTGAAGGGCAAAAAATTACAAAAAAACAATTTTTCATGAAATTGGTAACACATCTCCCCATCCACCCTTTCCGGATAATTTGAGTACAGCGTTGTCTCTCGACGACCTAAATGTAGGCAACCCTTCGTTCAGGCCAGAGTAGGACAAGGAGAAACGATTCCTCTTCAAACAACAAAAAAAACGTTGGGTTACAGAACTTTTGGGTCACTTTGTATTATAATTTGAAATTTTGTTTCACAAGGGGACCCGACTTCTGTCAATATCACTTGAAAAAAATTTAGTTTTTAAAAATTTTACGATTTTTAAACCCATTCAGAAATACCACTAAAATTCTGTACGTGTGGGTGGGGGAGGCTTCAAAGAATGTTTTTTTTTCGAAATACCCTCTCACGAACGGACATTCTCCCCCCCCCCGTTCTATACGTGGTGTCTGCTGGATCTAAATATTTTCGAGATTTCTCTCGCCATTTTCGTACCATCTTTATTGCTTCAATTTTACCCAAAAACAGGGTGTCTATTGGATGTGAAAAATGGATATTCTTACTATTTTCTTTTTTTTTCTTGCCATTTCATAGGTACTAGTATTTGTCTTGTCAGTGACGTACCGATAGGGGGGAGGGGGGAGCTTCCCCCCCCCTGAGGAAATTTTTTACTTGTGAGTTGGGAAAATTGAACATTTCAACACATCAGTTGGGAAAATTGGACAGTTGGGATTAATTTTTTTGATGAAAAATAATAAATTTTTTTGATTGACAATAGTGTATTTGTTTGTTTGTTTCCAGCGCGATGTGCGCTATGAACAAAGGCTTAAAAAATAGTTATTTCAAAAGTTGGAAATCAACAAAATTTTCACTTGTTCCAACTCAAAATTGGTAATTTTCCCAACTCGAAAATGGTAATTTTCCCAACTCAAAATTGGTAAGTTTCCCAATTCAAAATTGGTAATTTTCACAACTCAAAAATGGTTATTTTTCCAACTCAAAATTGGTCGTTCTCCCAAGTGACGAGTAAAAATGTCAGTTGGGACGATTAGTATTTATTTTTTTAATGAAAAATGAATAAATAAAATGGTTACCTATTTTAACAGTCGGAAATCAACAAAATTTTTACTTTTTAGTTGGGAAAATTAGTCATTTTCCCAACCTTTTCCAACTGAAAATTTATAATTTTCCCAGCGAATAATTATTAAACCGTTGTAATAAATGCTTGTTTGGAAAAAAAATTATTAATTACCTTGCAATTTGAAAATTTTCACTCGTCAACCAAAAAATTTTTATAGTTGTACTTGTAATTTAAAAGAGATTTTTTCGCTTTTTTCTTCAAAATTATTCTAATTAATTTCATTGTTCTTATTCTCCTTAAAACTTATTTTTGATATTTGAAAATCCAATTTTTCAAAAGCTTCGGCCTCGCTACGCTCGGCCATGATACATTTCTGCTTTAATCATTTCAAAGTAGAAACAGTCGATTTTTGATTAAAGTTTATTTTTCCAAAACATTATTTTATTGCACATTCAATTTGAGGTTTTCTAAAATTTTCGCCCTCGCTTCGCTCGGGCCAAATCCATCTCCCTATTCTTTACATTGAAATTACAAAATTTTATTGATGTAAAATTATAATTTTTCTTCAAAACTCCACCCTTTCTTAGCTGAAGGCAAATAAACTATTTCGTATGTTTTTTTCAATTACAATGACATTGCTTGTAGGTTTAAAAAAAAATTGTTTGGAGCACCTAACCAATGAAAAATTTATTCAGATTTCTTATCTCAAAAAGGGTCTTATAGTAATGGGTTGTAAAAACTTCAAAAGTTCGCAAAAATGACGAAAACGAGTAAAAAAAATCAAAAAACTTAGCGACTTGGGGAAAAATCAGTACCTACATGTAAATTTTAAGAAATCAGTCGGGAAAGTTTGAAAAAAATAGGATTGGTTCGCAAATTTGAATTTTACACCCCCCCCCCCCCCCCCCCCGGAATTCTGATATCGGCTATATGTAGTTGGGAATTTTGAGAATTTGAGTTGGGATTTTCACCTCTTCTCCCCCCCCCCCCTGGAAAATGCCTTCGGTACGTCACTGTGTCTTGTTTCCAATTCTTCTAGAAAGAACTCACCCTTTGTATCTTTCAATTTAAAAATTCAAGTAGGAGGAAAATGTTTAAAAATCTTGCTTTTCATAGTAGAATAATTATTATTAAATACTTGATATTTTTTAATTATCTAATTTCTTGTTTTCTTGTCACGAAAGTAAAAATTCTAGCTAATTTCGGGGTTTCCTTCGTTTTTTTTACTGATAGATACCTTGAAAAAAGAACCCCTCCCTTACGTACCTATATTCGTTTTATCAGAATTTCAAGCACTTTTTTGGCGATTTCATTCTGATGAAAGATTACTTATTAGGTAAAAAATGATACAAATTGACGAGCGATATAGAAACATTCAAGGAGTCTAAAAAATTCTCAAAATTACCTGGAAGGATTTTATTAACAGAACTTTTCTCCAGAGCTTTGAAAAAAAGTTAAATTTTGAGCCCAAACAAAAAAAAATCAAAAGTATATCATAACAGGACCCCGTATCCAAAATTTCAGGTCCTGAAGTTCATTTCTCGATTTTTGACGAATTTTTGAAATTTCAAAATTACCTCCGCCCTGCGAAGTATGAAAATTTGATCTAATCAACAAAAAAAAAACTGAAATTTGGTCAATGCCCTATTTTCGACCTCCCGAATCGATTGGAAGTAGTTTTGAGACGTTTCGGATCCACCAGAAAATTTTGAAATTTTCCAGCCCTGGAGAAAAGCCCATAAAAATGGCCCATAAGCACTTCAGTACCATATATTCGCGTATTATACATATTGGTGACCTATTTGATCGATTAAAACACAATTTTCTAAAATTTTCAACTTTTAGTTCAAATTCGTATTTTTGAACAAGAAATTTTCCTGGAAAAAATTTAAAAAGTACCTCATCAAACCCATCAAACCTCTATTCAACCACATTATTGAACTTCATACCCTTAAAATAATTGCAGTTGAAAATATTCATGATATGGCTATTTTTTTTAATGTGCTGCAAAATTCCAAAATTTTCGAATTTTTAAATTTTTTCCAGGAAAATTTCGTGCCCAAAAATGCAAATTTAAACTAAAAGTTACAAATTTTGGAAAATTGTGTTTTAATCGATCAAATAGGTCACTAATATGGAAAATCCGCGAATATAGGTGCTGAAGTGCATATGGGCCATTTTTATGGGCTTTTCTCCAGGGCTGGAAAATTCCAAAATTTTCGGGTGGCTCCGATACGTCTCGAAACCGCTTCCAATTGATTCGGGAGGTCGAAAATAGGGTATAGACCAAATTTCAGCTTTTTTTGTTGATTAGATCAAATTTTCATACTTCGCAGGGCGGAGGTAATTTTGAAATTTCAAAAATTCGCCACAATCGAGAAATGAACTTCAGCACTTGAAATTTTGGATACGGGGTCCTGTTATGATATACTTTTGATTTTTTTTTTGTTTGGGCTCAAAATTTTACTTTGAGTTGGGATACCTCCCTTGTTAGAAACGATTGAAACGAATTTCATAAATTTCGTTAGGTATCAATATTCCACGCAAAAAAGTTGAAATACCTATGTCATTTAATTTTAAGGGAAAAAATCAGGTAATGAGAGTGAAACGAAAGTGAATTGAAAGAAAAAAATTCTAAACACAAAATACAGAAATTTTGGAATAATTTCTTGACGTTTTTATTCATATAACTTCATCAAAATTCCAAACATTGGTAGGGATGTTTGAAAATCGAAATATCAAATAAACGTAAAAAAAACTGATTATAAATATTTCATTAGATAAGTACCCGAAAACTTGAAAAAGTTTTAGGTAAGAACAAAATTTATCCATTTTCAACGAAGTTGAAGAATTTGGCTTTGTCCAATCACAGCATTCAAGTATACATATGTATCTACACTGAAGTCTGTTGGCAAAAGCGTAGCCAGAATTTTCTTAAAAATGGAATCCAAACATGAAGGCAATAATTGCAGAGGTAATGCCAGATAGAAACGAGGGCAAAAATTTTTAAGAAAATAAAGTTAACAAAGTATTAAAAGGCAATCATTCGAATAAAAAATTTAAGAGGAAATTATTTAAAAAAAATTGCTTTTCACACAGTTTTTAAAAGAACCCTGAATCCCTATAAGGGAGGTATCTCAGCTCAAAGTAACATTTTGAGTTAGAACAGAAATAAATCGAAAGCACATCATAAAAGAACCCCATATCCACAATTTCAGGTGCTGATGAAGTTCATTTCTCGAATTTTGGCGAATTTTTGAAAAATTTCAAATTACCTCATCGCCCTGCAAAATATAAAAATTTGATCTAATCAACGAAAATATCTGAAATTTTATATATATCTAATTTTCGACCTGCCGAATCGATTGGAAACAGTTTCGAGACGTTTCGAAGCCATCAGAAAATTTTAGAATTCTCCAGCGCTGGAGAAAAGCCCATATAAATTATTCATATGAACTTCAGCATCTATAATCGCGGATAACCCATATTGGTAAAGTATTTGATCAATTGCTACACAATTTTCCGAAATTCGTAACTTTGAGTTCAAATTCACATTTTTGGGCAGAAAATTTTTCTGGAAAAAATTTAAAAATACGCTCACACCTCATGCATCGAAGTAAAAAGCTGAAAGTTGGAGACTAAAAATTTTCTGGAAGCTCTGAAACGTCTCGAAACCGCTTCCAATCGATTCGGCAGATCGAAAATAGTTTGATTTATTTTTGTTTTGGCTCAAAATTCTACTTTGAGTTGGGATACCTCTCTTGTTAAAATACGTTCTATTTTAGCATCAGACAATACAATGAATTGATTCTTTTCAAAATATAAAATCGTTAAAAATTCTGCAAAATTTGTTGAAAAATTTTTATTTAAACGACACAGCCTGCCACTTTCGATGGATATTCGACCGTTATTCGCTTCTAATCTCCACAAATCATTGATTTTCTGTTGGCAGTCGTTTTTCGGCCGATGCTGCAACAACATGAGCATAATTGGCGAATGCCGCAACAACAAGGAATGCGTAATCAACAAGAAAAACCGCACATCCTGCAAAGCCTGCAGACTACAGAAATGTTTACAAGTGGGAATGTCGAAAAGTGGCTCTCGCTACGGCCGCCGATCCAACTGGTTCAAGCAATACTTCCAAGAAACCGAACACATGCCTCGTGCCGGCAAATCCTCGCCGCCATCTCAACACGACTCGGAATCCGAGCAAAGCTACCCTTCACCAGATCACCTAAAACCTTCGGATCAGATACCCTTCTTGATGACGACAACGCAGCACTCCTCTCCCAGCTCAGTCATCAACTCCGACGCAGACGAGCACAAAAAAATCCAATTACCGTTTGATCTCTACGCCGCGACGCAACCATTAATCTCTAGTCATTTGTACTTAAACTGTTTCCCCGCTTTAGGTTTAAATCGACTCGTATCCTGTAAGCAAACCGATTCGGCGGTCGCTGCCCTTATGAAAGACGAAAATGCCGCAACCGCAGCTGCCGCAGCGGCTTTTTTCCTACCGCGAAATTTGTCTTTTTCGCAACTGCTTCCAAATGGTGGCGTCGATCAAGCCAACGTTAACGACTACTTTGAGAAATTATTCGTCGCTAGGTACGATCAAGACGACAAATACGATCGCAGAATATCTGACACTATGGACGAAGACAATCCTCTGGATCTCTCTAGTAAACGACACAGATCGAAGGATGAAAAACGTTTTTCGTCGCATCGTCGTCGCTCTTCTCAACATCACGAAACCGAACTATCCAACAAAGTTTTACCTCTCGATTTATCCGTTAAATGAAAGTAATGTGAAATTCAATTTATCAAGTTTTGAAACCAGTTTAAAAACTAATTTTTATGAGCAATGTACGCCGAACGGATATTTGAAAGGAAGGGAATCGTTAGCTTAATTTTTTTTGTTGATTTTTTCTTTTAATTCGTAGTAGTTCTTTTATTTTTGTTTTGTTGAACCCCAATCCCTACAATGTATGTACTTATTGATTTACCATGTATATGAATAAAATTTCATTTATCACGTTTTTCATGGTTTTATAAAATTTATGAGTCAGACTTGACTGTCGAAGAACTAAAAATACCAGAAACACTGGCAATTTAATCCTATTTTAGAGGAGTTTTCAGGGTCAACTCGGACGTTCAGGGGCGTAGCGGGGGGGTCTCGACACCTCCTCCCCCCCTGGCGTCAGGAACTTACGTGAAAAGTGCCTTTTTGGAGCATTAAAAATCACATTTCCTCAAAGCTTCGCTCGGGCATGAAAGAAATCACAATTATATAGTCAGGAACTTATGTGAAAAAGTGCCTTTTTGGAGCATTAAAAATCAAATTTTCTCAAAGTTTTGCCCTCGCTTCGCTCGGGTATGAAAGAAATCACAATCATATAAACTATTTGAATCAATTATATAAAAAATAGTTCCCTTTTGATTTTCCAAGTCTCCATACCCACTTTGCACCCTCCCAAAAAAAGCTTCCGACGCCAATTCTTGGATTTGTTGATATTTTTATTGATTTCTGAGGCCAAAATAATTAGTACCTATGTAAGTTGTTTGTTCCAAAATTACATTTGGATCAGTTTTTTTCCTTAAACGTGCTATGCAAATCGCATGAAAACTTTATAAAGTTTGAATTTTGTGTTTTTATAGTAAAAAGAAATTTGATTGGGGGGGGGGGGGGGTGAACTTGGAATTCCTCAAAAAAATTATGAAATTTCGAACACCCCCTCCCCCTTGAGAAATTTCTGGCTACGCCACTGCAGACGTGGAAAGGAGGTCAGTTTTCTTCCTTTTTTCAATGCAAAAAATTAAGTTGGAATCAGAAATTTGGGAACGTGATGACTTTTTTTCAAAAGAAAAATCCGGAAATTTTTTTTAAATGTCAAGTCGCCACTCCACCAAAATTTTATTCCAGCCTCAAAAACTGAAAATCCTGGGATGATTTGTGAAAAGAACTATTATCTCTAAAATAATCTTATCGCTTTAAAAGCCTCATCCAATGACTTTCTGCCTAACTTCAAAATTAAAGGAGCTACAAAAAAATTGTTTTTAAAAAATTCTAAAAAATTAAATCAACGAAGGGAATGGATAGTACGTTGAAAATTGGATAAATTTTGTTCTGAGAACTTTTTGCCTAACATGAAAAATGAAGGGGCTACGGGTCATTCAAAATGGAAAAAATTTGAAAAAATTTTTGAACCCCACTTATTTTAAATGACCCATAGCTCCATCATTTTTCATGTTAGGCAAAAAGTTCTCAGAACAAAATTTATCCAATTTTCAACGTACTATCCATTTCCTTCGTTGATTTAATTTTTTAGAATTTTTCAAAAACAATTCTTTCTGTAGCCCCTTCAATTTTGAAGTTAGGCAAAAAGTCATGTGATGAGAAATTGTTCGATTTTTAAAGTACTACCTATTTCCATGGTTGAAAAAAAATACGTAATTTTTTGTAAGCAATAATATTTGCCCCTTCAATTATCAAGATAGGCAACATGTTCATCTCAAGCTTTTTTTAGTGGTACCCGGTTATATCCATAAAATGAAGTATGTACGTCCACTTACGGAACACCCTGTATTGTACTATCAAGCAAGTTTGAAAAAATTCGGTTGAAAACTAGCGGAAATGAAAATTCTCAATGGAAAAGCTGGAAAAGTAACGTTTTATCCCATAACAAGAGATAGGAGAGAGGTACAGAGGAAAAATTTTTACTAAGGGGTTTTTATCCCATATAAAAACCAAATTCCATCGGTTAGTTTCAAATTTCAGCTTTGGGGCAAATTCGCCTATCTTATCTGCCGATACCCTTTTCTATTTTTTTCTCTATTAAATCCACAGATTTCCAACTATTTTTTTTCTTCATAGCACACCACACAAATCCATCATAGAGTAAGATACTCTATGGATCTATCGTTTATCTATACAAAAAAACTTTGTATTTCTTACCATAAATAACGTTTCTTCCCAGCGACAGCGCCTTCCAACTTCCACTCAGGCAACTTCTTCGACAAACCGATCCGTGCAGCTCTGCAACATCAAAAACAATATTTTCAATTAAAAACTCGTCGAGAAAATAGCAAATGACAGCGGTTCAGTCGGCAGTCAATCAACCGAACGCTTCGAGGTATAGATGTCAATGTGAATAATTAAATTATACATATTTTTCCCACCTCGGCTTCGGAATTAAATACAAAAATAAGCTAGCGTTAGCGAAGCAAACAGAAACACAAAAGTTTCTCTACTTGTCACTTCGCCAAAATGATTAATGACTGCGATTGTTCGAATCAGCTAATAATGTGCGAACAAGTTTGAAAAATTTAAAGGTCATCGTATACCTTGGGTCAATATCTTTATCACGCAAAGATCAAGATGTCAAATTTCAAATTTCGTGCCATTGTTTCGATTACGTACTTCGTGAACCATGTGTAGAAAATACGTTTAACACTTATTAGTCTAAAATTTTTCCATTCATTAGTTACAATTATTGATTTTCAAGGAACAAAGAGTAACAAATTTTTTTTACAATTTTCCATCCAAAAATATGATGTTGGGAGAGGGAAATTTTTAATGTGTTTTCTGAAGATTTTTGTATTCCCTCTCCTGGAAACGGAACAAGCATATTTAATCATTTCAAACCATAGAATAAAACCAAGATATTTTGGGGGAAAAATCCGAAAATTAATTAAATCCATGGATAGGTACTGATCATTCATAATTTGAACCAAATTTGTCTTTGTCACATATTTTGTAATTTAAACGAAACTTTCGTCTGCAATGTCATGCAAATGAATTTGCTCTAAAATTAATAAAATCAATATGCAAGAATTTCAAAGTTTGACAGATGAGCATTGTTCTGCCTGCAGTCAACACGAGATCCACGCGCATCTAATTTTTACTGCGCTCAGTCGCGTCGGTACGCTCGACAGTTCGGTATATTTCCATCATTGAAATTCAAGATAGCGTTCTCAGTATCGAATGTGTTTTATTTTATCGTACATGTTAGAAGATCTCATGCAGTTATGTTACTTCAGTAACTTAAATACAGTGGTGGGGGGGGGGGGAGGAGAACAAAACTTCCCCAGAAACCCTTCAAAAATGAATTTTTTATTCAGAAAGTACATATTTGTGAACAAAAACCATATTTTTTTGACAGCAATAACGTAATGCATTCTGCAAAGACAATTTTCCTTGTTTCACTCAGGCTGATTTTGCTCCTTTCCTCATTTTTTTAAAATATAAATTTTTATCAAAAATAAAAATCATCGCAATTTACATACTTTTGAAAGATTTCCTTACAATTTTCCAAATTTAACGTGGGTAATTTTCAGCTCTTGGGCATTTTTTTGAGTTTTTCTTTTCGGCTTCCCTCGGGTCCGAATATTTTTACACTTTTTTGAAAGATGAAAATAGTTATCAAAATCAAGGTCTCATTTTACCCAGATCTCACAGCAGTTCTTACAAAAATTCTTCTGTTTTTTTTCATCAGTAGGTAATTTTTCTCTATTGAGTCTATTTTTGATTTTTTTTTGCTCTCACTTCGCTTGAATTCGTGCATATTTTGAAATAAAATTTGACATGTTACTGAGTTACCGCATTACAACACCTACGAAATCATCTCCATCATTTGATCCATCTTCGCAAATAAGTATTTTTTATTACTTACGAATAAAACTGAGGGATGAGGGAATTGAAACTGAACCAAAAATTAAAAAATGAGAACTATTCAAAAAAATTAAAAATAACGTGTGACATGTCGTTTGTGAGGTTTTTGGGGGCACTGAGTTCGAATATTTGCTTATTTTTTGGATTCGACCCTTTAGTACCCCCAACCCTCCCCATTTTGAGAAACCCTTGCAAAAAAATGAAAATATCGTGCGGCATACCAATTTTTACTAATTTAAGGGTGCTGAGATCGATTATCAACTTACATTTCCAATCTGTGTCCCCCATGCCCTATAATAACTCCCAATTCATCCTGCTTTTTGTGGTTCGGGGTCATTGCAGGGCATGGGGGAAACAGATCGGAAAAGTAAGTTGATAATCGATCTCAGCACCCTCAAATCAGTAGAAATCGATATGCCGCACGATATTTTCATTTTTTTGCAAGGGTTTCTCAAAATTGGGAGAATTGGGGGCACTAAGGAGTCGAATTCAAAAAATAAGCAAATATTCGAACTCAGTGTCCCCAAAAACCTAACAAACGACATGTCATACCCACACGTTATTTTTCATTTTTTTTTGAATTTTGACCTCATCAAGGGGGTCGATAGGGGGTTCAGTGGGGTCGGATGAAAAAATTGAGCACATATTTGAACTCTGCGCCTTCGAATTAGTAGAAATCAATGTGCTGCTTTATTTTTGCAATTTTTTTGAATTTTGACGAAATTTGAGGACCTTTGTGCTCCCTAGGGGTGTTGAGATCATGAGATCCCATCTTGAAAAGTAATTGATTGAAAAATACATAAAAAGCTTTCCTTACAATACTTTTTTCAGATTTTTTAATGGTAGCCTTCAGCTTTTGTAATTATCATGAAAGTTGAGCTTTCATCACAAAAGCTCAGCTTTAAACTTTTCAAAATGTGATTACGAATTTTGAATCTACTTTAATTTCTCTACAAAACCGCACCAACAGATTCATTTTTCACTAAACCAATCTCGAGATATGAGCCTTCAAAGTTAAGCCGTTTTGTAAAAAATTCCAATTGTGTGAAAATTACGAGCCCCCCCCCCCCCCTCGAAGGATTAGGATCGAGGGGAATCCGTAAAAAAAAATTGAGCGCAATCGGAACACCCAAGCTCAAAATCTGCTTGAATTCAATGAATTCATGAATTGACATGGAATCAGGTTCAGGAATAAGCCATACAATGATAAAAACAAATCATTTCTATTTTTTTCACTGATTGCGGCAATTTTAAAATAATTTTTGCTTTAGTATTCATAATTATTATGTATTTGAAAGAAAATTATATAGATTATTCAAAAACAACTCATTTTTATAACTGAAATTGATTAATTTGTTTCCAAATTATTCATTTGAGTGGTTACGACATCAAGCCGAAATGTTTTTTTGAAAAAAAGTCACAGATAAAACTATATAATTTTTCGAATACTTTTCGTACATTGTTAGTTATCAATGAAATGCAACTCAACGATGACTACGACTGCAAGCAGAAAGGCCAAATAAATTTCATTCTAAAAAAATCGTATCAAAAATGTTTTTTCTGTAAATTCGAGTTTTTAAATGTAGGGTAATTTCTCCGTCATCACTCCCAGTTTTCTAAATAATTAAAACATGGGTAAGTTAATCTCTTGATTGTTTCATTCAATAACTGTGAAGTGTTTCGTATTGTGATTCTCCCGTACTTATTTTCATGTGTGATTAGTGTTCCCGGCTTGTAGTTTCTCTCATGCTTTTGATCCCAGTTCGTCCTGTAGTTTTGAAATAATATTTTAATAACTCTACTCTTTCTTTAGGTATCTCGCGTGATCACTGGCATAAACGTAGGAAGACCGGAGGTAAAAGGAAACCTCTGCGCAAGAAGAGGAAATTCGAATTAGGACGTCCTGCCGCTAACACCAAGGTATGTTGTTTATCGTAACGTTTTTTACGTTAGTAAAAAAAAAAATGTTCTTTTCATGATGACATATTAAGATTATGATATGTAGTGATTTTACTTCATTATATTCACCTCTAACGTTCTGAAGCATTACATTGTAATGTTTGATGATCGTTCTTCGTTCGAGCTTTTCTAATCAATACAACTTTACAGTTGGGTGTTAAGAGAATCCATACCGTACGAACGAGAGGAGGTAATAAGAAATTCCGTGCCCTCAGATTAGATCAAGGAAATTTCGCCTGGGGTTCTGAAGGTAACTTGTTTTCATGTACGTGATCGTTGTTTAGGATTTTCAATAATCATACGTTAATTGTTCAGGTATTGCGAGAAAAACACGTATTATCGACGTTGTCTACAACGCTTCGAATAACGAATTAGTTCGTACGAAAACATTAGTTAAAAACGCAATCGTTGTGATCGACGCAACTCCATTCAGACAATGGTTTGAATCACATTATGCTCTACCCATCGGTCGTAAGAAGAGTTCCAAATTGGTAAGTGTTTCTTATTTTACATTTATGTATTTTAAAATGATCAAAATAATCATTAAATTCGTCGTAGACTGAAGCCGAAGAAGCCGTATTAAATAAGAAACGATCCAAGAAAGCCGAACAGAAATATAAGAAAAGACAGAAACTCGCTAAAGTTGATCCAACTATCGAAGAACAATTCCACACGTCTCGATTACTGGGTGTGTAAATTTTATCGTGTTTTTTTTTTTACTATTTATTAAAATTAATTTCGATCCTACTAATGATGAAAATTTAATTTCATTGATGGCATTTTGTCGCATGATTTTTGTCATAGTTACACTGATTAGTAGATTTTAGCGTAATGCTTCGTGGTTAACTATGATGATATTAAATGATATGATGTGTTATGATTACACATTAATTTTCAGCTACTAGATGATCTGATGTTCTATTATTAAGTTAGATGTTACCATTAATGATGACCCAACTTACTGACCACTTTGATGAATATTTTGCTAAATTCATCCCGCAGCGTTCTGATAAACTCATTTATTTTATTATTGATTTGATTTTGATATTGCTATATCGTTTTATCATTTTCGTTGTTTTTTTGTTAACAGCCTGCGTTGCCAGCCGTCCTGGTCAATGTGGAAGAGCTGACGGTTATATTTTGGAAGGAAAGGAATTAGAATTTTATTCTAGGAAAATCAAGGCGAAAAAGGGCAAATAAACGTGTTAAATATTACATATTTTCTATGTAATTTCCATCTTAATACACTGGTTTATTTTTTATTTGAGATCTCGTTTTATTGACTCATCAGTTGATCTGAAAATTAGTCGTGAGTCGTGGTGATATTATATCTAAGATGTAAAATTTAAAAAAAGATATCAGGATTGAAAGCTGTACTTGGTTAATTTTGATGAACATATAGTATTTATTAAAATTATGAACTCTTTGACTGGGCTCTTGGGCATGAAATACCAAATTTGGAAATAAGACTTCGATGGTAGTTTTAAAGAGCAGCAACGTCTAGTGACTTCGTCAGTCAGTTTTAATCGAAATAAATATGTTGTTTGGATGGATCTGCCATTATTGCAGCGACAAGACCTACTTTCGATTCTTTATCGAGTACGAAATTTTCGACTAGTTTTTATGGTACATCGTTCACTAAAACGAAACACGAAAATTAAAATATTGATAATAATTCGAATCAAGTAGTACAATGAAATACATAATTCTAAAATTTTGAAATTATTCGTTGATAGTGAGAAATTGAAGTACATATACAGTTTCGGAGCATCTCACTTAACATAATTTTCAAAAAATCAAATTGGAGTTCATATCTTCTCCTTAAAATTTTTAGTTCGGTACACAGTAAAAAACGTACGGCGAATCTGATCAATTCAACAGCTCTTATCGAAGCGATTAAAACGTAATAACTACACGGTGAATTACAGTTTTTTGAGGTCCCAGCCCCCTCAAAATCAGTTTTTCGCCTCTGGCGGGCCAAGGTTCAACTTTAGAAGAAAACCCACTTCAGTAAAAGTTATTGTACGCAAACTTTCCTATCTATAGGTATTTCCAATATTTTCGTGCGATCATTAGGGGGGTAGTGGTGGAGATTTGAAAATGGGGCCTAGCTAGGATAGCTTGGAGAAAATACATATTTTATTTGCTTAAATTGTTTCAACACTCTCAGGTAATTTTTCAAGTCAGATAATGTTTTAAAATTATGTAAAACGCTAAAAGATCACTAAAAAAATTAAAATTTCATTTTTGAAAATTCAGATTTTTTTGAAATCTAGTTTTACTTTATTGCAGGTATTTTTAGAAAGTAGTTCAAAATTTGAAAAATCATTAATATGTAGTTTTGGAAAAATTGGTAAACTTTTGGAAAAACGTTCAAGTTGAAATTTTTTCCAGATTTTTGAAAAAAATTCACAAAGGCTCCGATGCAATGGGGGGGGGGGGGGGGTCATTTGGCCTCAAGTGGAACTTTGTAAAAATTCTTATGCCATTCGATTTGTATTGGTAGAAGATGATTTTAGAGCACATGAGCGAATTTTTATCTCACCCCTGGGGGGCCGTGGACCCAAAATACGCGATTTTCAAGCTAAAAAATTCTAAAAATTCTCTCTCCGCGAGTTTTCAACCGATTTTTCTCAAACTTGGCACATAGGTAGAGGTACTACAGGAGATTGCTCTGAAATTTTTTCAGATTTTTTCGACCACTTTAATGACCTTGAATTTGACTTTGAAAATTTCAAATCGCCCTGGGGAGCACAGCTCTGGTGCTGTCTCGAAAAATTTTTCAAATTAAAATTTCCCAATGTATTTCACACTTCTGAGAATTTTTTCAGATTTTTTCAAGTGGTGGAAAGTGGTCAAACATTCAAAAAACTGGTGTAATTCCTCATTATTGTTGCTTAAAATCATTGTTTTTCATCAATTTTTCATTTTTTATGGTTTCCTGCTAAAATTATTAAGTATTATTTGCTCACCGTGTCTCATTTCGACCTTTATTCATTAATTTCTTACGACTATGATGTTTTGAGCGAATTTAATGCTTACACTATTGCAGTACGGTAGTCCAATGTAGTCCCTGCGGTTAGCTCAGGCAGGCATACTGCACTTTTTGAACACGAGTTGAAATGTGGTTCTTATATTAGTGTGTCACCCATAAGGAGATTTTTAAGAAGTAAAGTCATTAAAAATTTCTCTTATAGGGTGAGCGCGGGGGAGTTTTGGGAGAGGGTAACCCCGATTTTTCGACAAAGAAGGGTCAGGGTAAGTTTGGTGTCATTTTCATTTAATTCGACCCTCTTGAACTCTAATCTGTGATTAGTTTTCCGATCAAAAGCGTAGAACTCGCCTAATCGTACAATTTGTGTTGCGAAAAAAAGGTCGATTTTGAAAAAAATAGAGATAAAATTGCGATTGTTTTCATTAGAATTTGAAACCAGTTTGTAATAGAACACAAACCTTCTGAATTCGAATTTGTTATTGGTTTCCAGATAGAAAGTAAAATTAAGTGAAATAAGTTCTTGATTGTCGATTTTTGGTGGCGAAAAACAGCAAATTTTCGCTAAAATCGACTCGAATTCGCAATTTCAGTTGAGTTAATTTTTTCTTAAGGAACAGCCTGCTTTAAGAAGCCTTGTTCGGCCATTCGATGGGTTTAAGAAAATTGAAAATCACAATTTCGTGCAGTTTTTAAAAAAGGATTGATTCCAGGTATTTGGTTGAGAAAATGAGAAATTGCGAATTCGAGTCGATTTTAGCGAAAATCTATTTTACGATTTTTTTGGAGCTGCCCAAAAAAATTTATCAAATTTCAGCCACACGTTTTTTCTGAACTTTTGTTGTAGTGTTTAGTATTTTACAAGAAAATGAGGTATTATAACTTCGCGGCTACCTAAGTAAGTATCGTACAAAATTCATTTTGATCTTTAAAAAAAGGCTTGAAAAATTAAGAAACTTTAGTCTCAACAGTTTTTTAATTTTTCAAGCACTGCCCGAAAAAAACGCGCTGACTGTTGCGCGAAAATAGGGATAAATTGGTTTGAGAATTAACAGTGTCTACGCTAGTACGTCTCGTTGCGTTTACGGTTCTGACAAGATAGGGCGGGGGGTCATTAGCGTGACCCTGGATGTCAAAATTTTAATTTGTTCGATGCTTTAGGATGTGCGATATCTTATCAAGCCTACGTAATGATATGTGGGTCTAGGTACCAATCAGCAACAAAATAACAAAAAAAAAAAGGAGCAAATAATGTGGTGTCAGTTTATCTAATCACGTTCGGAGTATAAGAACGTTTGATGAAAACTGATTCTTGTTATAAGCATACTTATGTAATAGTAATTTTTTTATTTTTGACAAGGCTGGCGTAGTTAAATTTAGAACAATCGCGCATGGTCTGCAAAATCTGAGCTGAATTAGTTCATAATCTAATTATTCAGGTTTTCATTTATTATTCTATTACGAGATTAAATGAGTATTCATGGAAAAAAATTCATTCGTGTTATCATCGTTTTTTTCATTTCGCAATATATTCGCTCAATTGTTGGTAAGTTTTAATTTTTTATACTTATGCATTTAGATTTATTACCCGGTTGATATGAATTCTGTTTCGGAAACAACTACGTATGTCATCGTACCTATTTCATTTGAAAAAAAAAATCGCTTCACAAAAATTCTGTTTTGAATACTGAAAATAGGTCCCTACTTATTTATATTGTGTTTACAGGAATACAAATATACCCCGTTGTTTCCGAGTTGATTGTTGGAACAGGTAGTGCATTGTCTTTGAATTGCACCAATGACGAAGCAATACATTGGTCTTTTCCGAAAGGGGTGAGTTGTGGTTTGTGATAAATGAGTTTTTGTAGTTAATAAAAGTATGAATTTCTGTCATAGATTATAGTGCTATGTTTAGTTGAGATTTTCTATTCGCAGGACAAGAATAATACCAATAGGATAGAAAATGAAACCGTGGACGGTACTTATTACAACTATTCAGACTCAGGATACTTCATTTGTAGATCGGAAAATAACGCCAGTGACGTTGCTCAGATCTACATCTACTTCCCAGGTATAAATTGATTGAGGCATAGTCCCCGAAAAAGGTGCAGTGTGAAATTCCACACTTACCTGAGTTATTAATCTACGGCCATTGGCGTGACTCGACCTTCTGAGTAGGGTGTGCCAAAACTTTTCAAATTAAAGAATATTTTTTCTTGAAACGCAATTTGACAATTTTATAAAAATTCACCGATTTATCAAAAATTGAAGAATTTTTCAAAATCGAAAGGTTCTTTATAGATTGAAAATGTTTTCCAAAACTTTAAACAAATCTCCAAAAATTGAAAAATTTTCCAAAATTTGAACAATTTTCTATAAAAATTAGATGAATTTGGGATGAAAATTCGTCCCAACTTCATCTCAGCCTCAGAAATGAAAAAAAATCGTGGGATGAATTTTGAATGAAAATTCATCTTAGTCCAGGAAGGTGAAAAAAATGTGTGATGAATTTAGGATGCGAATTCATTACAAATTCATCGCTACAGTTGTCTAAAACTGGGGTGATTTTTCCAGGTTTTCTTGAAGTCAAACAGTTTTCCAGAAATTTAAACAATTTTCCAAATACTGAGCAATTTTCCAAAAATTGAATAATTTTATAAAAATATTTTGAAATCAAATACTTTTTATAATTTTGTTTATTCTGACTGTTGATAAAAAAAATTAAAAAGGTATTGCCACCTTTTACCAAAAAAATTGTCTCCGGAGAGAAAAAAATTGAAAAATCTGGGAGAAGTAGGGTATGCCAAGGTACACCCGGCACACCCGGCAGTCACGCCTATGTCTACGACCTCGAAAATTGGATACCACTTTTTGCTCTTTAAAAGTCACGTTGAAATCAAACAAATTTTATTCATCACCTAGAATATTATTTTTCACGAAATTTTCAAAAAAAAATGGCAGTGCTGCGAAGTAAATTTCTATTTATGCAAGGTTCATCAAATTTCATATTTTCAAAAAAATAAATTACAAATTTTAATCGTCGAAAAATATTAAAAATCTTCAAATTCGCGATCTGCAATTTTTCGCTCCCTTATCGTGCGAATACCTCACTCAACCATACAACGAACTATTTTTGGTTTCACCGTGAACATCAAAAAAATATTTTTTTGAAGAATTTTGTTAAATTAGGAGTATAAAACGAAAGATACAGAAATGAGCAAGAAAAAGAACAATCTTCTATACTCTTGCTGGAATTAAAAGGGGAATGGGGGGAGGGGGGAATATATTAAGTTTTGAGGATAGTGTTCAGAAACGTGCAAAAGCTCGAATCGCACGTGCGATTCGACCTAAGAAAGTACATTGCTAAGGGTTTTTTTTATCAAGTCCGAGATCTCCCGCTCAAAGTAAATCATACCTCAGCTCGTCAACTTTCGTCAAAATCCAAAATCAGTTTTTTTTAATACCTGTGATTGAAATATCTATAAAGTTAATGTTTTATTTTTCACAGCTCCACATTAACGGTTCTTCTGATCCTCACATAGAAGGTAATGATACGAATTCCAACTATTCAATATTTGAAAAACAAAACGTCACGTTGAATTGTTCAGTTATTATCTTCAACACTATGAAAATTATACATTTGGAATGGGAATTTCCCAAAAAAGTTGAAAAGGCAATCTTTATGAAATTCGTCGACTAAAGTATATTAAATAGGTACCTACCAACCATCTGTAGGTACTTTTCATTGTTTTAATAAAATAAATATTTTTTCATTTAGAGAAAATAAACAGTGGAAATATTTCGGAAATAAGGCACAGTAAATTGAAATTCGTTGTTTTTTTCGTATTCTCAGCATTAGTAACGTTACTAAAGATGACGAAGGAAATAACAGCTGTAGAGTAATTGATGATTACTCCGAAACCAAAGTGTCCACTTATTCTTTACACATTGAAGGTCAGTGAACAGATAACTACCTACATCAGATATGACAAACATTCAAAAAATACTGATACCTATCGCGTTATGATTTCACATTTTTTGCCAACTCGTCTTATTAGATATGAAATAATTCATATTTTATTTTCGAATTAAATTCTATTAATACCTATTTGAATGTGAACATCCTATTGAAAAGTATGATCCAAAAATCGGATTCATAATTTCTACTTATCGTGTTATTGACCCTGCTTCGTTCTCTTGTACGGCCTCAGAAAATTAAGGAAAAATGAAGATAACATTAAAATTTCATCCTAGGTTCGCCATTATTGTACAGGGTTGGATTAAAAAAAAAAAAAAAAAATGGTAGGTACCTATTTTTATATAGGTAATATTTTGAGTCAGTGACCTAAAGAAAATTCGAGTCCTTAGACCAAAGGTAGACAGAAGACAGAACTACTGAGATAATTTTCGAAAAAAGAAGCTTTGTTGTTTCATCACTTTTAGCCCTATAAAAAAGTTCAGTATGAGTTGCTAAACCTCCCTGATTTACTAACCTCAAAATTGGGTACTTTTCCCTTTTCTGCAAAAAAATAAAAAATTTCAGATCGTGAAGATGAAGATTTTTAGAGTTTTTGATTTTTGGCGAATTCAAATTATATTTTTTTCATCTTATGAAATAATTTTTATAGAATTTCTCACAAAAAATTGGTAGGCAGCAAACTCAACCATAGGTATTGGTATTTACACTTTTTTTTTTAATTTTATATTTCCAGAAAAAAAAGTTATGTTTAATTTATTTTAATGACCAAAAAAATATTAAAAATTCAAATTCGCGATCTGCACCTTTCCAACATTGCAGAGGGTAAAATGTATCAAATTTCGAGGCTTATGTTCAGAAAGTTGTAGAAACTCAAACTCAAAGTGCACCAATTTAGGGAGTGACCAACGTTTTCAACTAGTGGAACTATCTTCAAGTGGCGAGAGATCACATTTTTTCGAAAATAGACCCCCTTGTGGAATCCTCTAGCTCTGTTTCCCTTTGAACCGATGGACTCAGTCTCTCACTCAAATTAAATCATATTTTAGCTCTTCAATTTTCGTAAAAATCCAAAATTAGGTTTTTTCCGATCCACCCAAATACCTATGTTTGAAATATCTATTAAGTAAATGTTGGATTTTCCACAGCTCCGCATAATGGTTCTTCTGATCCTTACATAGAAGCCACCGATTCCAATTTCAACAGTCCCATATTATTTGAAACACAAAATGTCACGCTGAAATGTTTAGTTTTCACCTCCAACAACATGAAAATTAAACATTTAGAGTGGGAATTTCCCAAAAATGTTGAAAAGGTAATGCTTATGAATTTCTTTGATTGAAAAAGATATCTAAATAGGTACCTAGATATACTATCCACTTGTATTTTTCGTTGTTCTAATAATATTTTCGTTTCTAGAAAATAGGCATAGGAAATATCACAGAAATAAGGCAAAATGAATCAAAATTCATCGCTTTTGTTCGTATTCTCAGCATTAGTAACGTCAGTAAAGATGACGAAGGAAATTACAGCTGTAGAGTAATAGATGATTACTCCGACACCAAAGTTTCTACTCATTCTTTACGTATTGTAGGTTAGTGAATAGATATGACAAACATCATTTTCAAACTCGTTCAATAAAATATGCAATATGTAATTATTTCACCTTTCATTTCAGAATTGGATTCTATTTTTTTAAATGTCAGCATCGCAGAAAACTCGCATACGGTGACTTTAAACGCTAATTATAATTCTACCGTGGAGTTTATCGCTGCTGTAGAAGCTTTTCCAAAGCATACGACGAGTACCTGGTAAATGCAACATTTTTCAGAAAAATTTCAATATTATGTACTTAGTTACTTGACTGAAAATGAAGATTTTTGTACTATTTTGCAACAGGTACGATCCAGGAAACAATAAAATAACCGATTCTGATAAGTACATGATGAGCGATAACGAATTCGAAATTAAACTCAAAATCAATGCTGTGGAGATGAAAAATTTTGGAGGATATCAGCTGAAAGTTGATAATTCGTGGATTGTGAAGACTTTTAATTTTACTTTGATCGTCGAAGGTAAACAGGTATCAATCGACGTATTGAATGTTACAAAAATTTACTTTTTTCAACATGTTTTGAATTTTTTCTTGAATTTCAGATGAACCTAGGATTATTGTTTTGAAGAGAACATCACGATTCTGCATCTTGAACTCTAACTGTTCCTTAGAATGTTCTGTTACCGGATATCCTTTACCTCAAATTAAATGGTTATCAAGGAGTTGTAATAACTATCCTGACTGTGAAGATGATACTTTTAAATACCTACCAGTAAGTTTTTTTTTATAATGGGTTCAGACTACTAGGTCTATTAGACCATGCAATAAGTAATGTGAGTGTGAGATTATCTTAGAAGTGTATAGCGTCAGAATTGCAGCACAGGAGAAAATCAGTGAAATTTTTTTCACTGAAGACAAATCAGTGAAAGAAAATTACTGGAAATCAGTGAAAATTCACTGAAAACTCAGTGATATTTATGCAATTTACTGAAAAATCTGTGAAATTCTTTGAATAATCAGTGAAAAACCACTGACTTTTTCCTGTGCTGCAATTCTGACTGTTTATCAGTGATTTTTCACTGATTCGAAATGAGAGAGTAGGAAGTTACTTCCTGAATAAATGTACTCTCCAAATTTGAATCAGTCAAATTGACTGATTCAAATCGACGCAATCATGTCACTGTAAAATCAGTAAATTTTGACTGATTTCAATCAGTCAAATAATTTTTACCGATTCAATAATGAAAATTCACTAATTGAATCGGCAATTTTTCACCGATTGGCAGTAGAAAGTCACTGATTAACTGGAGAATCAGTGGAATTTGACTGATAATCAGTGACATGATCCAGACTATTTCATCAGTCAATTTTGGCATTTTTGACTGATTCAGATGTAGAGAGTACATAACCAGTGGTGGCATCCTAAATTTTTCCAGGTGTAGCAAAACGAAGATTTTTGGAGGGGAAAAAATCTGGAATTTTTCCGGGCGTAGCGAAAATTTCCAAGATTTAGTAACCCTACCAAGAAACCAGTCAGCAATTTAAGAAAAAACTTTTTTAAAAAAGCGTTCAACTGTTTTCGGTCAAGAATTTAGCGCTGATTTCAATTTCTCCATTACACTAAATAAAGACTAAAAAAAAACAGTGATCAAAACGAAAAAAAAAAGCTGTTTGCAATTTAATAAATAATTGTTATAGTATTTTTTGCGCTGATCACGAGAAAAATAATTTAAAAATTCCAGCACGTCAGGATTTTTCATAATATTGGAATTTTTTATTAAAAATTTGATTTACATTTTTTTAAAGGGAATTTTGACTCTTAAAGTTGATTTTCTGGGAAGAGAAAGGGTCCTACAAAAAAAATGAATGAAGCATAAATTGTAGAGCGTGAAATTTCCTTTCTGTAAAGTCCAATTAATTTTTTCTTCAGGAACTTAGCTTTTGAGATATTTTCAATATTAAAAAAAGTTAAATTTTGAACTAAAACACCTCGAAAGCTAGGTCTCCTAAGAGAGCAATAATTGGACTCTACAGAAAGTAAATTTTACGCTCTTCACTTTATGTTCTATTCATTTTTTTCTTAGACCCAATCTTTTCTTAGAAAATCTACTTCAAGTGTCAAAGTTATAAAAAAAAGTAGAAAAACTGTTCAATAAAAAATTCAAATTGTGAAAAATCCTCGGGTGATGGGAATTTTTTCACTGTTTTTCTCGTGATCAGTGTAAAAAATACTATAATAATCATTCATTAAACTTCAAACAGGATTTTCAACTTGGACCTGTGTTATTCTCAATACAACAGATTTCTATTCAATTGAATATATTGCCAACTTTTTGTAATCAAATGTTTTTATAGTATTAAAGGTATATTTGAAAAAAAATTGCATGTGAATTGTAAGAAATTGAAATTTTTCCGGAAGTAGCAAAACTATTTTTCCGGGTATAGCGAGCTGTTTCTGTTGCCATCCCTGTATATAACACAAGTAGATTTTTTATTGGATAATTTACCTACCAATATTACGATTTAAAATTATTTCATCGTTGACGACTGCTATTTTTGTCCTTGACAGATTTCTTTTCGCAAAGAAGAATTTTTAAAAGATTACGAAGTGAAGTCTACTGTTAACTTTAAATTAAATGAAAGCATGATGATAAAATGCGAGGCAAATAATTCGCTGGGATCGAAGTATAATTTGACAGCGGCTTTAGCGTTTCTTCCGAGTAAATATTCAGAAAATTTATTTATTGAGAGAAACATCTAAAAATTTTCTTCTCTATATTTTCATGATATTATCATTAGATTATGAACATCCATATGAAGTGGCGATAATACCAAACTATTCCGAGTCATCAGTTACTGTCGGAGACGACATCAAGTTTATTTGCACAGTATCAAAATATCTATATGATATGAATTTTACATGGTTTTCTGGAGAAAACGAAATCACTCCATCCCCAGGTGATGAAAATACCGTTCATGTTCACAATTAATAAATTATTTAGAAAAATTAATCTGATGTACAAATATCTATTAATAGAAAACGTATTACAGAAATTCAGATAACGAATTCTGTCACCAATTTTTTGTACAATTCTACCTTGTCGATCCCGAATGTACAAAAAAAACACAATGGAATGTACTCTTGTATGAGTTCTGTGGCGAATTCTACATGGCAACGTAAATTTCACCGTAGTGATCCTGTTACTTTGAATGCCACAGGTAACGCGAATAGTTGCCTGCTAATTTTTATGATTTTGTTTGGCAGTAATTTAATGAACTTGACGTGTTACTTTGAATTTATTTCCAATAATGTAGATGTGCAACCTCCCTCTTCCGACTTTAAAATGAATGGCACAGAGAAAACGTTTCTACTTGGTGGACCAGGATACCTTGGAGTTAAACTTGATGGAAACCCAACACCTTCGGTAGAATGGTATAAGGTAATCCCGAGTTCTTTTATAAAAATTTTGTTCAAGAATTTAAATGCAAAATAGATTAATAAAATTATTCATTTTCAGGATGGCAAACGTCTATCCTTCAATAAACGTATTATTTCTTTAAATAATACAGAAGGACGTCAACAAGTACATATAGTAAATGTATCACGAGAAGATGAAGGACTATATTCATTTGTAGCTACCAATAAAAATGGTAGTGTTTCAGGAAATTGGAAAGTGTTAATCAAAAGTAAAAAATATTAGATGACCTTTATTACCAATACCTATAAGTACTTGTAAAAATCAAGTGATTTTTTTGTCTTGTTAATATTTCTTACATTATATTCTGGATCAGCAGAAGAGAATGGATTTCTCAATTATGCCCTCGAATTTTCAATCATCTTTTTACTTTTAATCGCTGGCATTATTTTTTGGTTCATTAGAAAATTGCATAGAGAAAAGAAAGTAGGTATCTATTCACTTAACTTCCTGTATGTGCTTTTGTGTAGCATTTAAAAAAATCAAATTAATAATCTGCTGTTAAATCAAATACCTATCTAATTTTTACAGAAATTACAAAAAATTTTAGAAGAGTACGGTTTGAAAAGCGATAAAAATGAAGAAGTTCCTGTCTTAGATCCTGACATTGATATTGGAGACCAAACTTATTTGATATCATACGATAAAAAATATGAATTTTCCAAAGAAAAACTTAAATTGGGTATGCTGAAGTTTCATTTAATTTTCTACAAAAACCATCTATACAAATATAATATCTACTACATAATTTTTTTTTTTTTTAGGTAAAGTAATCGGTTCTGGAGCTTTTGGAATTGTTCGGAAAGCAGAAGCTCTTGGGATAATTGAAGAAAATGTTAAAACCACTGTGGCTGTGAAATTAGTGAAACGCTTAAATGACCCTTTGTTCCTGAAAACTCTCGCCACTGAACTGAAGATAATGATTTACTTGGGACAACATCCAAATGTGCTAAATTTATTGGGAGCTTGTACGAAAAAATTAGTAAAAGGTTTGTTCGTTCAATCAAATGTCTGATCAATTATGCTGCTTTATAGTTTTAGAAAAATATATAAATCGTGGTATAATTTTAGGGGAATTGGCTGTAATTGTGGAATACTGCAAGTATGGAAATTTACAAAGTTTTCTCCTGAAGCAAAGAAATAATTTCGTTAATCAAATCAAAGAAAACGATGAAATCGACGTCTCAATAACCACCATTGTTCGGTAAGAGGATCCTACAAATTATTTAAGATCTTTAACTAAACGGAGGTGGTTATGTAGACTGAATCTGTGACGGCGTCTAATAAAAAAAAGACCATGAGTCCAAGAAATCGTTTTTCACTTTTTTGGCTATTTTTATGCAAAAAACTTTTGCAAAACGACTGAAGATGGTTTTGGGACCAGAAGTCAAAATCCACTTGCGTCAAAGAAGTGACCAAATGACCAAAAAATTGAGTTTTACTTATTTGACTGAATAACTTGACATAAAAAACTTTCAGAAATTTGGGTTCAGGTCTCAAAAGTTAAAATATCTAATTTTGAAGGTCGTTTCAAAGAATGGAAGTTTGGGAAACGAGGAAAAGTTCAAAGATCGACCGTAAAAATTTCTAGTCCTAAAAGTCAAAAATATAACTTCAAACTTTTGAAGACTTCTCCTGCGAAAAGTTAATTTTGATTGCATGGTCCATTTGATTAGACGCTGTCAATTACTTGGTACCTATATTTGATTCGGAACAGGTACCATTTTTTGAAGACTTGAAATTATCAGCGATTTTCTCTCAATATATCAGTCTTTAATTTTTAACCTATCTACTTAATTTATTACACAAGTTGACAGGATTTTTGTGCCTGAATTCCGATTCCCCGATTTCCGTTGGTTTTATGTACTTACCTAACTAATAAAGGAAAAAATATATTTTTTGACCAAAGTTTACTTTTGGGAGTATTGGGGGGGGGGTGAAAAATAAGGGGTTTTGAGAACAATAAATACGAGCTTAAGAAAAAAAATTTCAACAATAACATAGGTATCAAAAAAATTGAAATTTGTTCATTCTTTTGTTCTCTATTTTTTTTAAGTTGTTCCCTGTGTCTGTTCTGTTCTTTATTTTTTTTCTCTGGTGTTCGTTCTTTTGTTCCTGTTCCTGTTCTGTTTTTCCATCCCTGCCCCTCCCCTTAAAATCCTCAAGTCTTCATACCACTCTGTACTCTGTATTCAGGCAAAAGTGTCCTTAAGTACCTATAGGCAAGTATTGATTTTTAATGTTTTTTCGTATTTTTTTTTCAAAATGTAATTGATCTAACACAAAAACAAGCAACATATGATTGAGGGATGTAAATTTTTATATTTCATGGGGTGGCAATTTTTATTCTGCCTCTGAGCGTCTTGAGGTTAAATCCGGCTCCGAGTATATTTAGTACAGGCAAATTGATTTTAAAAAGAGGTGAAAGTGGAAAAAATTTAGAACAAAGATTTTTTGGGGGAATGTGTTCAGAAGGGTCCCAGAAGTTACCAAAAAAAAAGCCCAAGGGCCCCAAGTGTGAGGGAATTTTTTTTTTTTGGGGGGGGGGGGGGGTGAAACACCCCCCAAAAATGGGTTTTTCTACATTATTTCAAAATGTATCAATTTTGAATAAAAAATAACCACAGATTTGAAATCTGCGTCAAATTTCAGATCTAATGATACCTAACACAACCCATTTCAAATGAAACATGAGCTCTTGAGGGGGGATCAAAATTACCCATTTTTGAAAATCTCAGATTTTTCAAATTTAAGAGTTGAAATCTGCACCTAAATGATACTTTATCGTGCCTTAACGACTGTCCACGAGTACGTGAAGGATTGCTGTATGTATTTTGACACAACCGCACCCATATGGAGGTGGGGAGTGGACCCTTTTGATGTTATCAAAGCGTTCACATGTACAATATACAATAAAGTGAAAAAAAAACATATCTTGGATTTTGACTAAATTTAGGCGGGGTAGTTTACTTTGACTGAGAGACCTGCCAAAAAAAGTTTAAACCCCCCAGGGGCAAGGAGGAGAGCAGGAGGTGCTCAAAATACATCTCCTTTTGAAAAAAACGATGTTTTTTGTGTTTTTTAGTCAGTTTTTTCAAAAGGAGATGCATTTTGAGCACCTCCTTCTCCCCCCTTGCGGAGGGGGGTCAAACTTTTTTTGGGAGGTCTCTCACTCAAAGTAAACTATCCCGCCAGGTTAAGGCTCGGCGAGTCTGCTTGTTCCAATAGGGTAAATGTATCTTGAAGAGGCGAAAGAGTCCCCCCTCCCCATATGGGTGCGATTGTGTCAAAATACATACAGCAATCCTTTACGTACTCGTGGACAGTCGTTAAGGCACGATAAAGTATCATTTAGGTGCAGATTTCAACTCTTAAATTTGAAAAATCTGAGATTTTCAAAAATGGGTAATTTTGATCCCCCCTCAAGAGCTCATGTTTCATTTGAAATGGGTTGTGTTAGGTATCATTAGATCGGAAATTTGACGCAGATTTCAAATCTGTGGTTATTTTTTATTCAAAATTGATACATTTTGAAATAATGTAGAAACCCCCATTTTTGGAATGTTTTACCCCTCCCCCCAAAAAAATCCCTCACACTTGGGGCTCTTGGTTTTTTTTTGGTAACTACTGGGACCCTTCTGAACACATTCCCGCAAAAAAACCTTTGTTCTAAATTTTTTCCACTTTTTTGCTAGAATGCCTGTATTAATTGGTTTATTTTGATATCCAGAATCAGAATTTAGGCATTGGAACTGAAACACAAGTCAAAAAATTTTTTGTCGACTTGTGTCTATTACTTATTACAACTGCAGCATTATATTTACGTATGTACTTTTAGCTATGAAAACATTCCATTTCCCGGAGAAACTGGAGCCCTAAGTAAAAGTTTTTTGATTGAAGAAGCGCCAATTGGTAATTATCACATTCTAGTTGAATCTTTTTTTTGTTTTAATAATGAAGTTCATTATCTATGGATTACTAAAATCGCGCTCTTTCGCATATTTACACTTCTTAACAGGATTGGACGGATATCTCGTTAGTAATAATGAATTACACGAGCCTGATTGGCGTTTGAATTATTTGGCCGACTATAGTGACGTTAGCATGAGACCGATTAAAACTCTTGATTTAATTTGCTGGTCATTGCAAACAGCTCGTGGTATGGAGTACCTAGCTAGTCGTAAAGTAATACTTATTTCATTTTTTTAAAACTTAAAATAATTATATGTAAGTTTGAAAAACTCCACCAATTCCCAGTTTAGAGTATGCCCCATTCTTATATCAAATTAAAGGTCCTGTTTTTGACCAGTTTGTAAAAAGTTCGAATTTTATGGAAAATTTTCAATACTTATCAATTTTTTTATACCTACCTATCTGAATTTGAATGATTTTTAAAACATTTTGTTAACGAGTGTTATTACTGGTTTTGTTGAACTGAGTTAGAAAGTATGATAAACACATTTTTTATTACAGGTTTTACACGGTGATTTGGCGGCCAGGAATGTCCTCTTGGCAGAAGGAAATATAGTAAAAATTTGTGACTTCGGTCTTTCCAGGAATTTGTATAATGACCCAAATTACGAGAGCAAAAGAATTGTAGGTCGAAGTTCGGAGCATGACATCATTTCATCTTCATCGCCATCTAAATAATTCATCTACTTATGCTCTGTTGCAGAAATTTCCTATTAAATGGATGGCTATTGAATCGATGAATGAAAGAGTGTTTTCAACGCAGTCTGACGTCTGGTCTTTCGGTGTCACTATGTGGGAATTTTTTTCGCTGGGAGTTTCGCCATATCCTGGTAAATTATAATTTTTTTGATTAAGTAATGCGATTTTTTGAAACACCCCTAATCTCTCCCTTTTTGAGCCAACTCGGCCCAAAAAAAAATAATAATCCGGAATTTTAAGAATTCTTTTTCAATTGGTCGGTAAAAAGTGGTAGTAGTTTAATAGGTGGTGTACGGTACTCCCTCATTTCCAATCACTGAAAAATCACTTTAAAAAAAGTCAAAAATGCCGCACAGGATAAATCAGCGAAATTCTTTGATTTTCAACGTATTTTTGCTAATTTTTCAAAGAAAATCGCCGATTTTTCAACAAATATCAGATGTTCCTGGCATCCTGGCTTTTTAAATGAATTTTCACTGATTTTTCAGCAGTTTTTTTTCATTGTTTGCTTACAGTGAAATTTTTCGCTGATTTATTATTGTGCTGCAATTCTCACTCTTTTCCGATAATTTTCATTGATTTGAGAGAGTAGGACAACCTGATAGAAGTTTTGAAGTTAATTGATCTATAAGCTTTGTTTTAATGTAATTTCTGTTTTTTTTTGTTTTTTTTGTGTTTTTTTTTTTAAGGTTTACAGCATACGACGGATCTATTTGGAAAATTAATGACTGGATACCGAATGGAAAAGCCTAAATATGCTACGAACAAAATGTAATGCTACTTACCAAAATATACGTTAATCAATACATTGATATTTGTGGGGAATTTAATCGTATTGAATTTTTTTCATGACAGATACAATTTGATGGGAGATTGTTGGAAAAATAGTCCCGAATCAAGACCATCATTTACAGAAATATGCGAAAAACTTACAGGCTTACTCGAGGATTCCGCAAAATCTGTAAGTTGGTTGAATTCATTAATCTGTACAATTCCGGTGCTTCTACCTTACCTATATAGATGTAAGGTACCCTTTTTTATTCGAGTACAAAATATTTAATTGAAAACTTTCAGCAATACGTCGAATTGAGTAAAACAAACCCTCAGAAGACCAATACTGATGCATACGATGATGGAAATTATTTGGAAATACTGAGCCCACTGACGTGTAATTCAAATGGAGATTACAGCCAGCCACACGCGTATGCAAATATTCCTTCAAAAATGAATCGCAATCCAGCATTCTTAGAAATGAAACAAATGCCTGAGGATTCCAAAAGCTTATAGCCTTATTTATTTTTTCATTTTCATGTACTTAATACTCGATTCCTAAATTTTTTCTATTGATCAATGATCTCCAATACCTATACTCTTAGATAATTCAATTTTATCGTTTTAGAAATAGGTAGGTACCAAATTCACATTTATACCACGCAATATTCCCGATTTTTACGTAAAAAATAAGCAAATTTTCCAACTCAGTGCCATCAGAAACCTAACAAACGACACGCCACACGTTATTTTTCATTTTTTTGAATTTTGGCCCTATCAAGGGGGCTAATATGGGGGTTCAGGGAGGTCGAATGAAAAAACTGGGTATATATTCGAAATCAGCGCCTTTGAATTAGTAGTAATCGATGTGTTACTTTACTTTTGGGATTTTTTTGAATTTTGGTCAAAATTGTCGACCCCTCTATCCCCCAGGGGTCTAGAAATCCCATCTTGAAAATTTGTTGGTTAAAAAAAGGATGAAAAGGGCTCTTTACTGTAATTTTTTCAGATTTTTAAATGGTAGCTTTCATCTTTTGTTTTTAGCATGAAAGTTGAGCTTTCGCCACCAAAGTTCAACTTTGAGCACAACCTACCTCGAGATATGAGCCTTCAAAGTTGGGTAATTTGGGTAAGAATCGCAATTGCATGAAAATTTAGAGAACCCCCCCCCGCCTCATTGAGGGTTAGGAAAAAAGTGATCGTGGTTTTACGATTAGACCACCGAGGAGAACTTGTAAAAAAAATTGAGCGAAATCGGAAGACCCAAGTTCACTTTTGGTCTGTTTTAGTATGGAATATCCCTGCTTTGAAATGATAGAAAAACCTGAGAATTTCAACCGACGCGACATTAAAAATAATTTTCATCGATTTTTTTCATTAGACACGTGAAAATGAAATACCCGCTGTTTCCTTATTTTCTTGTCTTTTGCCTGCAAAATATATGTGGACGTGCACATGGAAAGGGTCCACTTTGTCGATCCTAGTTTTTGAGATAATGGGGTTTTTTGGGGTGGGGGTCAAAAAAATCGTTTTTCGGGGTTTTGTTGATTCTGGTACTTTGGACTCTCCTCTACCGATTTTTGGTGGTTTTACAATTTAAATTGGTCAGCTTGTCTGCTGGGAGCGCCTTCTAATTTTTATGGAAAAAGGATCACTTGGTCGTTTATAGCAAAAATGATGGTTATTTCACATTTTTTGAAGGAAAATTCAAAATTTCAATAACACGACGACCAAAAAATTGTATATGAGGCATCCTACAGTGTAATTAGTGATTTTCTGAAAAAAGACCACTTATAATTTTCGTGATCATTTCTACTCGTTTGAAATTAAAATACATTTTTCTACTTCTTTTGTACTCGTAATAAATGACGTTTATTGTATTTTGTAATAAATTTTGATACTCCGAATGTGTCACTACTTCATGTTTCATCATTTTTTCAATCACCAGTGCATTCAAAGTATGAAAACGATATTGAAATGAAAAGGTACCACTTTGTCTGAACCCTATAACACACAGCGGAGTAGCACTGAAATGGCTACAATCGAAAAAAAACATTTCTTTTTGTCCAGGACCTTCCATATAGTCCGTTAAAACCGTTAGAAAAAGGATTGAGTGAAAATTTAAAAAAAATGAACTTTGCAAAACTTTAACCACGATTTTCTCGAAATGAGCTTTTTTGAAAATAAAAATTCAAAATGCTCTCATTTCAAATTTTTTCGACAAAATTGGCTGGGAATGGTCTTGAATGACGTGGAATATTGTCTAGTATAGCGTATGGTACTGGTCATAACTCCATTTCGACAAAGTGGGCCCTTTCCATGTGCACGTCCACATATAAGATACTGCGTAATTTAGATCTTTTAATCGTTTGAAGAATACGAACTGTTCGGGTAAAAATCAATCATGTTTCCCATGACACTGAAATTAGCTCACCACAAATTCCAAAAAACAATTCATTTCAATTTTGAAAATTTTTACATTTCTACTAGATACAGAAACGGATCGAACTGCGAACTGGTTTGATGGCGTGAAGGGGCAGGGGGAAAAGAGAACGTGGATGACAAACGAAAACAAGGCGAGATTGGAATGCAGGATTGTGGGAGGGAGGCGAGAAGAGGCGAAGGAACGATTTACGAGGGTTGATGAATGCTAAGGACACGAAGTAACTAATTACACTAATCTAAATATCGTGCTTGGTATGCAGTAAGTTTTAGGGCATTGTTGCACACAGCAAGCACTAACCAACGTGTAACCTGGAACATCCGACTTGGACGTGTCTTACATCCCTTATTATTGTATAGTAAGCAACACTTGTACACTACTAAGGAACTCCTCATGGAGAATGGCAGCTGGTTGCTGGTTTTCTAAAGTCGTAGTTGAAAAGATCTCAGTTTTTGTTGTAACGTATTCAATTTTCTGCATTTGTTGAAATCTGTACCATTTGATCATTATCACTAAAGAACATCGACGAATCATTTTTAAAAAAACGACCATTATCGCTATTCGTAAATCCGCAAATGGACGTTAAAAAAAGTGTATTATCCTTATTTGTCACACCAAAAATATACGAGGGTTCGCCATGGTTCATCCCTTCAGTTATATGTTGGTCCTTGCTAGTTGCTACTAGCCTCTTGTAACAGTTCCATACAACCTGTATCGAATGCTCGACAAGAAATACTTTTTATAACTAGTCTTTCAAAAATAAATTACAGGTTTTGAGAATCTTTTCTTAGGTATACCTATACTACCTAAGTACCTATACTATATCGTATCGGATGTACACTTTACTCACTTTTTGTTCTAATGCGGTTGTTTGCGTATCTCTCAATTTATCATAAATTTTCATGCATAAAAATCAATTAGTGCAACTTCATGGTTCTGAAATTTTAAAGCTTCAAAAGTTAAAAACTAAGTATATTATTTTGATGCAAAAATGGACGTGAAAATTCAATTTTTTATTTCAATATTGGCAATAATGATGATGAAAAAAGGCATAGCATATGATGTAGTTGTAACAGGTATGTGTACATGTTATCAACTTGATAATTAGTATTGCTCTTTATAGTTGTAAGAAAATAATTTTAGTATGGTACCTATTTACAATCGGTAATGGAATTAAAGTTTGCTTTCGGAGTTTACTGCCATTTCCATTTTTAGTGTAAAATGAAAACATAACACAAGTCAACACGATTTTTGTATTTGGGTTCCGATTGCAAAATTTGGGTTGCTTTTATGTATCTAATGAAAGGAAAAATAATTTTTTGTCCAAAGTTTACTTTGGGGGTGGGGGAGCCAAAAATGTGATTTTTCAAAAACAATACACACAAATTTGAGAAAATTTTGAAAAAAATTTGAACAAAATTTTTCTCAAAACTAATCCTATAGAAAATTTTACGCTGAATCGAACGCCGCAAACCGCAGACCTCTATCTC
The DNA here is from genome assembly GCA_033439095.1 of Pseudococcus viburni. NCBI lineage: Eukaryota > Metazoa > Arthropoda > Insecta > Hemiptera > Pseudococcidae > Pseudococcus > Pseudococcus viburni. The sequence continues at coordinate 2,141,062 of JAVBJF010000016.1, forward strand.
TTTCAGAAAAAAAGTTACAGCTAAAAGTTTCCTAAATTACCTATGTGAAAAAATCGCATTTTTTCGCCTTGTTCGCCGAAAAGTGCGATTTCTGAGAAATCTAATCGCTCTACGACCATAATGACCATGCTAAAAGCTGTAGAGAATTAAATTTCCTATCGGATAGGTGCATTCAGATTTTTCCGGGAGGCGTTGTTTTCGAGATATTCTCGAGTAAAGTTGAACATTAGTTGAGAAAATTGAGAAAAAAAGAAAAATGAAGCAATTTTTGGCTGTCAAAAGTTGATTCATTTCTCTTTTTTTCTCAATTGCCTCAACTAATGTTCAACTTTACTCGAGAATATCTCAAAAACTACGCCTCCCGGAAAAATCAGAATGCACCTATCCGATAGGAAATTTAATTCTCTACAACTTTTGGCATGGTCATTATGGTCGTAGAACGCTTAGATTTCTCAGAAATCTCACTTTTCGGCGAGCAAGGCGAAAAAAAATGCGATTTTTTCACATAATTTAGGAAAGTTTTAGCTGTAACTTTTTTTCTGAAAGAGATAGAGGCCTGCGGTTTGCGGCGTTCGATTCAGCGTACAATTTTCTATAAGGTTGGTCCAAAAAATTTTTTTCCCAAATTTGTCTTAAATCATTGTGTATTGTTTTTGAAAAATCACATTTTGCCCCCCCCCCCACCCCCCCAAGCAAACTTTGGAAGCCACGAATGAGCATATTGGTGTATTTTGATGTCTAGAATCAGAATTTGGCCATGAGAACTGAAACACAAAACTTTTTTTTTTTGTTGACTTGTGTAATCGGTAGGTCTGACGGTTTCAGTTTTTGATAAAATCAAGTTCTGTGGAATTTTTTTCAACAAACAAAAATTCCACGTCTCCTCCTTGAAATTTGAGAACAATCTGCGATCCAAGATTGAAAATTAACGGTGAATTTAATAAGTAAACTGAAAAATTCCTTCAAGTACGAAAAAAAAAATCCCATCAGATATTCATCTCTCATTTGACAAATTAATCACACTTCTTATGGAAGAAAATAAGTTACCCGAGTTGGGGGCACCAATATCAAGAATCCCAAAATATTACAAGTGTCACATGGAATGACTTACTGCTGTTTCAAGATGAATAAATAACGATGAAAATGGTCAAGAATTTGAAATCACGATTGTGGAGATAGGTAGTACAAAAATGGTAATCAGGGCAAGGGTAGGCAAAAGTTGGTATTCGCAGTCAAGTAGAAAAGTTTTGCAATTTTTTTCTCTTGTTTTTGAAAATCGAATACCGACTTTTGCGTTTTATTGTGCAAGTGTAATGTTGAAGGTAATGCAATGTAAGTATTCCACGCTATGGTATATGTGAGTAGCGCAACTTTTAGCATAATTGAACCCCCTCGCCCCGCTTGTAATTTCACCACACACGATTAGAATTCTTACAGGCTAAAACGAGGTTGTTGTTTTTAACATACTTCCCCTCCCTGGCATACTTCTCGATACGTTTTAAAATGGACCCTGAATAATTGATGCTGCAGTATTTAATCTTTATAGTTTATATTGGCATTAAACGAAGTTATGAAAACAGATTGTAATCGCTTTTATACTAGAATATTAAAAATTTGATCAAATCGGGAGTAGGTATAGTCGTTGGCATTGAAAATATTATGACAAATGTATCCAATATTTTTATTAAAAAACTGAGAGTGAGTGAGACAAAGTATTCTACCAACTAGACGTTATTCTTGAAGACCATTGAAAAATTTTTTATGTTTTCGGTCAATTCGATCCATTAGAAGCAATATCATCGAGATTTAAAGTGTTGAAAAATCCCATTTTTTGAAAAAGAAAAATTTGAACAATTTCAATTGGCTTTTTAAAATCATTCGTATTTTAGTGAAAAATATTCAATTTTTCCACATAAAATAATTAGGTTTGGTTTTCACAATTTATTTATTATTGCAGCCCGCTTTCTAAAAAACCGAAGTGTTCCTAGTTCAAATATTAGGTATTTATCGCTGTATTTGGCAGTTTTGCCACCCAAATGCAATTCTCAAAATAATACAGGCATTCTAGCAAAAAAGTGGAAAAAATTTAGAACAAAGGTTTTTTTGCGGGAATGTGTTCAGAAGGGTCCCAGTAGTTACAAAAAAAAAACAAGAGCCGAAAATCGCGAAAACCCGTACAGAAATGTTGTAATTATAGCAGATTTTTCAAATTTTGAGCGCTTTATACAGAAAGAAATAACCAAATAAGGAAACCAATTTCAAATTCGCGTTCAGCAGATCAAAATACCCTGGTGAACACCCTTTTCGTAATAGTTTTGATTAAAATTTCAAAATTCACCTTTCTCACTGATTTTTAATGGAAAAAAAGTGAATTTCGAGACTTCGAGTAAAACGATCGCGAAAAACGTATTTTTCGGGGTATTTTGACCTGCTGAACACAAATATGGATTTGGTTTTTTCATTTCGTAATTTTAAATTTTCTCATGTGTACTACCTCTTTCTTCATCCCCAAGCCCCCATTCACACTCTTTTCCTCTAATTTATGTATATTTCAACGTCTTCGCCGAAATCCATCTGCTAAGACGTATTAGAGTTGAGAGTTTTTCAGATAGGGTTTCATTTTTGCCACTTTTTTAATACGTTGATTTTATGGTAGTCCTAGAGTTGAAATCCTCCCATTTAAATTTCCAACTTCCTAATACTATTAATAGTGATGTTATTGGTCTTAAATACGGGTTTATTTTCGGAAAAAAGGTGTTCTTGTGTTTTTGACCAACAATGCTCCCCCCCCCCAATGCTTCACTCCCCCCCCCCCTTAGAAAATCAGTAATGAATTAATTTTGTACAGCGCAACAACGAGATGCCAAAATGACAATTAGGAATATTTGAAAAAAAATCAAGCATCTTCGATGCCCCGCTCCTGTTTTCGTGAAACTTTTCTCAATCTCGAATTGCTATGTTGATTCTTGTGGAAAAATTTCAAAAAATTATTGTTTGAGATCTGGGGGCGCAATATAGTAACTCATTGGCACGATTTAATGTCAAAGGCATGGAGGATACGTGGAAAATAAATTCACCATCACCCCTCTTGGACGGGTTCTGTTGCTGAAATGTGACTCAAAAAATTTGAAATGGAAAAATTTTGGTTTCCGACTAATTTTGGGTCGTAGAACACGAATATGACACTAATTATTGTGTATAATAATTTTCTTGCTCGAGAGACCCGATTCAAACTTGAAAATGAGGACGTTTTAGGGGAAAATGACGGAATGAAAAAACCAAATCCATATTCGTGTTCAGCAGGTTAAAATACCCCGAAAAATACGTTTTTCGAGATCGTTTTACTCAAAGTCTCGAAATTCACTTTTTTTTTTCATTAAAAATCAGTGAGAAAGGTGAATTTTGAAATTTTAATCAAAACTATTACGAAAAGGGTGTTTACCAGGGTATTTTGACCTGCTGAACGTGAATTTGAAATTGGTTTCCTTATTTGGTTATTTTTTTCTGTATAAAGCGCTCAAAATTTGAAATAATTACATTTCTGTACGGTTTTTCGCGATTTTCGGCCCTTAGTTCAAAGAAATCGCCAAAACCAAATACATAGTAAAATTCTACATAAAAAAACGTATTTTTTAGGAATTTTTCCAGGGTGGTCACTCTTCGCTTATATGGTATTTTTTACGCTTGAAAACTTCAAATGACCGAAAAAACGTGAAGGAGGGCACCAAAATTGTTGAAAAAATTATCATGAATACACCTCTACCAGATGTAACTTTGTGCCAAAGAACAGAAAATTTCCTTCATTTTCGTTGAAATTAAAAATTCTTGAAAATGATGCAATAAAATGGCCATAGCTCCGAAAGAGAGGGGGTAGGGGTCCAAAATTTTGTAAAAAATTATTTCTAGCCAATATACACGACTTGAGGTGTTTAGGAGCCCAAAAGCGCCGGGGGCCAAATTCACCCATTATCCGTCCATACCCTTTCCGATCTAATGATACCTAACACAACCCATTTCAAATGAAACATGAGCTCTTGAGGGGAGGGGGATCAAAATTACCCATTTTTGAAAATCTCAGATTTTTCAAATTTAAGAGTTGAAATCTGCACCTAAATGATACTTTATCGTGCCTTAACGACTGTCCACGAGTACGTAAAGGATTGCTGTATGTATTTTGACACAATCGCACCCATATGGGGAGGGGGGACCCTCTCGCCTCTTCAAGATACATTTACCCTATTGGAACAAGCAGACTCGCCGAGCCTTAACCTGGCGGGGTAGTTTACTTTGAGTGAGAGACCTCCCAAAAAAAGTTTGACCCCCTCCCAGGGGAAAGGGGGAAGCAGGAGGTGCTCAAAATGCATCTCCTTTTGAAAAAACTGACTAAAAAACACAAAAAACATCGTTTTTTTCAAATGGAGATGCATTTTGAGCACCTCCTGCTCCCCTCCATGACCCCCCCGGGGGGGGGGTAAACTTTTTTTGGCAGGTCTCTCAGTCAAAGTAAACTACCCCGCCTAAATTTAGTCAAAATCCAAGATATGCTTTTTTTTCACTTTATTGTATATTGTACATGTGAACGCTTTGATAACATCAAAAGGGTCCACCCCCTCCTCCCACCTCCATATGGGTGCGGTTGTGTCAAAATACATACAGCAATCCTTCACGTACTCGTGGACAGTCGTTAAGGCACGATAAAGTATCTTTTAGGTGCAGATTTCAATTCTTAAATTTGAAAAATCTGAGATTTTCAAAAATGGGTAATTTTGATTCCCCCTCAAGAGCTCATGTTTCATTTGAAATGGGTTGTGTTAGGTATCATTAGATCTGAAATTTGACGCAGATTTCATATCTGTGGTTATTTTTTATTCCAAATTGATACATTTTGAAATAATGTAGAAAGCCCCATTTTTGGGGGTGTTTCACCCCCAAAAAATTTCCCTTACACTTGGGGCTCTTGGTTTTTTTTGGTAACTACTGGGACCCTTCTGAACACATTCCTGCAAAAAAACCTTTGTTCTAAATTTTTCCCACTTTCATCCCTTTTTAAGATCAATTTGCCTGTACTAAAACGATTTCAAACTTTTTCGATCCATCCTAAGTAAACTACATGACTGAGTAAGTACATAGATGTAATTTGTACTAATCTTTCAATATTGATTTCTAGCTGATGATGTCAACTCATCTTCTGAAATGGAAGCTATCATGATAAAAAAAGAGGTTGCTCTAATTGGCGATACTGTAACTCTGAATTGTGCCAGATCAAAAAGTAAGATAATTTTCCCAATCCGAAAAACTTTGAACGCCTCTGTTTTGGCTCATTGCACTCCACAAGATATATGTATATTGTTCACATTAAGTTTTATACCTGGATATGTTCATAAAAATTTAAGGTGTTCAAAGTTACCCCAGTTTACGATGCCAAAATTAAATACTTTTAATTTTTTTATTTACACTGCGTAGATAGGCCATACTATCCACATACTTGGCTAAAAAACAACAAACCATTAAAATATATCGAAGATATGGAAATATGGGATAATGGAGCAAGCGGATCACTAAAAATCATCAATTTAACGTTGAAAAGCGAAGGAAACTACACCTGCACATGCGAATTAGGCAGCTGCCAACCAATCACATATCAACTTATTGTTCGTGCGAACTATACTGTTGAAGATGTATGTGATATTCCATTAACGATAATTTGATTCTTGTTTCTATTTTGACCACGTCTCATTTTCCTCTTCTTCCTCTTTCTCTGATGATTCTGGTTTAAGCGTAAAAAAGAACATGTTACCGTTGATTTCAATTTCTGCTTCAGAGTTCGAGATTCATGTTGCAGTCTCGAATAATAAGATTTTACTATTTCATGTCTAACAAAATGTCAATGAGTCTGATAGCGAACCTATTATGTAAAATAACTTATTTCATGCTAGGTACACATAAAATAATATGAATGAAAAATAAACTTGCTAGCACTCGAGCTGAGCATCGTAGATCCCGGATTTTCTGGGCGTAAAATATCAAGTATCTCGACTGAGAGTAAACTCGGACAAAATTGGCGATTTTAAATATTTCTATGTAGGTACATACATAATGATGCAACGCGATAACTTTATCATACGTAAATCAATCGAAATGAATTTTTTACCACACGTTCCTGATGGTCTAAACATGAATTGAATAAATTTTGGGGTAGAAATGATCGCTAGAACTGGATAAAAACCATAATGACAATTTTTTGACCAATGGTCATTTTGGGTATTCTCCGATTCTAATGCTCACTTCCGCGACAAAATTTGTTTACCTCATGGTTAGACAATCAGGAATATATGGCATTGGCGCCATCTACACTACAGCAGTGCTGCGCTTGTTGTACATGAGCAAATTCCATGTACCTACAGCATGCTATACATGAGAAAACTCGCTGTACATGTACAAATTGGCTCTTAGGCACAGGGTTGGTAAGCCAGCCGAAAGCCTAAGCCGAAAGCCGAAAAAAAGCTGTAAAATCTTTGTTTTGAAAAGCCAGTCGAAAGCTTAAGCTATAATATTTTAAAAGCTAAAGCCAGCCGAAAGCTCTATTTTTTTCAGCTTAATTTTTTTTTCAATTCTGTGTTTCTGTTTCTGTAAAAGTGAAATTCATATCAAAATTTTTAAAATTTGACAAAATTCAGGTTGGGAAAATTTACTGCATTGATGAAAATTTAAAAAAATAGAATCAATTTTTAACAAAATAATAAAAGTTTTGAAAAAAAAAAACAATTTTTAGCAAAATATTTGAAAATTGAAACGAAAAGCCGAAAGCCGAAGCCTAAGCTGTATTTTTTTTTTGAAAGCCAAAAGCCGAAAGCCGCAGCCATATTTTTTTTCGTAAGCCTAAGTCAGCCAGCCGCATTTTTTAATACGGCTTATCAGCGGGGGACCCCCTCCCGCGTTCAACTATTGGAAAGGTTTCTTTGCTGTACATGGAAAGAATTCAAGTTGCCGCCCCTGAATAGTAAAATTTTCTTCTACTTTTCCAAAATATCTATTAAAATCTACTATTGACAGACACGAAAAATGGCGAGTGTGCGTGTGTGTGTGTGTGTATGAGGGCAGTACATTCAAATCTCACATTTTCTGAAAAAAGGTTTGAAAATGTTCTATAAAAGTCGGGAAATTTTCTGTATTATCTTCGAGAGTATTTTTATCAATACTTACCTAGTCCCTATGGATACACGTTGAGGTTTATTTGTTGTTTCAAAGGTGGAAAATTCATAAAATGTTCTGAAGGCTCCGAAATGTCACAAAACCAATTTCAATTATACCAAATTTAAACTTGTCACCCATAACAGTATTCACCTGAATCGAAAAATTTCATACAAAAAATACAGAAATTTTACCCGTTGTTTTTTCAATTTTCTGGGTATTCAGCTTATTGAACAAAATTACCGATTTACCGAATTCTTTCTGAATTTGGAACTCAAGAATCGTACAAACTACAAGCCAGTGCAGTTGGAGAGACAAGATTTTAAGACGGATGTGCAGAAGATTTTCGTTAAATTAGGCGAACACTCCAAATCTTTAGCTTTTTTCTGTTCCGAACAAAGTAAGAGAAACTAAGTGTAGTCGTACCACTCAACTAATAATCAAAAAGTACCTTACAAATAATCAATTTCAAATTATTGAATAAATTGAATGCCTAAATATCTATACTGTTTTTAGATGAAACGAAAGCGTGGGAAAACAGTGACAAGTATACATGGCTGAAGGACAATAAACCATTGGAAAATGCTGATTATGTAGCATATCTAATGGGCGAGTAAGACATGCTGTTTTTATTTTAATAATCAGTCACTTTAGCGAGCCGTGGATGGAAAAGCGCGCTCGCGCATAAGTTCTCAAACCATCAATGTGTCTTGTACGAGTATGTGTTACGGCTAATCGATGTAATCGCCTAATTCATGAAATAGACAGTTTTTCTGCCAAATGCATCATGCATTAGGCAAAATAAGGCGTAATTCTTGCCTATTGCATGAAATAGACAATTAATTTGAACAAAATTACATCATTTGGCAACGTTAATGAAGGAATTTTTGAAGAATGAATTCAGCGGTTAAATAAAATGAAAAGGAAGAATTGTAGCGCTGGAGCTGGAGATCAATCCGTAAAAGCGGGATCAAAAATAGGAACTATAATTTGGACAAAACGACCACTTTCTAGCAAACGCTGACCATTTTACATAAAAATGAACCTTTTTTACGTAAAAAATTTGTATATTATGTTGTAAAGCTCTGATCAATCCATAAAACATAAGACCAATTAGTAGGACTAAAAATTGAAAAAAGTGCTAATTTTTTATCCGAAATTGACAGTTTTTAATAAAAAATCGATTTGACCAATCTTGGCCAAACACTAACACGATTTCGGTAATTTATTTTTAAAAAATAATAATAATAAAAGGGGTTGCCACAGTGGCGTCGACAGAATGGAAAATTGGGGGGACACAAAAGGGGCCATGTGTTGGACAATTTTTCTGCTTTTTCGAAGTGCAAAAGGGGGACTGACTTTTTTTACCTGCTAAAAATGGGGAGGTGGTAAAAAGGGAGCATTCTTCTGCACTTTCGTCTCAAATAAATTAAAAAAGTGTTATTTTGTTTGTGCCCGAGCGAAGCGAGGGAAAAGTTTTGAAAAAGCTGGATTTTTTTTTTTTTTTTTTTATATATTATAACGCCATATACAGCAACTAAGGCTAGAGGCGTGTGGGAAAGGGGGTTACGTCAGAGTAGGGATTTTAGATTTGTATTGGAGAGGAATGTTAAAATTTTTTGAATATGTTGGGAGGTATCTTTCAAAATTTCTGTGGGGGTATTAGAATTTGTTAGTGTGAGCCTTTCTTTTTGAAATTTGGGGCATTGAGTGAGAATGTGAAGAGTGGTGATTTGTGTGTTGCATAAATTACAAATGGGAGGTGGGTCTTTTTTAAGAAGGTATGCGTGAGTTAGGAGAGTGTGCCCTGTACGTAGTCTAGTGAAGATGATGTCAGCTCTTCGAGAAATGTTATTGAAGGAATTTCTCGGGAGTGTGTCATCTTTGATGGTTTTGAGTTTGTTAGTAGAGGGAATTTGGTTCCAAAATTGTTGAAAAGAGGAAAGAGTATTTGATTTGATAGTGTTCTTTAGATCAGTTAAGGGTATTGGAATATTTTGAATGGGGGATAGTTGAAGAGCATGCCTTAAAAAGACGTTTTTTCATGTTTTAATGCTTTGAAAATCCCTATTTGATGTAACTGTAACGTAAATTTATAAACACAACATGAATTGGGGGGCCAAGCGGGGGCCAGAACTTTTTCCGGGGGGCCTGGCCCTCCCGGGCCCCCCCTTGACGACGCCTCTGGGTTGCCATTTTAACTTTTGAAATACCGTTTGAAGTTGAATGCACAATTTTTATAGCATTTTCTACGCCGATCACGAGAAAAGTATTTAAAAATTCCATCACCCAAGGATTTTTCACAATTCGAATTTTTGTTGACTGAACATTTTTTTACACTTTTTGATAACTTTTGACACTTGAAGTCAACTTTCTGAGCAAAAGGGGGGCTAAAAAAAAAAAAGGAACATAAATTGTATGTACTATGTAGAACGTAACATTTCCATTCTGTAGAGTCCAATTGAAGGGGACAGGGAAAAAAGCAGCCAATTACAAAAATTGTATATTCCTATAAAACAATATCTTACGAAGCAGCTATTACTCTTTCAAAAACAATACCAGTAGATACAAAAAGCAGATTCGGGGGACATTTTGAATTACCGGGTATTTACCGGTAATTACCCGGTAATTCAAAATGTCCCCCGAATCTGCTTTTTGTATCTACTAATACCTTTAGACCTTAAAATTATTATAAGAAATCTACGGTATTGTACCCAAAATAGTCTTTAAATTCCAGAAACCCCCTAAAAAATATATAACTTTCTGTTCCATTCAATCAAAAAAATTTCTCCTCTCAATAGGGTACTAGAAATCGAGTTACCCGCCTTTTGAGTTGTTTATATAGAAAAGCTACAACATTTGGCTGAAATCTCAACGAGCGAAACATCGCAAGTCATTTTTCTGATTGTTTGAATTTCTATTCAATTTATTCTAGCTTTTCTTTGTATTCTTATACCATGTTTCAGCTGATTTATCCAACATTAGTTTTTAAAAATTGATATTTCATTTTAACCGATTTTTTTTTTTGATATGATTATTAATTTTAATTTTAATATGTATTTACACCAAAAAATTATGAAATCTTGCATAAACGTACATGCAAGATGCACTGTTGATGTGAGAACTTATGCTCAAGCGTGCTCTACTTTTCTAATACACACTGTATATGTCTCACTTGTAGTCAACATCAGGGCTGGTGGAACAGAACGTCGTTTTGTTCTGTTCTGTTCAGGAACGAATCGTTTTGTTCTGTTCTGGTTTTGTTCCAGTTATTTTACTCTGTTCTGTTCTGTTCTGTTGGATGAAATTTTTCAAAAAATAATAAATTCATGTTCAAGTGGGAAAATGTAGTTGTGAGAGGTTGTTGTGGCCTACTGGCCTTGTGGTATGTTAGATGTGAATCCATAAGTAGGACCAATGAAATTAATAACGATAATACAAAAACTGAGGCTTAAAAAAAACGTAATTATTTGAAATGAAACATAGGGATAGATCATCATAATATCTATTCCCTGTTAATAAAAATGAAGTAATTACTAAATAAAAGTACTTAGGTAAGTTTGGCAACAAAAAAACACATTTTTAAAAGGTAAGGGTGGTATATTATACCCACAAGGCCACGACTAAATTTACAAGGAATATGCATCAGGTACGAAAAAAAAAATGGTGCAAACGACCAAATCTTCCCTGTTTGACTCATGTGAGTATTCAATCACCATACACCTCGATACACATATTTTCAAGTCCATGTTATTTTAAATACATAGGTATTTGTATTTTTTCTTCACCTCCAATCAAATTTTTAATCGTTTCTAAGAATTTTTAAAATTTTAACTCTGGATATCTTTTTCTCGAGATATTTTTCAACTTGAAAGATTTTTTCTACTCAAATAAAAATTTTTTCCAGCTCTGAAAATTTATCCTCTATTTTTTTCTTGGGTCGAAAATTTTTCAACTCTGGTTGCCTGATATTTTTTCCCAGAATACGTGTTTTTCAAAACGAAAAAATTTTTCTCAATATATTTTTCAACATTGAAATTTTTTCTTCCATTTTTTTCAATTTCGAGGTATTTTTTTGAAATTTTAATTTTTAGACTCGAATAATTTTTTTTAAACCCCAAAAGTTCTTTCTCGAAATTTTTTCAGCTCAAAAGTTGAAAAATTTTGATTCACTAACATTTTTTCTCTCTCGCCAACTCTAAAGTTCCATTCTTTGATTTTAAAATTTTTCAAAAACTTCATAATCTCTTGAAATTTTTTCAAATTGAGTTTCTCAAAAGTTTTCAACCATTTGTTTTCAATACCCCAAAAAATTTTAGAGTTGAGAAATATTTTTAGGAAAATTTTAGAGCAAAAAAACACAAAATACCAGAGTTGAAAAAATTTAAAAAAAAAAATTCCGCAGTTGGAAAAATTTTTTATCAACATTGAAATTGAAATCTGAAAAGCTTTCCAAGATTTAAAAATGATTTTGAATTGAAATTTTACATTTTACAATAGAGAAGCAGAATTTTTTTTTAAATTTCTTTGTTGGAAAAAATTGTCGAAAAATTTTTTGGGAGTTTGGAAAAAATTTTATCGCAGATGAAAGAAAATTGAGAAAAAATTCCGAGAACTGAAAAAATATATTGAGAAAAATGCCAGAATTAAATAAATTTTAGACATGGGAGAATAATTTCAGGAAGAAATATCAAAGCTGAGAAATTTTTTTGAAAAATTACATAGACTTGAAAAAAATTGAGTTGCATATGCATGGCATTGTAATAATTGACTCACATGAGTCAAAAAGAGAAGATTATTTAGTCGTTTGCACCATTTTCTATTTGCATAGTTTTAGCAAAAATTTAAAATAATTTCAAACAAAGAAGAAGAAAAAACACGAACAAAACAAAATGATTTGTTCTGTTCTAGTTTTGTTCCGATTATTTTTATTCTGTTCTGTTCTGTTCTGTTCTGGTTATTGTTCAGAAAAAACAGAAATTTTAGTGTTTTTATTTGTTCATCTTGTTCTGTTCTGTTCTGTTCCACCAGCCCTGCTCAATATATTAGAACTGCAAATGATGAAGGGATCGTGTGGATGGCACCTGTGACTAAAAAACACCATGGGAATTACACCTGCAAATGCCAAGGTACTAGCTGTGTACCATACACGCATACATATCAAGTGGAGGTATGTAGTTAGCTAACCTTATTAATTTTCTTTTCAACTAGTAAATACGAGTATCATAGTGAAACGAAATTAAGCTTCGATCTACAGAAATGATTGTCTTTTTATTTAAGATCGATTCAGCTAATTTGTAAGCACGGCTTTTGCCAACGATATCGTAAATTAAAAACCAAAAATTTCCGCCTTCATAGTCTTTGTTGTGATAGGGCGGCGATCGAGGAAATACTTTTAGGCCGTTGACGAAATGCTTTTATTATCTTCATCTTAGACTATGGCATAAATTCAGTTGAAAAGGACGTAGTTTATGACATTTAAACTTTCAACTGCAATAATTGTGTTTTGTTACGAACTTAGGCATTTTTTAAAGCCAGTATAAAGAAAAACACTATCTATCTTCTGCTTTCATATTTTGCATAGAAGGCATACCTACAGTTATACCTAATTGTTTGTTCAATATGGACATAAAAAAAAAAAAAAAAAAAAAAAGGATAATTATGCAATATATCAACACTCAACAACATTGTACGTGTCTAGTTCATAAGGCATCTCCAGAAATTTACGTACTTACGATATTCAATATACATTTTCTACAGAAAAATATTATACTGTTTTCGTTTTTATCTACTGATTATTAATATTAACTGGTGACACTCTTTTTGGCACAGGTTATAGATGTTGAAGACGTATGATCCAAGTTTAGTTGAAGAAAAGAAAAAATGCTCCAATTTATACGAGACATACAAATTTCAACAATGTTCATCATTACTTATATAAAATAGGTATATTGGCTCAAACCACAGCCAAAAAATAATGTATTTGTTCAGTGTTTAGTATTAATAATTAACAGAAATAAATTTCTATATTTATTTGATTGCATGGCATGCTGTTTTTAATTTTATGTATGTAATGGTTCATATAATACGTTCTAGGTTTATCAAACCACTGTTCACTAGATTTGCGAATTCAACATCGGACCGCTTTTGGCCCTCTACCAGAAGATTGAAAAGTTTCAAATTTTTAATTTAAAAATCAATTAGTGCAACTTCATGGTTCTAAAATTTTAAAGCTTCAAAAAGTGAAAACTAAGTATATTATTTGATGCAAAAATGGACGTGAAAATTCAATTTTTTTTATTTCAGTATTGGCAATAATGATGATGAAAAAAGGCATAGCATATCATGTAGTTACCGTAAAAGGTATGTGTACATGTTATCAACTTGATAATTAGTATTGCTCTTTATAGTTGTAAGAAAATAATTTTAGTATGGTACCTATTTACAATCGGTAGGTAATGGAATTAAAATTTGCTTTCGGAGTTTACTGCCATTTCCATTTTTATTGTAAAATGAAAACATAGGTAACACAAGTCAACACGATTTTTGTGTTTGGGTTCCGATTGCGAAATTTGGGTTGATTTTATGTATCTAATGAAGGGAAAAATATTTTTTTTGTCTAAAGTTCACTTTAGGGGTGGGAGAGCCAAAAATGTGATTTTTCAAAAACAATACACACGAATTCGAGAAAAATTTGAAAAAAAAATTTTTTGAACCAATCTTATAGAAAATTTTACGCTGAATCGAACGCCGCAAACCGCAGACCTTTATCTCTTTCCGAAAAAAAGTTACAGCTAAAACTTTCCTAAATTATGTGAAAACATCGCATTTTTTTCGCCTTGCTCACCGAAAAGTGAGATTTCTGAGAAATATAAGCGTTCTACGACCATAATGACCATTCCAAAAGTTGTAGAGAATTAAATTTCCTATCGGATAGGTGCATTCAGATTTTTCCAGGAGGCGTAGTTTTTGAGATATTCTCGAGTAAAGTTGAACATTAGTTGAGGCAATTGAGAAAAAAGAGAAATGAAGCAATTTTTGGCTGTCAAAAGTGTTACAGCGAAAAATTATGGAAGGTGACTAACGTTTAGGAGTTACCACGACCTCCCATTATTTTTCGCTGTAAAAAAATTGCTTCATTTCTCTTTTTTTTCTCAATTACATCAACTAATGTTCAACTTTACTCGAGAATATCTCGAAAACTACGCCTCCCGGTAGAATCAGAATGCACCTATCCCAGTGGCGTCGACAGAATGGAAAATTGGGGGGGGGCACAAAAGGGGCCATGTGTTGGACAATTTTTCTGCTTTTTCGAAGTGCAAAAGGGGGGCTGACTTTTTTTACCTGCTAAAAATGGGGAGGTGGTAAAAAGGGAGCATTCTTCCGCACTTTCGTCTCAATTAAATTAAAAAAGCGTTATTTTGTTTGTGCCCGAGCGAAGCGAGGGAAAATTTTTGAAAAAATTGGATTTTAAATGCCTTAAAAAGACGTTTTTTCATGTTTTAATGCTTTGAAAATCCCTATTTGATGTAACTGTAACGTAAATTTATAAACACAACATGAATTGGGGGGGCCAAGCGGGGGCCAGAACTTTTTCCGGGGGGGCCTGGCCCCCCCGGGCCCCCCCTTGACGACGCCTCTGACCTATCCGATAGGAAATTTAATTCTCTACAACTTTTGGCATGGTCATTATGGTCGTAGAACGCTTATATTTCTCAGAAATCTCACTTTTCGGTGAGCAAGGCGAAAAAAATGCGATTTTTTCACATAATTTAGTAAAGTTTTAGCTGTAACTTTTTTTCTGAAAGAGATAGTGTCCTGCGGTTTGCGGCGTTCGATTCAGCGTACAATTTTCTATAAGATTGGTACACATTTTGGAAAAGATTATCCAAGTTTTAAGAATCTTTATTTTTTAATGAACCAAAATGTATCATAAATCATTAAATCCCTTAAAACTCTTTTTAAATCTTAGAAAAATTTCCGTATTTTTGCAAAATGTTATACTTGTTTAGAAGCTTTGAAAAATTCCTCTTACTTTTGAAATTTATGCTTTTGGAATAAAAAATGATGACGACTTAATCATTTATTTAAAAAAATTATTAGGTACATCTTAAAAAGTTGTGGAGTAGCCAAGTTATCAATTTTGAAGAATTTTCAATTTTGAATTTACTTTTCCTGTAATTTTATTTGAAGCTGAACGAATTTTGAGCTGTCCGTAAATTACATTCAGCATTATTTTCTAAATTTTGCGAATCAGTATTTCTAACTTACAAGAAATAAGAAAAGCAACGTCGGCTAAAACGTAAGTTATTGACAACTTTGACCAATCATTCACATCATTTACTAGATTTTATATTATTTACCACATCTGCAAAAAAAGCAGATTTGTAGCAGATTCGTTCATCGAGTCTGCCTTATTCGTAATCCGACAATTATTCTGTCTTGAATCTGCTACGAATCTGCCTACCACCCATTGCGAGGGTTGTCGCAGGTAATTACCCTTGACGTTATACTCGGGATAGGCAATCTATTAAACACGTGAGTAGCCCAGCGACATTGAAAAATGCTATGATTAAAAATTATATTTTTTAAACAATTGTTTTCAGTTTAGAGTTTCTCAAAATTTATTCAACGTTGATTTATTCAAAATATTTCAATTACTTATTAAGTTGGGAAAAAGTTTGGCAAAACATCGAGTTGTAAAGTTCTTTACAAATTTAAAGTTTGAAAAAAATTTTGAAAAATTTCCATTTTGAAAATTTTTTTATATTTCTGTTGAGAAAAAATTGTGGAAGATTGTTAAAGTTATTCAAAACGATATTTTGAAGTTGGACTGAAAAAAAATTGAAGAAATTAATTTTGGAAATATTTTTTATACCACTTTTGATTTAGTTTGAAAAAGTGTCCCAGCTGTAAAATTGTTTAAAGTTAATACAAAGGTAGGTATGTCTGAATATGTGATGCGTGAAATCGTGCCAAACAAGTCGGAAAAATCGATTTCGATTTTTTAGCCCATCTGATAGAGGATTTCATTCTGAACATTTTTATGAAAAAAAATCGAAAATTGGTTGAAAAATAACGGAGATACGGCACTTAAAAGTTTCGATTTTGATAATTTTTTTTTTGAAAAAATTATGTTCAAAATTTTTTTGAAGCGTTTGCTTTCGAAATAATTGAAAAAAAAATTTAACCACAATTCGATTATTTGGCTGTATTGAGAAATTTACTTTTCCGACTTATGACACGATTTCACAGAGCGCATCACATATTTTTATGACTTTGATTTCTAAAAATTTCCTCAACTTCATATTTTTTATAACTTTTTCCTAAAGATGAAAACTTTTCTTAGAATGGTTTTCAACTTTGAATTTTTGAAAAAAACTTGGTCGTACGAAAAAAAATTTCATACAAAAGATGTTTGAAATTGAGCGTAGAACAAAAAAGTACTGAGCTACTTTTGCCGTAAAATCAAATCCTGAGAAGTTATTCGGGAAAAACCAGTTTTGAGGGGGTGGAGCCTCCATAAAAAATTTAGCAAGGGGTCTAGGGGGTGCGGACTTTTTAGGGGTTAGTCAGGGGACCACCCTCGACAGTTTTTGGCGATAAAATCTTAGCTAGCTAAAAATGTTTTTTTATTTCCTTATTTGCCTACACTACAGCGATTCTTGTTTCTTTACTTCAGTTGTACCCAATAAAGCAGTACCTTCTTAGTCAAGGAAGGATTTCTTAGAAGCGCTGAACTATGTGTCACATTCATGTAATGTTAGGCGAAATCGATTATTTTAAAATAAACTATGGGAAATAATCAACGGAGAAAATAATCGATCCCATGATTATTCGATGAGAAAATAATCAATTAGGTACTTACCTAATCAATTATAATCGCAGCTTGAAAAATTTTAACGATTTTTCTTTTTACACATGCCCACCCAAATTTATAAAAAAATATAATCTGTTTTTTCTCAAAAACGTCATTTATGACATCATCTGTCAAATAATTCTAAAAAAAAGTAAGATGAAAACTAAAAATTGAACTTTTTTACCTTAAATTTCATTGCACGTTGATTTTTAAGTGTTTTTTTTTTAAAGACATATTGAGGAACTTGACCGAAAGAATTTCAAAATAAAATTATAATATTAAAAATATGGCAAAAAAACAAAACGTTATCTTATATGGATATTCTTGTTAGGTTCCAAGTCTAGCTAAAACAAAAGTGACATAAGAATCATTTCAATTTCGAAAAATCATGTTACAAAAATCACAAAATTGTGGAAAATGTCTGCTCCAGTCTGCAAAATTAATCTTTGTAATCTTTTTTTTTTTCGATAAATGTAAAATATTTTTTGGGAATATCAGGTGGGGGTATGGCCAAAGATGGAGTACCTACCCTACGGTCTGTACCCTAGCATACTTTCTGATCATTAAGGGCATAGTTCGCATACTATATTGCATATGCCGCCCCTGTCAATTTTATATTACGCTTATGGGAGTTGATAAAATATTACTTTACTCGAAATGAGATAGATGAAATTGGTTTAAATTTGCAAATCTATATTTTTCAAGATGATCTCCAGAATTCTGTGCATGGTTTTCACGTTACACCGAATATTTTACAAAAAAATTGAATTTGAAAATTCTTGGACAAATGCAATATTTTCAAATTCAATTTTTTTGTAAAATATTTGGTGTAACGTGAAAACCATGCACAAAACTCTAGAGATCATCTCGAAAAATATACTTAGATTTGAAAATTTTAACCAATTTCATCGACCTCGTTTCGAGTAAAGTAGTTTTTAAAAACTCCCATAAGCGTAATGTAAAATTGCAGGCATATGCAATAAAGTAC
This sequence comes from Pseudococcus viburni, assembly GCA_033439095.1. Classification (NCBI taxonomy): domain Eukaryota; kingdom Metazoa; phylum Arthropoda; class Insecta; order Hemiptera; family Pseudococcidae; genus Pseudococcus; species Pseudococcus viburni. Next base: position 2,159,100 of record JAVBJF010000016.1, read on the forward strand.
CTATGCGAACTATGCCCTTAATTTCTGTTTTCACAGCGATATTGGATTTCCGCGGCTTATTACAAAAAAAAATGGGCCAGCTTTTTTGTTCTTACAAGGTGAAGGTGCAATAAGACTTTACGATGATGAAACAAATTTTCCGAGTCCCTGGCTAGCTTACGCAAGAGAACTAAACGCTATCTGCTTCTCACTGGAGGATCGTTTCTACGGCGAGGGCTGGCCAGCGAAGTAATGCCTTAACTATAATTTATTTTTCTCTATTACTTGATTATAATAGGCAAGCTTATTACTTATACATATTAAAATGCTACATCTATTTCACAGTGAATCTGTAACTCTTCTAAGTACTACACAAGCGTTAGCTGACAGTGAACATTTTGTTAAAACAATGAACAAGGAGTTTAAATTTAAGAATATAAAATGGATTGTATTTGGATCTTCTTATACTGGAAGTCTGGCTATTTGGATGCGCCTAAAAAATTCGCGCTTGATTTACGCCGCTGTTTCTTCCAGTGCGCCACTTCTAGCTACCGGTGATTTTTATCGTGAGTATGACGAATTTTCCATATCCCCATCCCCTCCTCCCTTATAAGCAGAGAATTTGGTGGTCGATTTCGTAGCTACTCGGTTAGACCTTAATTTTAATTTGACGATTAAAATGTTTTATCTTATTACTGTAGTAATTTGTCAAAAATTAACTTTTTCCTGATAGTGGACGCTCCAGCTATAAAATGAAAGTTCAAGAATGCTATCTTGGCAGAATTGAATTACTTTATTAAAAAATTCTTTCATCTTTTATTGAAGTTTTTCTATACTTTTTTTTAATAACACCAACTTCACTTAAAACATCCATTATTTACAATTTTCCAAGACTAAAGCTCGGATTATACCAAACATACTCTCTCTTTTCGAATCAGTGAAAAATCACTGATAAACAGTCAGAATTGCAGCACAGGAAAAATCAGTGAAATTCACTGATTTTCAGTGATTTTTCACTAATGATTCAAAGAATTTCACAGATTTTGCAGTGAAATTGTTTTCAGTGAAAAAATTTTCACTGATTTTCTCCTGTGCTGCAATTCTGACTGTTTCTCAGTGATTTTCGGTAATTTTCACTGATTTATAATTGAGAGAGTAAGGACAAGCATAAACATAAGAATACTGAAATTAAAGTCAACTTTTTATTCAGCCGTATATCTTTTTTTAAATTTTCGATCGAAAACATCTGAATTACCTATTGCAGACAAATTATTATTTTTTTAAGAATGGGTGTGTAGGAAGTTTACTTTAATTTCAAAATTCTTATGTTTATGCTTGTGCTTATGTTCGGTATGGTAATACTGAGCCTATTTATTAAAAATAGTTTTAAGAAATTTGGCTAAACAACAATTACTTATTTTGCGAGTTTCAGCTAAAAATTGGGGAAAAAAAATTGGTATGAAGTGACAAAAAATCGTGATATTTTCTAATAAAATGGTTCATAAATATTTACTTTTGTTTTTAAAGAAGCAAGTAGGTACCTATACAGATAAAAATGTACAACTTTTTTTAAAATTTCGTTTAAAATCGATTTTTTTTCTAAATGTCAAGTATGTACCCAGCTTTTTAATCGTTGTTAGAATACCCGAAGAATTGATTCAATTTTGAAGTTAATCGGTGCATGGAAAGTCGAGCTTTCGAAGTTCAAAATTTATTCAGTTTCTCAAAAATATCTCGAAAATGGTGCATCGTAGAGAAAAACGGAGGCCAAAAGGATGGTCAGGAATTTCAAGCTCTACAACTTTTTTTCTCATGAATTTTTCTTGAACGCTCAAGTTTTCGAGAAAAATGAGTTCTAAGTTCAAAGGCTTGTGATTGGTCAATTTTTCTGACTTGATTTCTCTAGTTCAACTGAACCGATCATTTAAAAATTTTGACAGAGCCTTAGGTGCAGATCGTGCACACTGAAAAAACTAAAAGTACTAGGACCCAATAGAAATATGATACTCAGTACCGTAAACCTAACGATCGCCTATCATGAATTTTCAAAATTTCCCGCAATGGAAAAAATATCGGTAAAGGGCATGGCCGGGTAAGAATGGTAAATCGGCTCCCGAGCGATCTCGGAATGATACTTACAGGGTATATCGGCACCCTAGAGATACATTACTCCCCCGAGTTTCAGACCCCCGAGTCAAGTGGTTCTTGAGTAATGACTCAAAAGGTGAAAAATGAGTTTTAATTTTTTTCTCAGGATTGACTAGACCGATTTTTGTCAAATTTGGATATAAATGTAGGTATATGTAAGGGCTCGTTACAAAAAAAATTACAGCTCCCCCTTCCACTTTTTCCCCTCCAAAAATTCGACTCAATATTTTGAGGCTCTCCTTACGTATGAAGGACTCGAGGCAAAATTTAAAACAAATAATTTTTAGGTACCTTATTGATCCTAGAATAACATAGAATTTTTTCAAAATTTTGCCGCGAGTCCGCCATGGTCAAAATTGACCAAAACCAGAGTTATCTTTGGCCATATTGGAGAATATTTGAAAAATAACACCTTTTGATCACTAGATACAACGATTCTTTTTTTTTTCATTTCTACCCCTTGAATTGATACAAACCATTATTACAAGATATTTTGCGTCACAACTTCCAATTTTGAGGCCAGTAGCACCCCCTCCCCCACCACATCACAATTTTGAGATCACAGTAAACCTGTCAATATTGGTATCGTTTTCATATGAATCGAACATTCTGAGTGGGAAAATGAGGTTGGATTTTTGATTGGACCTACATATATCCGGTTCGATTGTGATAATTTAAATGTCATAATTAATGAAGATAGTGATGAGAATTCGGTTTTAGTACATCAGTATTCCTATAATAGTGAAAATGAATGTTCATTTTTATTCGAAATGGTGTTTTTATATAATATTTTCATGTACTTTGTTTCATTTCACAAAAAAATATTATTCTTACTCTGATGAAATAGTATTTCTTTTTTTGAAAAGTTAAAACACTGTAATGGTCTGACCCTCTCATTTTCTTGAGGGGCGGATATCGGTCTAATCAAAAATCCAACCTCATTTTCCCACTCAGGATGTTCGATTCATATGAAAACGATACCAATATTGACAGGTTTGCTGTGATCTCAAAATTGTGATGTGGTGGGGGAGGGGGTGCTACTGGCCTCAAAATTGGAAGTTGTGACGCAAAATATCTTGTAATAATGGTTTGTATCAATTCAAGGGGTAGAAATGAAAAAAAAAAGAATCGTTGTATCTAGTGATCAAAAGGTGTTATTTTTCAAATATTCTCCAATATGGCCAAAGATAACTCTGGTTTTGGTCAATTTTGACCATGGCGCACCCGTGGCAAAATTTTGAAAAAATTATATGTTATTCTAAGATCAATAAGGTACCTAAAAATTATTTTTTTAAAATTTTGCCTAAAGTCCTTCATACGTAAGGAGAGCCACAAAATATTGAGTCGAATTTTTGGAGGGGAAAAAAGTGGAAGGGGGAGCTGTAATTTTTTTTGTAACGAGCTCTTACATATACCTACATTTATATCTAAGTTTGACAAAAATCGGTCAAGTCAATCCTGAGAAAAAAATTAAAACTCATTTTTCACCTTTTGAGTCATTACTTAAGAACCACTTGACTCGGGGGTCTGAAACTCGGGGGAATAATGTATCTCTAGGGTGCCGATACACCCTGTAAGTATCATTCCGAGATCGCTCGGGAGCCGATTTACCATTCTTACCCGGCCATGCCCTTTGCACTGAGTACCATGGACGCGGTAAACATTCCCATACTTCAAGTAAAGAGTACTATGGCGCGGTAACTATTCCCATACTGCAAGATTTTCTTTACTTGAAGTATGGATATGGTTACCGCGCCCATGGTACTCTTTACTTGAATTATGGGAATACCGCGTCCACGGTACTCAGTACAAATTTACCAATATTTTTTCCATTGCGGGAATTTTTGAAAATTCATGATAGGCAATTGTCGTATTCATGGGACTCAGTACTTTTAGTTTTTTCAGTGCATACTTATCGGCCCGAGGAAAAAAAGATATGCTGCATGCATACACCTGGGAATATTTCCGGTTCGTAATGAACAAATTTTCTTTGTTCCTCGTAGAGTTTTCTAAAATTTGGTTTAAAACTTAACTTTGCGCTGGCCACAAAATTCGTAAACTTGAAATTTGAAAATTGTACCGGGAAATCCACACATTTTTCGTTTCATAGTGTTGAAAATTTTAAAAGAACCAACAAAAACAATTAACCGAGTTAATCATCTTAGGTATATATCAATCAAGACTGAGAATTTTCCCAACCAAGTTATCACTATTTATAGCCTACTACCCAGGATTACCACAATCAGTGATCGCCTCACTCACGTGTGGTTTTCAGATAACAAAAATAAATGTCGGAGAGATAATTTTATTACAATTCTGATAAACAAGTGTTACCACAATAAGAGATAAGCTATCATTTATAGTAAAAATGCATAGACAAGAGAATTTTATTCTAATTATTCAGGTATTACATATGTAAACATCTTAATTCACATTTTAGGGGTAAATTACCCGACCTAAGAATATAGGTAAAACTACATACTTCACTATCGCTATCACCTGCCAAATAACGATGCATGGTATTTGGGTTATGGAAATGTATGGACCATCTATAGCAGAATTCACGTCACACTTCATTTGTAACACACTCTGCGTGAGGGATAAAATGTTTCAGAAGAGCTATTCTCCCTGTAATCCTGGCGAAACAGACGTGGCATCGGAATTTTGTGTTGAAGGAACCATCGGTAATACAATTTAAGATTTGCCGCAGGGTAAGCGAATGGGATTTTCGTATTTACCACCGATCTTGTACAAGATTGATGCTATTTACATACCATACTTAAATTTATTATTAATGATTTCCACAGAAGCCGCATTCAAAATTGTGAAAACTGTGAAAACCGTGATGTTGACTGTTTTTTTTGTATACTTGTTTCACGGCATATACCAAATGTTATGCCTGTCAGGCATTCTAATTTACGTATATATTAGAAAAGAGAAGCCGTTATCGTGGCATTTGAATATATTAGGAAGAGAGTATAAGTGGAATTTATTCAAACATCAAAAAGAAGAAGAGGTATTAACAATAAAGTATTTAATATTCGTATTTTATGTTAAAATTGATTTCAACTATAAGTTGAAAACAGTGTTTTTAATACACTTAACATTATATATTATTGGAATTTTTGCAGTTTTAGTGTATATGGCGTACATGATATACAGTACATTATATTTAAGATAGTTATGCCTGTCTGGCATTCTAATTTACATATATATTTGAAAAGAGAAGCCGTTATCGTGGCATTTGAATATATTAGGAAGGGAGTACAAGTGGAATTCATCTGAACATCAAAAGGAAGAAGCGGTATTAACAATAAAGTATTTAATATTCGTATTTTATGTTAAAATTGATTTCAACAATAAGTTGAAAACAGTGTTTTTAATACACGTAACATTATATATTATCGGAATTTTTGCAGTTTTAGTGTATATGGCGTACATGATATACTGTACATTATATTTAAGATAGTTATGCCTGTCTGGCATTCTAATTTACATATATATTTGAAAAGAGAAGCCGTTATCGTGGCATTTGAATATATTAGGAAGGGAGTACAAGTGGAATTCATTTGAACATCAAAAGGAAGAAGAGGTATTAACAATAAAGTATTTAATATTTGTATTTTATGTTAAAATTGATTTCAACTATAAGTTGAAAACAGTGTTTTTAATACACGTAACATTATATATTATCGGAATTTTTGCAGTTTTAGTGTATATGGCGTACATGATATACAGTATGTTATATTTAAGATAGTTATGCCGGTCTGGCATTCTAATTTACATATATATTTGAAAAGAGAAGCCGTTATCGTGGCATTTGAATATATTAGGAAGGGAGTACAAGTGGAATTCATCTGAACATCAAAAGGAAGAAGAGGTATTAACAATAAAGTATTTAATATTCATATTTTATGTTAAAATTGATTTCAACAATAAGTTGAAAACAGTGTTTTTAATACACGTAACATTATATATTATCGGAATTTTTGCAGTTTTAGTGTATATGGCGTATATGATATACAGTACGTTATATTTAAGATAGTTATGCCTGTCTGGCATTCTAATTTACATATATATTTGAAAAGAGAAGCCGTTATCGTGGCATTTGAATATATTAGGAAGGGAGTACAAGTGGAATTCATTTGAACATCAAAAGGAAGAAGAGGTATTAACAATAAAGTATTTAATATTCGTATTTTATGTTAAAATTGATTTCAACTATAAGTTGAAAACAGTGTTTTTAATACAGGTAACATTATATATTATCGGAATTTTTGCAGTTTTAGTGTATATGGCGTACATGATATACAGTATGTTATATTCAAGATAGTTATGCCTGTCTGGCATTCTAATTTACATATATATTTGAAAAGAGAAGCCGTTATCGTGGCATTTGAATATATTAGGAAGGGAGTACAAGTGGAATTCATTTGAACATCAAAAGGAAGAAGAGGTATTAACAATAAAGTATTTAATATTCGTATTTTATGTTAAAATTGATTTCAACTATAAGTTGAAAACAGTGTTTTTAATACACTTAACATTATATATTATCGGATTTTTTGCAGTTTTAGTGTATATTGTGTACATGATGTACAGTACATTATATTTAAGATAGTTATGCCTATCCGGCATTCTAATTTACATATATATTTGAAAAGAGAAGCCGTTATCGTGGCATTTGAATATATTAGGAAGGGAGTACAAGTGGAATTCATTTGAACATCAAAAGGAAGAAGAGGTATTAACAATAAAGTATTTAATATTCGTATTTTATGTTAAAATTGATTTCAACTATAAGTTGAAAACAGTGTTTTTAATACAGGTAACATTATATATTATCGGAATTTTTGCAGTTTTAGTGTATATGGCATACATGATATACAGTATGTTATATTTAAGATAGTTATGCCTGTCTGGCATTCTAATTTACATATATATTTGAAAAGAGAAGCCGTTATCGTGGCATTTGAATATATTAGGAAGGGAGTACAAGTGGAATTCATTTGAACATCAAAAGGAAGAAGAGGTATTAACAATAAAGTATTTAATATTCGTATTTTATGTTAAAATTGATTTCAACTATAAGTTGAAAACAGTGTTTTTAATACACGTAACATTATATATTATCGGAATTTTTGCAGTTTTAGTGTATATGGCGTACATGATATACAGTATGTTATATTTAAGATAGTTATGCCTGTCTGGCATTCTAATTTACATATATATTAGAAAAGCCGTTATCGTGGCATTTGAATATATTAGGAAGGGAGTACAAGTGGAATTCATTCGAACATCAAAAAGAAGAAGAGGTATTAACAATAAAGTATTTAATATTCGTATTTTATGTTGAAATTGATTTCAACTATAAGTTGAAAACAGTGTTTTTAATACACTTAACATTATATATTATCGGATTTTTTGCAGTTTTAGTGTATATTGTGTACATGATGTACGGTACATTATATTTAAGATAGTTATGCCTATCCGGCATTCTAATTTACATATATATTTGAAAAGAGAAGCCGTTATCGTGGCATTTGAATATATTTGGAAGGGAGTACAAGTGGAATTCATTCGAACATCAAAAAGAAGAAGAGGTATTAACAATAAAGTATTTAATATTCGTATTTTATGTTGAAATTGATTTCAACTATAAGTTGAAAACAGTGTTTTTAATACACTTAACATTATATATTATCGGATTTTTTGCAGTTTTAGTGTATATTGTGTACATGATGTACGGTACATTATATTTAAGATAGTTATGCCTATCCGGCATTCTAATTTACATATATATTTGAAAAGAGAAGCCGTTATCGTGGCATTTGAATATATTAGGAAGGGAGTACAAGTGGAATTCATTTGAACATCAAAAGGAAGAAGAGGTATTAACAATAAAGTATTTAATATTCGTAATTTATGTTAAAATTGATTTCAACTATAAGTTGAAAACAGTGTTTTTAATACACATAACATTATATATTATCGGAATTTTTGCAGTTTTAGTGTATATGGCGTACATGATATACAGCATGTTATATTTAAGATAGTTATGCCTGTCTGGCATTCTAATTTACATATATATTAGAAAAGAAAAGCCGTTATCGTGACATTTGAATATATTAGGAAGGGAGTACAAGTGGAATTCATTTGAACATCAAAAGGAAGAAGAGGTATTAACAATAAAGTATTTAATATTTGTATTTTATGTTAAAATTGATTTCAACTATAAGTTGGAAACAGTGTTTTTAATACATGTAACATTATATATTATCGGAATTTTTGCAGTTTTTGTGTATATGGCGTACATGATATACAGTATGTTATATTTAAGATAGTTATGCCTGTCTGGCATTCTAATTTACATATATATTAGAAAAGAAAAGCCGTTATCGTGGCATTTGAATATATTAGGAAGGGAGTACAAGTGGAATTCATTCGAACATCAAAAAGAAGAAGAGGTATTAACAATAAAGTATTTAATATTTGTATTTTATGTTAAAATAGATTTCAACTATAAGTTGAAAACAGTGTTTTTAATACACATAACATTATATATTATCGGAATTTTTGCAGTTTTAGTGTATATGGCGTACATGATGTACAGTACGTTATATTTAAGATAGTTATGCCTATCCGGCATTCTAATTTACGTATATATTAGAAAAGAGAAGCCGTTATCGTGGCATTTGAATATATTAGGAAGAGAGTACAAGTGGAATTCATTCGAACATCAAAAAGAAGAAGAGGTATTAACAATAAAGTATTTAATATTTGTATTTTATGTTAAAATAGATTTCAACTATAAGTTGAAAACAGTGTTTTTAATACACGTAACATTATATATTATCGGAATTTTTGCAGTTTCAGTGTATATGGCGTACATGATGTACAGAACGTTATATTTAAGATAGTAATTGAATTAAAATGAATTTTATATTAAATTCAATTTTCTATTGATTTATATAAATATATGTATTTATATGTTTATGTTGGGTTTTACGTACAAGTGGAAATGTATACTTTATTCAACGGCATTAGATAAGATACCAAATTACCAACCTATACGACAATTTCCGACTTAACAAACGCATCCAAACGTAGGTACCCGGTGTGCAAAGAACGTTAGCGATATCATCTAGCGATTTTTGTCACTTTTCTTGACGATATCGCTAATAATCTTGGCTGAAAAGATAGGCAACTTACAAAATCATGTAGGGAAAAAAAGCCTAACAAGGTGGAAATACGGGGTTCTTGCAGAACATCGCGGAGTCGGTGTATACAAAAAAAAAAAATAGACTCGGGGTTACCTGGATTGTTGCCATGCCAAAGGATTCTCGTTCGCAGTTTACAGGAGCCCGCCACCACTGCTGGTGGAGATATTGGTGCTAGTTTTCATATAGAAGTTTTGGTAGTCAATCAAGCCCAGGCATTGACAAAATTTTTTTTTTGTCCAAATTTTTTTGGCTCAATTGTGGAGTAAAAGGGTTTCATAAAAAATATTTTTTTCACATATAACATGAAAAAACATATTTTTAAAACGTAATATTAAGCAATTCTTTGAAAAATGGTACCAGAGTCCTTATAATGCAAAATTTTTTTGGCTCAATTGTGGAGTAAAAGGGTTCCATCGAAAATATTATTTTTTCTCATATATCTAACATGAAAAAATTCAGAATTTGTCTACACGTTTTTTAAAAAAATATGATTTTTTCATGTTTTCTGTGAAAAAAATTTTTTTCAAGGAACCATTTTACCCCACAATTGAGCCAAAAAAAATTGACAAAAAAAGCAATACTTATTTCGCCCTTCATTCAGGAAATTTCAAAAATTAGAATAACATATTTTATTTACTCTTAAGAGGGAGCTCTATCCCGAAAAACAAAATTTTGTTGTTAGCTGCCCAGGGAAAAATCGTCGCGATCGAACAGGTATGATCATACCTCATCAAGTATGATCAGGCATGAGCGGAGCAATAAAATAAAAGTTTTCGAATATATTTCTATGTGCTGTCATGAATGACCAGGTATGATCATGCCTCATCAAGCCTGATCATACCTGATCAGGTATGATCATACATGCTCAATCGTGGGCATTTTTCTCGCCTGCTCAAGCCTGACGATTTTTCCCTGGGTGGGAAGATTAGAAAAATAAATTTTTAATTTTAAAATTTAATTCATATCTTCAGATCGCGCATGAGCTTTCAATTCTCAGGAAATTGCCAAAAATTCTTAATTTCAAAATTTTCGAAAACATTTTAAATTGATCAAGATTAAATTTAGGACTTCTTCAGTGACCATGTAGACCATAAAGCACATTTTTTTTAAAACATCTGTGTTTTATAAAAATTTTTTCAATTTTTCTTCATGGATAAAGAATTAGCAGAAATTTAAAAAAGCAATAAAACCTGGATTTTTTTAAGAAACGTGTTTTCTAGTTTAGATAGTCACTAAATAAGCTCTACAACTACTTTAAATAAATTTTGATTTTTTTTGGAAATATTGGAATTTTGGCAATACTCATGTACGATCGGAAGATATGAATCACTTTTTAATGGTTAAAAGTTTATTTTTCTTATCTCCCTAGCCAACACCTTTAGAAAACTGCCGATTTTCATGTACCAGGGCATACCACTTTGCACATGTGTGCGAATAGTTGCCTACTCTGAAGTCAAACATATCATTAGCACAGACTAGCACGGACACTGCATGACGTCCATAATCATTAGCCACTAATGATGTCGAGATTCGCGACTTTTGTCACAAATCGCTACCGAAGTCGCGAACGACATCGCTTTCTTTGCACACCGGGTAGTTTATTATAAATTTGTTAATAAACTTTTCACCCCTGAGGAAAAAAAAGATATGCCGATATGCATCGAAAATTGACAGAATCCGCAGATCAAAACGGGAAAGTAGCTGCGGGATCGCATACCTGTGGGCAGGGTTGTACCTGGTTAACGAAAAAATTCATCAATTTTTTGAATTCCACAGATTTTTAGAGAAAATCCCCTCCCATTCGTTCTCCCAATAAGCCAGTTAATCACTTTTTCTCATACATTTCAGGTTTTTGAATTTTTTAAATTTTTGCTGATTTTTATTGTTTTTTCAACATGAATGAAACATTGAAAATAGGGGAATCGATGAGTAAGAGTTTTTATTCAGAAAGTTGCCCCAAATCTTTATTGAAAGGAATTTGGTAGATCCGATTCTTCAATCTTCAGTTAAGAAAACTTCCCTGGTCCCTGGCTACGGATTGCAAACCACCCTTAAAACATACATAGAGAGAGAAAACTGGCAATGCAGCCAGACAATGACAACGTGTTAGACAGCCTATAGCTTGTTCCCTATCTTTTTGTTTCGCCTCTTCATTTCTTTGAACATCATTAGCTCCAATACAATAGCTAGCAAAAAATCATTAAGATACGCAGGTCGAAAAATGTGGGTACTTACTACGTTTTAGTAGCTACAATATGGTCTGATCAGAGTAAGGTTTCAACACAAAAAAATAATACAATAATATAAATTTTACAGAGTAAATTTTTCTTTCTGCGGAGTCCAATTTGTTTTTTTACAATGAGGTTTAGTTTTTGAGATTTTTCTGAAAAAGAAATGGGAAAAATTGAGTGTATTTTTGAATTGGATACCACTGGAAAAATTCCCAATTTTTCATGTTTCCCTCTCCTTTCACCCATAAGCTGAATACGGTTCTTCAATAATAATATTAATTTTTTTGTTTTGAACTTTGATATAATCAAAGGTTTTGAAGTCAGAGGACAAAAAAGTAGAAATTCTTATTCGAATTTTGAGTATGTCATTGTAATGGTCCTTAAATGATACATGAAAAATGAAATTTTTCTAATTATTTTAAAGGATTTCGTTGGTTTTTATGACATATGTGAATCCAGATTGAGCGGAAGAGGTACAGGGGGGGGGGTAGCTTGCCTCCCATTAATGAGAAAATTAATTTAAAGTTTCCAGTAAAATGAGTTTGAAAATTTTTGAAAGTGGTGAGACCTTTTTGTGAACTTTTTAACATATTTAATTCGTGGAAAAATTGAAAAAATTTCTATTTTTTTCAAAATTCACTTTCAGTGGTTGAAAAAATTTTTGTTCACTTACTCGATGAAAAAAAAATCATTCCAGCTTAGTGAAAATTTCATATTATTGAAATATTGCAATCTGCAACTTTTCAACCCCTTGGTAGCAGTCTGAGTTTTGATCGGAGAAGGATGGCGATGGTTTAGGGAGATAAAGTACCACATGACGAGAAAAGTGCATGTTGATGAGCAGAGGTCATGCGCTTTGTTGGCATACGCGAAAACAGTATATTGCCAAGCATGCTGAGAAGCATCGATTGATCATATCATTAGGCGTATGCCTAATTGTATGACCAACACCCACAAAGTGGCTGACATGTACGGATATTACTACCTATATATATATGAGACGCAGCCAGGGATACCCGACCATATGAGGAGCTTGGTTCCAAAGCGGGCTTTTTCCAAAAATTACTTTTCCGAGAAAAACGCGAAAAACTGCTAACTTCTGAACGGTAAACGATAGAGTACCGGCGACAACTTTAAAATAACCCTTCTAGGGTTAGAAAAACATTCGAAAAAATTTTTTCCCAAAATTGCCCCCTAGGGGGGAAATCTACCACATTGTTTGTTGGATGACTCGAAGGTAAGCTTTTTACGTAATTAAATGAAAGAAATGAGTGTTTCGAGACAATCTACGTACGTTTAATAAAATGTTTGAATAGTAAAAGAACATAGAATTACACTTCCGACACAACAATTTCTCTTATCACGATGTCATTCGTAAACAAATTACAGGCTTTGAGTCCAAGGTGGTTTTTCGACCTCGTTTTTCTCCATAAACGAGGCGTTTTTGGACAACGACGGTAGGTTCATTGGATAGCCCGTAACGAATACTATCCAAAACGACAATAATCTCATTTTTTTCAAAAATGCAAAAAGCCCGCTTTGGAACCAAGCTCCTCATATGTCGGAAAAGTAAATTTCGAGAAAAACGCAAATTAAGAAAAAATGACCAAAAATATGGAAAATTTTTTTTTATCAATTTGTATACTATTAACTCTCTACTTTCATATGAGAATAGGTTCAGGTCCCAAAAGTGTCATCTCCTTGGTTAAAAAACGAATTTTGCTGAAGGCCTCTGAGAAATTGAAACCATACCATATGTCGGAATTTTATAAAAATATGTTAAAATTTACAACTTTCATTATTATTGAAACGTAGTAGTGTTCAACAAATATCCGATTATCCAAATACCAAATACTATTTGGATAATCCGGATATCACACGGAAATTGCCGAACAGCTCCGAAAACATCCCGAAAACGGTTGAACTTTTCCGAGAGTTCCCGAATTCTTTCACGAACCCTCACAAAATTTAAAGGTCGATTATCGAAATCGAAAAATCGAAATTGAAAAATCGATTATCGAAATCGAAAATTCAATTTTTTCCCGTTGAAACTCTTCATTTCGATTATCCGGATATTTGTTGAACACTAATTTTCAAAGCATGATTTTCACCGTTTGGTTTGTAAAGTTGTTTGACTTGCACTATGATTTCATTTCTCAATGCACGTAATTTCAGGTTCGTTTTAATGAAGTACAGTGGTGTACGATTATTAAGAAAACAAATTTTGTACCAAAAATGTCATTATTTCTTGAAAAAAGATGATTCCCGACATACGGTATGGTTTCGATTTTCGATGCCGGCAACTTCTGGAAGGGGTCAATGACCTAAAGTGATGTAAGAGGAGGTAAATAAATCATTTCCGATGAGAAAAGTCGTTTACAGAACATAATTTTTTTTTTATTCATTGAAAACAGTTCCAAATTTTGTTTTGCGTTTTTCTCAAAACTTTGATTTTTGAAAATCATTTTTTGGTAAACTTTGAAAAATCATAGAAAATTCATTTCTCAACCTTTTTTAATGTGGTTTGCGCTATTCGAAAGGTACAAGTCTGTACTATTTAAAGAGTCAAAAAAACGAAAAAAAAAATTTCCGACATATGGTCAGGTATCCCTGGCTGCGTCTCATATATATATTTTTTTTTCATAAAAAAATCATGAATTACTCAGTTGCAATGGTCCAATTTCCTCAACCAACAAGAAAAGAGACACTTCAGATTTGTGTTTAGGGCATTGAAGTGGGGTAATATAAAAAAATTAGACTTGTCATTTCAGTATTCCGTTTGCAGACTTGCATCTATTTCCAACGGCACATTCCTAAATTTTTTCGTGATTTTCTTGCATATATTTCCAACGGCACATTCCTAAATTTTTTCGTGATTTTGTCTAAACAAAAATATGTTTGAAATCCTCATGAAATTCTCCAACTTTTTTGTATGAAACATTTTTCAATTGCATGATCAGCCATACCGGAAAATTCGTTTGAATTTTCACTTTGATGCGTTAATTTTTCAAAATTTCAACTTTGGGAACCCCTGACTGGGTGAATCGTCTCAACTTTTCTGTGAGAACTGGGAAACCAAAATAGGATACAAGGTAGTGATGGTATTTTCACGACTTTGAGGATCCCTGAAATGAGTTTGCAATTCGATCTCAAAAATGTGATGGCAGTTTTGGGGTCGGGGAGGGGTCCCCTTTCGATTGTACATCTCAAAAATTTTATAGCTGACCAGCTCCATACTTTTGAGATTTTCTGGTCCTGGTACCCGTACTATAATATCTAAATTAATATGCAAAGTGATTAAGCTTCCCATGATCACGGATGGTTTTATTATTATTATTTTTACCCCAAAATTTGCCGCCCATAAGTAGTAAGCTAAGCACTGCTTGTATTGCTTGTACGTGAATACGCCCCTGTGCAATTTTTATTTCAATATCAAGATCACTTTTCATTAGATAAACTAAGTAAAGTACGCATGTAGATAAAACCTAGATTTAGGTACTAATTCGATAATCTATTTTACATTTACAAAGATGTTCGAATACATTATAAAAAAGTTAAAAATTTTTTGTTTGATGCAAAAGATCTATGCGATGCAGGGGGTGTCTTATACTCGGCGTTTTCCAATTTCTGTGAAAAAGGTACAACATTTATTTGCAGATATTTTTCACGGAATCACCCTACCCCGGCCCCAAAATCGATCGAAAAAACTACGCCCCCCTTTTCGTCACCGAGTCAAAACCTAAGTACACGGACATTAGGGAAAATTTAAATCAAATCCAGCTTTTGGTGAAAAAATTTCACCTCTTTTTTGGAAATTATATAAATATAATATGTAATTTTTTACACGTCGCGTGGTACGTGGCAGTATAGAAATCATTCCATTTTTATGTTGTGTTGTGATTGAAAAATCATACGAGTACGAGACATTTGACGACTCTAATTGTATCTGATTTCATATTCTTACTCAGAAGTTTGACGTACCTATGCGAATTCGGCACTAATATTGCCAACGTTGCGTTGCATTAAGGCTGTACTTTAGCTTCCAAAAATCGCAGAAAATAGGTAATTGTTGATTTTTATTCAGAAATATTTGGTTGCAATTTTTCTTTCTTAAAACAAAAGTTTTTGTTGTAATGATAACAAGAAAACTGATTCGTTCAAAGGAACGAAAAATACAAAATTTTTTTTCCAAATTTGAAATTACAGCTGATGGTCAAAAATTGTGCGTGCGCAATGCTGTGTTGATCACCTCACTACCACAGGAACACTTCATTCCGTAATATACGAGGCGTAGTTGTCAAGTTTACATTCCATTCTATCGGGTCTAATATTTTATTTATTCTTGAGTTTACGAATTTCTGAGAGATAGCGTAACAAGAATTTTTCATCGTGATTTTTTTTCGATCGAATGCGTGCATTTTGATTAATTTTTTTATGTTGACTTTTGAAGTCAATTTTCTGAGTAAAGGAAGGGTTCTACGAAAAAAAGAAATAGAACTTAAATTGTAGAGCATAAATTTTTTTTCCGTAGAGTTCAATAAATTTTTTCTTGAAAGCGAAACTTTCGAGATATTTCAGCCAAAAGTTCAAAGTTCAACTTTTATATTTTTTAAAAAATCTCCAAAATTAAACTTTTTGAAGTATAACTAACTGGACTTTACTGATAGCAAATTTCACGCTCTACAATTTTATGTTCTATTAATTTTTTTTGCGCAGGCTTAATTTTCTCAGAAAATAAATTTTTATAATGAACCCTATAATTTCAACATTTCAATTATTATGGTAGCAATCCCTAAAGTTGATTTTATGAGCACAGGAAGGGTCCTACAAATATCTTGTGGTAAAAATTTTGGCCCCACCCCTTTCCTACTCCTTGTTCTGGGGTAAAACGTTACTTTTTTCAACCTTTCTATTGAGAATTTTGATCTTTCTTCGAATATCCATATCCCAATCAGCAGGCGAAAGTACATTATAAATGAAGCCAGAGGCGTGACAAAGCAATGTATTCTGGGGGTACCTCAAATTTCCCCAATTTCCCGGAAAATCCTCGACTATTTTTCTGATTTTTTCCAAAAATCCCAACTAATTTTCATAAAAATTTTCCAGTTTTTTAAAATTTTTTTCCAGATTTTCCAACTTTTTAAAATTTTTTCAATTTTAAATTTAGTGAAGATTTGTTAATGAATTTAATCTCGTTGATTTTTTCTGGGAAGGGGGGATTCAAGTGCATTATTAAAAATAAGAGGTACGAAAAAATACGAAAAAAAAACATGAAAAGTAAGACAAAAAGGTACGAAATTTTGTTTTCCTCGAGTAGTAGACACCCTGCACTCCACCCCCTCAAAAAGTCAAACTTTGGCATGTTTTACTGTTTTCGACATAATTTTGAAAAATTTAATTCGTAATAAGTAAGTACCTATACAAAAACTGGTGGAGAAGTGAACGATGGTAATACATTTCTTCTGCTCGAGATACAAATGCCTATCTACGATAAAAATCGTTTAATGGGAACTTTTACTTTGCTGAAATTTACAGAAAGTTGAATTTGTACGTTGAAATTAAATTTTCAACGTTTTTTCCAAAACGTAATTTTCCAGTTTTTCCAAGATGAATTTAGTTCCACTCCGATTTGCGATACCCCCCCCCCTCGACAATGTCCCTTGATGTAAAAAAAATTCCGAGAAAATTTTTGATCCTCACGTTCCTCCCTTTGGCACAAAATTTAGTTTCGTAGCATAATTTTTTCATTCATTTTGATGCACTCCTTCACTAAGTTTTGCCTTTTGCTAGCAAAGGTTCGGCTACTTTCTGAAAATATCCCCAAAAACGTGTTTTTTTTTTAAACGTAAATTCACTTCACATAATTCACTTTTTGAGATTTCCTTAAGCTACCGGCAAAAAATTTCGCAAAATTGCACTCAAAAATGTTATTTTAGCAAATATTCCAAATTAAGATTTTTCAAACCTTCATCTTTTTGTACTGAAGTACGATCCCCGATAAACATCCATTTTCTGATTGTTCTACATCAAGACTCAAAATTCACTTTTTCATACTAATACCTGTAATACACATCATTACACCTCTTTCTATTGAATGCAAAAGTAAGTCTTTACTGGCAACCAACGAGTGAACATGTAACTGTGAGAAAAAGTAACTTTTTACTCCCTAGGGAGGTAAAGTGACGCTCATTATGTGTTTGTTTACGTACATTTTCTACGTTGCGCATGCGCTATCCCATTTTCAGTACTGATAACGTTATACTTCACTTTTCTTTCGTCTTATGGTTACCATTAAAGACTACTTTTTTATTCAATAAAAAAAGGTGTAATGATACGTATTACAGGTATATAGTATGAAAAATAGCATATGCAACTCGCAAAAAAGTGCTCGATAATAAAAACGTGTGCTTACAGCTCTCGCCTTCGGCTCGCGCTGTAATTCCGCACACGTTTATAATCTCGCACTTTTCTACGCTTGTTGCATAATATACTATTTCACTGATTTTTCATGACCAAAAAAGTGAATTTCAAAACTTCAAGTAAAACGATCGCGAAACAGGTGTTTATAGGGATATTTTAGCCTGATAAACACAATCCATGAGGAGCTTGGTATCAAAGTGAGACAAACGCCACAAAAAAATCTATGTTTTTCATTACAAAAATTCCCAAGGAGAAAAAAATTGAGATATTTGGCGAATTTTAGTGGTAATACTAACAAAACTATGAAAAATAAATATGTATCCTCCCCTCCTACTTTTTTCAGTTCCAAATGGCGTTTGTCTCACTTTGATATCAAGCTCTTCATTTTCAGTAATTTTTTATTTTTCCGATTTGAAATATCTGCTAAAACATCAACATGTAGTTCAAAAAAAACAATCAAAACGAAATATGTACTTACACTAGGAAAATTCTGCATAACAAATCGAATTTTTAAATAATTTTCTCAGTTTGGTCATTCTCTGTTTTTCACGTTCGAAAACTTCAAATGACCAAAAAATGTAAAAGAAAGTATACCCAAATTTATGAAAAAATATCTAATTGCAATACCACCGAGACGTTTAACTAAATTTCTTACATTTTTCAAGAAAACTAAGTACAGATAAATTCTATCAAATTACACCATTTCTAAGTTCTCACTTTACGACATTTTCGAATTTTGAGGTAGGTACATAATTAGTTTGTAGCTCATATGTATACAGCATATTAGGCGATACATTATTATAGCACTGTTTATTTCATTTCATTATTAACATTAGTTATTCATAAATAAATATAATTTCCGAATTTCGACTGTAAAAACATTTTGCGTCTACATTGAAAAATTTGTTGCAATTCATATCGATGAAGACAGTGAAAACTACTGTTAAAAGGCTAAAATAATGGTTCTTTCCATCCTTAAATCCAATTTTTATGAAAACTATTGACACGCCCCCTATATTGAAAATGGTTCAACTAAAAAATGTAAACAAAAGAAAATTTCTCATACGCCACTATCAATATCAGTACGTAATTGTACATTTTTAAAATACTGATTTCTCTGTTAATAATGAATAAATCTGTTTCAAATTTTGTACATAGCTTTATAAGATCATTGTGAAGTCTGCATTGAAGCCCTTTCTTTTCACAAACTACTTTCCAACTGCATGATATTTGAGTGAAAGTGACATAAATTTGCCAACATCAGAATAATATAGTAAATTCAGGTAATTGATTATTCGAAAAATAGCATCAAAGCAGAATAGCTTTAACCTTTCTGAACAACTTAATCCAAAAATGAAATAAATCCGTTCATTCAGTTCCGTAAAATACGTTTGCAAAAATTCGCTGTTTTTACCTATTCATTTTATACTCATTTACCTACTAAAGTACAGCCTTAACTCAAAATAGGAAGAGGTGCACTAAAGTTCAGGTCCCTCGGATATGATTTTATATCGTTTTTAATGCCAGATATTATGACGAATCTTATTTTATGCGAATAAATTTTTTTTGTTGCTATACCAAAGTATACCTACCTAATACTTACCTATGAGTAAAATACTTATTAAAAAATACCCGTTTTTATTGTTTAGAACGTCAGTTACAATTTTTTGACGAACTTTCACCACTTCAAATATTTCAAAAATTTGATGGTATAGGTACTTATGGAGTCACCAAAAAAGTACCAATTTTTTTCAATTATACTGCGTCATTTAGCCTACTCTCTCAATTGAAAAATCACGAGGGAAAAAGTCAGAATTCCACCGCAGACAAATCAGTGAAAATATCGCTGAAATTTTGGTTAATTTTCACTGATTTTTCAACGAATTTCACTGATTTACTTGTGGTGTAAGTCAGACTTTTTTCAGTGACATTTTCACCAACTGTAAATTAAAAAGTGAACAGCAAGTAGATAGAGTATTCATCTTCTCGTTTATTATGCGAAAATTTTCATTTTAGGCAAGCATAGCTAAAAAGTAATACCAAAAGCGAGTGCAAAAATTTTGAAGAATATTTGGGTACCTACTAAAAATCGTGAATTCTTGCTCAATTTTCTTTTAAAAAGTTAATGTTTTGAACGAAAAGTAACCAATAGCAAATTTTAAAGAGAAAACGAGAAAAGGTAACTGAAAGTAATTTTTCTCGAAAAAAGTAACAAAGTTATGTCAAAAGTAACTGAGTAAGATGCATGAATTTTGCTTAACATAGAACTAGACTTACTAGACTAGACTAGAAGCTAATTTTTAGTTGAAAAAGAAATATGTGAAAGGCAGGTACTTACTTTATTCAGTCGTGAAATACTTAAACCCAACCCGTTCTACAATACATACAAAAAAAAAAAAAGGATGAAGGTAAATTGAACCGTTTCATACAACGATTTCAATTTAAGGTAAAATACCAATTATGGGTCACTTTTTTTGAAAATGCCATAGAATTGTCAGATATGGACCAAAGTTGCTGTTTTTTTTAAAATGAAGTTCGAACCTTCTATTTTAAAGTACGGGGGCTGAATTTTTCCCAAAAAAGTTTTACATATTTCGTTTTGCCCCTTGAAAACATGTCCTCAAAAGTGCTGTTTTTGAAACTCTACCAATAACGGGTCTTGGAATAATGTTTTCAAAAATTTTTTTTTTTCTGCTTTGATGAAATTTTTATGATCAGAAGGACCATCTTCAACTATTCCGACCATCAGATCTCCCAAAAACGCAAGTTGAAAAACTACCAATTATGGGCCGGCCCGTAATTGGTAGATTTTTAATAGAAATTCAATTGCAAAAAACAGATTTTGAATACCAATTACGGGTCAAACCAATTACGGGTCGGATAAAATTTTCAGGGTGACGAAAAAT
This sequence comes from Pseudococcus viburni, assembly GCA_033439095.1. Taxonomy (NCBI): domain Eukaryota; kingdom Metazoa; phylum Arthropoda; class Insecta; order Hemiptera; family Pseudococcidae; genus Pseudococcus; species Pseudococcus viburni. The sequence goes on from JAVBJF010000016.1 coordinate 2,180,007, forward strand.
TCTTAAAATATACACTTTGACTAACATAAAGACCCAACCCCCAGTTAGAATAGATGAAATTTATCGAAATGATCACACTTTAAAGGCATGAATTTGGCACTTTTTTCATTCGCCCACAAAACAAATCAAAAATACGAAAATTGGTTTGAACCCGCTAAAAAATAGTTGCTAGTACTTATCTTGATCCAATAAAACCGGCCTTGTTGAGAATGGTTGATATTATTTAATTTTACACGACTTTTATTCAGACACAAACTTCATAAAAACGTAATTTTCGTACAAAAAAAACACACTTTCAGAAAAACGATTTTTTCATGAACTTGATGCAACGGAAAGTGCTCCGAGGTTATTATCATTTAGATAGAGAAGACTCCGCTCTACCAGACATGGGATCTAGTGATATCGGCTCAAAGTTGCGGCCCGTAATTGGTACCCTGACCCGTAATTGGTATTTTACCTTATCTCTCATCCCAGATAAAGCAGGAGATAGATATCTATTTCATATTTGATAACATCGACTATCATGTTATAGGTTATAGTACATACCTTACTACATTCCTTTTGAAGTTTTGTGGAACATTAAATATACAATTCTGATGAAATCTTCCTACATATTTACGCAATGCTACTACTCATTGGTAAGTATTTGCCAGCTGATTGTATCCTGAGCTCCTTCAACTGCCATGTTTGAGTTGCGACTTAATTGTCATTTAAAATCGCACACAAGTGGTTCTTGAGTCACTTTTTAAATCGCATAGTCAATCCAGTCACTAATGTTTTTCCAAGCTTCAGAGGTACAGTAGAACCTCGATTATCCGATTATAATTGAAACGGGGAAACATCGGATATGCAAAAAAGTCGGACAAATCTAAAAGTTCAGTTTTTTCAGAAAAAATGTTATAAATGAGTACATACTTGAAAATTTTTAAAACTTTTGTTGGCATGCATGAACTTTCAAATAAGATATAAAAACATGGATTTAAAAAAAAAAACAACTTCCCAACAAAAAATTCAGAAAAATATTAAATTAGAATTCTCAAAAATCGAAAAGGAATTATGTACTTAGGTACCTATGCATACACAGTATTATCGTAGAGTGATAATTTATTCAGGGGTGTAGTCAGACGTATTTTCATAATACAGATTTGAGCAAAGAAAAATTGACGAAATGTAGGATTTTCGGAACAAGCAATCAATTAAGAATTGTTCGACCGTTATATCATGGCAGGTTTGTATTTGTGTAAAACTAACAACACTCACTCTGTTTCAATGATCCTTAAAAAAAACATCAAATTTAAAAAAAAAAAATAAACAAACGAATGAATCGACCCCCTAATGTTAAAACCGTCTAAGTGCCACTTTTTTCAAAATTGAGGTTTTTATAATTTTGAATTCAGCGAATCAAGCTGCATCGATTAAAATATAAAAAACGTAACTTGAAGTAATTTAAACCCTAAAAAAAAAGAGTTTAAAATTTGCAAAGTCCATAAGCGCAAAGCAAATTTTGTTACGTTTTTCAGCTCTCCTGTAAAAAACGAAAAATGGCACTTAGACGGTTTTAACATTAGGGGGTCGGAATATTGTTTTTGGTTGATTAGAGCCTTTGACTATACATACATGGACTGAGCCTGGCAACACTTTTTATCACGATTCTGCACGCAAACATCATTCTAAGGTCCAAATCGGGATTCTTTTTTTAAATGTTTCCCATCATTATTTTCATTCGGTAAAAATTTAAAACAACTCAAAAACTCAATAGCTTTCGAAGAAATCATACATTTTTTTGATTAGATTGTAAAAACTGCACAATAAAAGTGTAATGTCCAAGGTCCAGATCGGGATGCATAAGAACATATGTAAATGATGTTCACTTTTCGCTTCCCGTGGCCAGGCTCAGTCCATGTATATAAAGTCAATGATTAGAGCTCTTACAAAACGCTGCAGCCGTCTATTTCTATTCAATTTTGGAAGGAAGAGAATTAAAATTTGAGAAGCCCTTAATGAAAATTTCTGAAGTTTTGCTATGTTCACACAAATACAAACCTGCCATGATATAATAACGGTCGAACAATATTCATTTTTCAAATCTGAATCAGTCAAATTTGATGAGAAATTGTATTTCTAATGAAATGGGCATTTTATGAGAAATCTGTGATTTTTGACTGAAATATCAGTGAATTAATCATTAATTTTTCATGAAATTTATTTTACCCACTCAAAAAAACAGGAATTTCACATAATTTATCTGATGCAGATTGTTCATAATTTTTATAGTTGAAAGACAGAAAATAATGCATTTTGTGACATTTTCAAGCTGTTTGTCGAGCTGAAAAAGAGCTAAATCTAAAAGAAGTCGGAAGTATTATCCGACTTTTGAAAGTCAGATAATCGAGTAAAATCGGATAGAATTTTATGCTCGGATAATCGGTGGTCGGATAATCGAGGTTCTACTGTACTTGAAAAGCTCGTAAAAATGTTAAAAACTTCGAGTTATGGCTGTAAGCGAGACCTATCATTTAAAATTCCTGGAAGCATACCATTGAAGTATCTTCTAACCAATTTAGATTACGAAAAGTGCCTACGTGATTTTTTACTTAATTCGCAGCGTATTTAAACAGATAAGTAGATAAGCAGATATTCAATATCTTTTTTTGAAATATTAATGAGCTGAAGATTGAGAATTCATTTAAATTTATCTAGCACATGATAGTCGACAAATGATGATAGTTCGATAAACCATCTTTAAAGTCGATTGATTTTTGTGATCAAGAGGAAATACCTCGTTGGAATTTGGATTATCTGCTTTAAAGATTCGTTGAAATTATTACAAAAAATACTTAATTTATTCAACTAAAATATGAAGGGCTCTCGTTTGAAGTAGGTGTAGGTACCGTAATCAAAAGTTAATAATAGTCTGAAGAAAAGATCAAACCCAGAGCAAGAGAAATGTTATAGGAAAACCCTTCGCATCATCACTATCCGTACGGATATTCAGTAAATCTTCGCTTGAAAATTTGACAAAGTTTCATTAATTTCGTTACTTGATATGCATATTTGACAAAGTTTATAGTATCATTTGCCAAAGGGTATTGTAGAATAAGAGGGTCGAATCTGCCCTTGAAAGCTTTTCGAACGATTCTGTAGGATAAGGGGTTCGAATCTGCCATCGAAAGCTTTTCGAACGATTCCAAGGCCAAAATTTCGCCTCGATGTCTTCATTACAGGAAGCACTCGTATAAACCTACACTAACAGTCAAGATTGAAAAAAATCGGCTGAGTTAAACCTGAATAAGAAATGAAAACTCTTTTTGAATGATTTATCGATTATTATCAAAAAAAAACCACTCGGAGTTGGGGTTTAAACTTTTAGGGATTGATTTAACTGGATGGTATCTACCTATCTACATACAACTCAAATGTCGTTCCGATATTACAATACTTAGGATTTTTTATTGTTTGAAAATTGAACAGCCTTATGATTTTTATGGATTTTGATGATTTTCAAAAATTTCTAGATTTGTGTCGTTTTCGACTAATTCGAGGTCGCTGATTCCGAATCTGGAGACCGTTTTCGTCGCCGAGCCTTTGTTGTCGATTTACGGCCTTTTATTCGCAAAAGTTGCCTTTTTTTACTGAAAAATCACCATTGATTAAAATCGACGAAAATGCAAAAAACGAGTACATTTTCGGAATCCTTTCGTCGAGACGAATCGAATGGTATATTCACATTTAAATTTTGGCCTTTTTTTCGCAAAAGTTGCATTTTTATTACCGAAAAAAGGCCATAACTCGACAACAAAAGGCTCGGCGACGAAAACGGTAGCCAGATTCGGAATCAGCGACCTCGAATTAGTCGAAAACGGCACAAATATCGAATTTTCTGAAAATCATCAATTTTCGAAAAAAAGCATGAACTATAGCCATAATGATTTTTATGGATTATGATGATTTTCAAAAATTTCGAGATTTGTGTCGTTGTCGACTAATTCGAGGTCGCTGATTCCGAATCTGGAGACCGTTTTCGTCGCCGAGCGTTTGTTGTCGAGTTACCGCCATTTTTTACTGAAAAATCACCATAACATTGATTAAAATCGACGAAAATGCAAAAACTATCTCATTTTCGGAATCCTTTCGTCGCATAGCTTCGAAAGGGGGGGGGGGTCAAAATTTTCCCCAGAATTTTTTTACATCATGGGACACCATCTGAGGGCATTAGATCAAAAATCGGGCCTGGGGCCAAATTCACCCCTTACCCAGCCTGACCCTTTGATAGTTTCTCACTTGCCTTGATTATTATTATAGATACTTGAAATAGAGATGTAAAGCTTGCAGTCTTTGGAGGCGAAGCTTTTTCCTGGTTAGCTAGGGGTAGCGTAGCTTTTGGTGCGTCATTGTTGCTACGATTTTTCTCTCGCCGAGGATTCTTTTTTTCAAAACGATCGGAGCTGTCATCTGTCGCGATGGTCTCGTAAGCAAAACACTTGTTTGATAAGAACGTGAGCATAGGCTCAAGCGACGGGTACGTGGAATAATCGACGACACTGTTCTCCCAGTCTTCGCGAAGCTTATCTGGAAGTTTCCGGCCAACTATATACGTGATGAGCGGAGACATTTTTGCTGTGTCGATGCCACACGTCTTCAAGCCACGTTCAATCGCCTGTATCTGGTCTATTGATTTACGAAGGGAATTCGGGGTGACCATAGGAAAGTTAAGTAATTCGCGAAAATTCTCAGCGATGATTGCACGCTTGTTAAAGTAACGTTTTTTCACGTATCCAAGTGCTAATTGGTACATACCTTCGGTCAATGGGTAATCAGAAAGTAGATTTTCCGCATCCCAACCATCACAGTTTTCAAGTAGTAGAGCTTTTGAATATCACCGAGGCCTTCATGCGAATCAACAATAGCGGTGAATAACGACTGCCAATTTGTGTAATTTTTCTGCTACGGTGTCTTTGTGTTTCTTGAGGGAATGAAGGACCATTCGTTTTGCCCGCTCAAGGTCAGCTTTGGTGTCAACTTTAGCCTCTTCGTCAGACATGTCGAAGTGACACCTTTAACGATAGAAAATTAAACTTCACTTTATACTACGCGAATAAATACCAAAATTCTTAGCATCCGGCCCAAGAAGACCAAATGTATGGAGGATGCCGCATTGTTAGCTAAACCGAAGTACACATAATAATGTAAGACGACTTGATAGAAAAATGGACTGTAATAAACTGAATAAAATGTACAATACAAACTAGAATACGACTCGTATACGTACGAAGTACATTAACGAGATAAAAACAACTTGGACATGCGCAGATGCGATAAGAAAATACAATAACCGAATGTAACGCATCGACGTTATATTAATATGGACTGCTACTTCAATGGGGATTTTGGTGATTCGTTTGAAACATGAATACGGGATGAATTTTGCAAACACGTGATGCGCACGCAGGATTTTGTGGATTCCTCTTACCGCTGTGCCTTCAGATATGTATCTCGTAGTTCCAGTATTCGCCGTGTGTCAGCAGTGTCTCGCACCAACACAATAACATTCCATGTATTTTGTGCATGGGCAGAATGATTCTTGCAAAATTCATCCCGTATTCATGTCTCAAATTCTCCCATTTGAAGTAGCAGTCCATATTAATGTAACGTCGATGATGTAACGTACATAGGTATTAGGTACACTACAATTACAATAGGTACATGAAAACGAATAAAAATCCATACAAGGTAACTCGTACAATATTGGTGACCTATTATATTTGATTGATCAAAGAAGGATTTTCCAAAATTCGCAACTTTGTGTTCAAATTTATATTTTTGTCAGAAAATTAAATTTTTTCCAGAAAAATTATCAGCCAAAAAATATGAATTTGACACCAAATTGGTTACCGTGATTATAAGTGCTGGAGTTCTTGTGAACCATTTTTATGAGTTTTTCTCCTGCACCTGCACTGAAAAATTACAAAATTTTCTGGAGGCTCCAAATAGTCTTGAAACCGCTTCCATTCGATTCGGGAGGTCAGAAATAGGGCATAAACTAAATTTCACTTTTTTTCATTGATTATATCAAATTTTCATACTTTGCAGGGCGATAAGGTAATTTTGAAATTTTGAAAAATCGTCAAAATTTGAGAAATGAACTTCAGCATCTGAAATTTTGGATATGGGGTTCTTTTATGGTTTAATTTCGATTTATTTTTGTTTGAACTCAAAATTTTACTTTCAGATGGGATTTTCCCTTTTAAGAGAAAATTACTACCAAATTCGTTTTCTACCCCCTTAAAAATACAGATCTTGATGCATCACTCAAAAAAATTGAGAAATTCAAATTTTTCCAAATTTCCCCTTCCTTTACCTGAACTCTCCATCTTCAAAACAAAAATATTGCCAAATTTGGATTCTACACTCTCGAAAACATAGATTTTGATGTAGGTATCACTTGAAAAAATTGTGATATTCAAATTTTTCCAACTATTCCCTCCACTCCATCCCACTCTCACTCCTTGTCCTTTAAAGAAAAATATTGCCAAATTCGTATTCTACACCCTAAAAAATACAGACTCTGATATATCACTCAGGGAAACTGAAAATTTCAATTTTTCTGGTCTTTCCCCTCTCCACTCCAATCATTCGTTCCTAAGAGAAAATTATTGCCAAATTAGTATTCTACACCTTCAAGAACATAGATTTTGATATATCACTTTAAAAAAATTTCAAAATTCAAATTTTTCCAAGTCCCCTCACCCAACCTCTACTAAAACCCTTCATCCATTGGAGAAAAATGTTGTAAATTTTGTACCTATGCATTATACGCCCTTGAAAGCATAGATTTTGATATATTATTCCTCAAAAAACCCTGCAGATTGACTTCACTTTTCTTTTTAAATTATAAATATTGAGTCTTCAGACCCGAAAAATGAAATATAAAATCGCTGAATTTGCCCTAAAATTTTATTTTTGCTATAATATAATAGAAAAGTGAAAAATATTCCCAATTTTATCAAAATTGAAAAAAAAAAATTTGACTGACATTAAGTCTAAATATTACTTTTAATACATACTCTTCCACCTGACATGGTAGCGGCCAACGACGCCAAGGTTACACCTTAGGGCAAAGTAACCCCGTGTTACGGTACCAAGGTATCTATTAATTTTTTAAAAGAAAAAACTATAAATAACCTCGACGATCGAATATTTAGACACAAAAGTATTTTCAGACATAATTTTTCTTAAGCAATAGGAATTCCTTCAATCAAATTTTTAAAATTTCCGAAATTGTAAAATATGTAGTTTGTGATTGTCAACATACAAAATAATTCGAATTCCTTAGAACTACATATCAACTTCTATACCTATTTTCAAAAAAAATTGACGTTGATTAAATTTTGGATCTTGATTTTTGTTTTTTGAAAAAAATTGACTCAAATATAAAAGAAGGGATGACTAAATGGAACGTTTTCCGCCAAAATTTTCCTTTTTTGGTCAAATTTTCAACTTTCTCATTTGAGCCAAATTTTACAACTTTTTCTACTGGCGTTGTGTCTGGGAGATGGGAGGGGGAGAGTTATCCCCCTTATTAGCTACATTGAAAAATCTGTTTTTTTAAAACTGAAAATTTTAAGCAGTTTCAATTGGGTTTTTAAAATCCCACGTATTCTTGTGACAAATATTCAATTTTTCTACGCACGTAAAATAATTAAGGTTTCGATGTTTAATTACATATTATTGCAGTCCAATTTAAAACACCAAAGTGTTCCTAGTTCAATTTTTTCTGTCCCCCTATTTGGAAATTTTGCTACGTAAATGCGATTCGCAAAACGAACATAAGCGCTCCCGGGGGGGGGGGGGCGTGGCTCAGCGGGCTCGAGCCTCTCCCTTAAACTCGGCAAAGCAATTTTTTTATCATAAAAATGTAAAAAATAGTATGATTTTTGAAAAACTTTTTGCCCTCGCTTCGCTCCGGCAGTGTTGTAGTACCTATTTCTTGAGTAAATATACCACTCTCTAAATTTGAATAAATTGAATTTGCAGAAATTTTTTCTTTTTTATCATTAAAATGATTTTCATTGAAAATAGGTGATTTTCACTGATTTTTCGGTCAAAAATTACTAATTTCTCAGTCAATGCTTTATTTATCAAAAAAAATCAGTGGTTTTGACTAAAAAAATTCAGAAAATATTGTCATTTTTCAATTTTTCAATTTTTCTTCCCTCAAATCTGTAGTATGTATTATCTGCCTACTGAAAATATCCTAATCACTCCAATCCCACTGAAATAACAGGTTACTTGATTTTTTCATTGAATTTTGACACCCCCCCATTTTTCTCGAAATCTGAGCCCATCCCTTACATAATTTCTGGGTGCGCTTATGAAAACGAAGTTTAACTTTCTTGATCCATCCTAATAGTCTATATTCTATACCCCAAAAACGTTCAAGTAAACTTTTTTTCGTGCGAAGTACGAAGTTTTGCGCTTAAAATGAACTCACGGATGCGGAGGCCCGAAAAATGCAATGTTCCCAAACCCACCACCCTGCAGCTTCGAGTAGGGAGGGGGGCTGCGCAAGTCAAAATTTTGTTCCCGTGAATACTTTTTGCGAGTGTGGGAACATTGCATTTTTAGTATGCACACATACCACTGATGAAAAATAAAAAGTACCAACCCCCTTCTACAAATTTTCCACAATGAGATTATCGCATATTTCCTGTCAATATGCGGTACCTATACTTGCATGTAGCAGCTACAACGGACGTGACTTTCTTATGCATAAAAATTTTTCAATCAAAATTGCAATAGTTTGTTTTCAGTGGCCAGTAACCGTACCGAAGTCCGAACATTGCGGAGGGGGGGATCTCAGAATTTCTGACTCTAGTTTTGAAAAATTGTAAAAATCAACTTATTCAGACTTACTAATTATTGGAGCATTAAAAAAAATTAGAATCAAAAAAATTGAAAAAATTTAAGAGTTTGAAAAAATTTGAACTCACCATTCTGAACTTGGATCGTCGAAATGATTTAACAGCTAATGATTTTAATTTGATAAAAATCAAGATATCTTTAAATTTGCAATCTGCAAGTTTTCAACTCTTCTAATATGAGTGATATTCAATTTCAAGGTCAATGGGTCATAGAGATGTAGAAAGTCTATTAGAACTCTTCGAGGGGATGATCCGAAAGAATCCAAAAATTCAGAAATGGCATTATTTCGATGACCCCCAGCTCCCATTCCATGTTATCACATCCAGATCATCTCAATTTGCATCTCATTCATCGTATCATTTTATCATAAATTGATAGGTAAATATTTATTGTTCCATTCAATACTTCATTCATAATTCACATTACGCACTGACACAGCTGCCCCACAATGATCATTTCGATGCTTCCGTTGCCTAAATAATGTAATTTTGTACAAATTTATTGCCTATTTCATGCAATAGGCAAGAATTACGCCTTACTTTTGCCTAATGCATGAAATCGGCAACGAGCTGTCGATTTCATGAATTAGACAATTACATCGATTAGGCGTAACATATCTATTACTTACTGTACCCTTTTTTCAGTGTACTAAAAAGCAATCTCTGCCCGATACCTGTTCAAGTGAAGGGGGCACCCTTTGACTCCCAATCAAAAAATTTTCGCCAATCCTGTCTCAATAATCAACACCCGAGTAAATTGGAAACCGTTTGCAACACCGATAAAAAAATATTAAACCAAATATACATTTACATATGTCATACTTACATTAAAAGAGCATGTCGCACGCGGTAAGTAAATTTAAAAACGATAAATGACTCGGTTTAATGGCGACAAAATAGACCACGTGGTAAGGCGAGGGTTACGAGAGAGATCGGAAATAACATCAACGGCTTATTAGATTTACTGGTGCAGTAGCGACCGCCAAAGCCGCCGAATGTGCGGCATAACGCGACCCCGACGACGCTGACGCTTGCTCGCAAAAGCGTAAAGAATTACTCGCCGCACCGCCGCTTGATTGTCATAACGATTTTATTACCTTATAAATAAAGAGGGTGCCAACATTGGCGAAATTAGAGGCCATATAACTTAACAATGCTTTACAAACACTCAAACTTTCATCGCTTAATCGTTTTGATTTAATTATTGTATTTGATGTCGCGTCGAGTAATTTTAAAGTATCTTAGGTTTGCGTCCTCCAAGAGACCGAGATGGCGCTGAAGAGGGAGAACTGGAAGGGTAAGGGGAGGATGTAGGCGCGAGAAAGTACGACGACGGTTCCAGCTCCAGCTAATACTCTTGTTATTTGTTTTTACGAAAGCTCTGCGTCTCATAAGTTACATATAAGTATGGTACCTTTACCTCCACCTAGTCACCTAGCTACTAAATGTGTAACGTATATAACCCATAACTGTAGGTATAAGGTTTCTGATACGACGGCTCGCATGTGTGAGCTTTTTTTATACCACACTTCCAAGATTAATGCGTGTTTAAGCCCCGTTTTTTTTCTTTTTTTTTATTATATTGCATAAGAAAAAACAACAAGAAAAACAACAATATTGTTAGGACGCGACGAAGAGCAACGCGGTGCGGTATTTTACAGCCAAGGTAAGCAAAGCAACCATCCCTCTTTGTGCCAGTGTTGGTATAACATTTGCCCCCGGTATGGTACACGGGCGATGGCGGGCGGCCGTATTATGTAATAAAGCTCTACTTGAAAGTTTGGAATTTCTTATCGCGCTTTATTTCTTTACCGTTTTCTATTCCAACTCCGAAAGCCTTTAATGACTTTATTTCGCAAGTTTTTCCGCTAATGTAGCACTTTAAAAAGATGGTTGTACGATGTATCATCATTTAAAATGGAGCGTATCGCGTTCTCAAACGATGGCAACTGTTACGGCAATTAAATGCTCCTGCTCTGGCTTCGCGCCGCATCACGCTTTACCGTGAATTTTTTCACTCTGCCCCCCTCCCCCTGTATCAGTATACATGAGGACGCATGTAGCTAACTTGACTGATCGCGACTACCTCGAGAATCAGTGACGCACCGATAGGGGGGAGGGGGGAGCTTCCCCCCTGAGGAAATTTTTTACTTGTGAGTTGGGAAAATTGAACATTTCAACACATCAGTTGGGAAAATTGGACAGTTGGGATTAATTTTTTTGATGAAAAATAGTAAATAAAATAGTTATTTCAAAAGTTGGAAATTGACAAAATTTTCACTTGTTCCAACTCAATATTGGTAATTTTCCCAACTCGAAAATGGTAATTTTCCCAACTCGAAAATGGTAAATTTCCCAACTCAAAATTGGTGATTTTCCCAATTCAAAATTGGTAACTCGAATCAAACACTAGGGCAACGTATTCGGAATAAATGAAATACCATAGATCGGTCACTGTCTGTATTAATCAATAAATAACAACTTCTTAATTAATTACCGAATACTACGCGAATTATAAGCAAAACACATTTTGAGCAATTACAAATTATTGGCAATTATCACGTTATTAAGCACAATGGTATTTTAGGCATCAGAGCGTTATTGGCAGTTGATTATTCACGCTTACGCGTCGCAGGAGTATTAGAATGTAGCGTTATCTAGGTACTGACGTTTCAATGTTGGCGAGATGTAGAATTCGCCGTAGGTACGAGTATATGAGTCAGTGTCGCCTGCATAATGGCGCAAAATGTAAGTACCACTCAGTGGTTTGGCCATAATGTTCCGTTACACTATGCCCCAAGACAATATCCGGCAGCATGAAGGGATCGGCGAATCCTCCAATAACGGAACAATTTCGCGCCACATCCTAAGGGGTGTATCGCTATCTGCCCCTTCGACGATAACTCCATGCTTCATAGCGTTATACCAGTCCAAGTAAAAAGAGTTCGATCTGTCATTTGCTCTGGTACTTTTTGAATCGTAATATTCAGTTAGCCAGTTGTGTGATGCGCGCGCAGCGTGCCGCCTCCTTCTTGTTCGATGCCGCCTCGCTTGGCTCGTTTTGCTGCTACAGTTATTACGGATTTACAGTGTTATTTCGAAAATCGCCTGTTCTGATGGAATGAATCGATTTGCCCGAGCGTTATTCTTGCGTAAAATATGGTAATTACGTTGAGAATCCGAATCTTGATTTTTCTCAATTACGCAAGCACTGCGGGACCCCCTCCAATAGGGAAGTAAATGGTAATGGACCATTTTAGCGTGAAAAAATGACGCTTTTATTGCCGGAGAATGTACCAGGACACCAAATTCACCATGGTGTCAGTGAGTTTTGACTGTTTCTTCATCTTATCCACGGCTGTTTCGTCATAGTTCACCTCCTTCGTAACCCTTCCGCTTCTAGTTACATAGGATGGAGCCGATTGAGCTGATGGTTGGTGATTCAGCGGTATAGCGTTAGTAACTCCACTGGTGCCAGGTGTGGCTTGCTCAACCGGGTTATAAACGACTATTCTGACGTCAGTATAGGCAAAAACTTCGTCAATCAGTCCTTTTACATTAGTCCAGTTCAACTGGTCGAGTCCGCAACCGATGCGAGGTATCGCTAGTTTTTTCAGGTTACGTCTTGTACATCCTTCTCGAAGTTGGATCAGCGATGTTTTTAGCGTGTCCAACGTTGGTTTACCGTAACTGTGTTGCTTTGTTACAAGGTAGAAAATGAAGCGATCATCCTTTTTTAACACAGCTACTTGCCCCACTTTCTTGCGTTGTTCGATAAGTTCATTGATAGAGCCAAATTTTTCTCTGAACTGAAGGGCAATTCCAGTGTTCATGCGTAGGTCCTTGGAAACACAATGGGCCAACGCGTAATCAGCTGGAGCATCAAAGAGATCGCCGTTTGTTTCTCTTAGCGAATATGCTGACGCTGATGGTATTATGAAGCCAGGATTCTGCTGCGTCATTTCTTGAAACATCTCGTTGCTCAAAATCACCGTGGTCGTTCTTTTCATTTCTTTGGTACCAATTTGGTGATTCTCAGTTGGAATTTGATCAACCAAAATCTCCCGAATGCCCCACTCTTCGTTAGGCTTGATGTTAAACTTCTTTGATGTGTTGGTTATTTTCTCAATGATATTCTCCACATATTGCTTCCAACCGTTATGTGCGTAACCTTCACCAGGGACTTGTATGTTAATCTTTACCCCTAGTTTCTCGCTAATTAACCACATCATCTGTTGTACTGATGATCCATGTGGACAATACGGAGCTGTGGGCGCAGCCTTTATTCCAAATGCCTCTGACACAGTATTCCAGACCTCCGAGGTAAATTGTGCCCCATTTTCTGAGATTATTTCGCGCATTTGCACACACATGTGCAGAATGTCGGTGATTACGTATTCCATACACTCTGCCACTGCTGTGAGGTAGCGCTCACTGGTAGAATCCTTGACGATTTGTTCAACATTATCATGTTTCACCGTGCAATAGTTCTTCTTCGGTGGTTTCTTGCGCGTACGATCACGGTTCTGCGTATATTTCCAGTGATCGCTGCAGATTTCCTTGATAACATCTGACTTCATTTTTTGCAACGGGTAGTGGCGACGATAATGACTCGACCAATAAAAGCGATCTTCGCGTGGAATTACCTCTTTATGGTCATTGACCTTCAGCTGCTTTCTGTGCGTTTCTTTTCCGTCTACTACTTTAGTTTCAAGCTCCATGAAAAGTAGTGCCGGATTACGCCAAACAGAAACATTCTCAAATGAATAAATAAAATGGTTACCTATTTTAACAGTCGGAAATCAACAAAATTTTCACTTTTTAGTTGGAAAAATTAGTCATTTTCCCAACCTTTTCCAACTGAAAATTGATCATTTTCCCAGCGAAGAATTATTAAACCGTTATGATAAATGCTTTTTTAGAAAAAAAATTATTAATTACCTTGCAATTTAAAAATTTTCACTCGTCAACCAAAAAAATTTTATAGTTGTACTTGTAATTTAAAAGAGATTTTTTCGCACTTTTCTTCAAAATTATTATTTCAATTAATTTCATTATTCTTATTCTCCTTAAAACTTATTTTTGATATTTGAAAATCCAATTTTTCAAAAGCTTTTTTCATTAAAGTTTATTTTTCCAAAACATTATTTTATTGCACATTCAATTTGAGGTTTTCTAAAATTTTCGCCCTCGCTTCGCTCGGGCCAAATCCATCTCCCTATTCTTTACATTGAAATTACAAAATTTTATTGATGTAAAATTATAATTTTTCTTCAAAACTCCACCCTTTCTTCGCTGAAGGCAAATAAACTATTTCGTATGTTTTTTCAACTACAATGACATTGCTTGTAGGTTTAAAAAAAATTGTTTGGAGCACCTAACCAATGAAAAATTTATTCAGATTTCTTATCTCAAAAAGGGTCTTATAGTAATGGGTACTTCAAAAGTTTGCAAAAATGATGAAAACGAGTAAAAAAAAATCAAAAAACCTCGCGACTTGGGGAAAAATCAGTACCTACATGTAAATTTTAAGAAATCAGTCGGGAAAGTTTGAAAAAAATTGGATTGGTTCGCAAATTTGAATTTTACCCCCCCCCCCTCCGGAATTCTGATATCGACTATATGTAGTTGGGAATTTTGAGAATTTGAGTTGGGATTTTCACCTCTTCTCCCCCCCCCCCTGGAAAATGCCTTCGGTAAGTCACTGTCGAGAATGGTAGGTAAGATGAAGAGGGTTCTAATTTGGACAAGCAGACCCCTTTGTACAACAGCAGTCTAGGAAAAATCCAAAACGTTTGATAGGTAGTCAATTTAAGAGACTCGCGACAGGAAGTTGAAAGTTTAAGGAATTTTGGCGCGAGTTATTAGATGACTTTTTGTGTGTGTGTGATCAGCAGTATTCAATATACTGTATGTTATCGTTACGCGATAGATGATTAAAAAGAAGGACGTAGAATTAGAAAGAAACACAACTGTTCTCCAGCCTCTACTGTTCTATAACAATTAGATGCCCATTCAAAAGTGTAGGATCAGGAACGTAAACAAATAGAGCATGGAAAAGCAGCAATCACTTCATACCATTGAATGTTAAATGAATGTTGAGAAGTAGAAATGTATCACAAATAGGTACCTATGGAATGCGGGAGATGAATTAAAATACTGATTGTGGATCAATTTTTTTAAAAATGCCATAAAATCGTTATTTATGGACCAAATACACTGTTTTTTCTTTTAAAAAATATATAAAGTTCAAACC
Organism: Pseudococcus viburni; assembly: GCA_033439095.1. Lineage (NCBI taxonomy): Eukaryota > Metazoa > Arthropoda > Insecta > Hemiptera > Pseudococcidae > Pseudococcus > Pseudococcus viburni. The sequence continues at coordinate 2,195,184 of JAVBJF010000016.1, forward strand.
TTCTTTTTTCACGGATTGTGTACATTAAGGTGGCCCTTAAAAAAAAAAGTTCGGATTTTTTTCGGGACCCCCCCCCCCCTAGTTTGGTGCCACTACATGAGAAAATGACGTACAAAAAATTTCAGCTCAATTCGGCATTCTGACGTCACATTTACCACTACAACTGCATATTATCAGTTGTGTACTTTTTCAAAAGGGGGATTGCGAAAAAATTAACATTGCTTCTTATGGGAGGTCTATAGTTTTTCCAATTTTTTTCATTTCTGATGTGTGTAATTCTTTTTGTTTTTACAATTTTGACTAAGAATCGTGTGTGGTATCAAAATTCACGTTTTATTTCGACACCCACTTCATATTTATGTAAAGTTTTCAATTTGGGTCCTCCTCAAGACCTCCCCAATGGACCTATTTTGGGGATTTTGATGAAAGTAAAGTCGGAAACGTATTCTCTGAGTAAAAAACATGAATTTTGATACCACATTCGATTCTTTATGAAAAGTTTTTATTTTTGCCTTTTCCTGTCACCCCCCCCCCATGGGCCCATTTTGGGGGTTTTGATAAAGTAAAATCGGAATCGGATTTCGCGAGTAAAAAATACGGATTTTGATACCACACTCAATTTTTCAAAATATTTTTTCACCCCCCCCCCCCCCCCCCCCCTTCCTCCACTTTGGGTACTGGTGGTAGTTCGAAGTCAAAATGACCCCAAAACTGGGTTCGGATGCTCTGAATAACCCCTAGAATTAAATTTTCATTCTTGCCCCTCGAAAAATGTGTTTGAAAAATTTTTATCAAATGATTTGATTTTTTCTTTTCAGTTGCACTTTGTAAAATCCAAGCGCTCCCCCCCACCCCGGGGGCGCAAAAAAATTGAAAAGTAGCTTTTCCGATTCCAAATTTTATAAGGAATCGAATGCCGCAAACCAGAACATTCTATCTTCATTTCCATGTCTTTGGCGTGAATCTTAAGTCGCCGGGTCACTAGGGGTATTTTTAGCGTTTCGTTGTCGCGTGGCCATAGTGGAATATTATCAGCCGGGGCGCGCTACATCAATTTTTAAAAATGGGCTTTGAGGGACGGGTCAACATGCATCGATTGGGTTGAAATTTTTTGTACGTCATTTTCTCATGTAGTGCCACCAAACTAGAGGGGGGGGGTCCCCAAAACCAATTCCAACATTTCTTTTCCACCAAGTATAAATAAGGGCCACCCTAGTGTGCATCCGGGGGTGCGGTGAGGGCATATTTATGATGAGCAACTCATCGTTGAAAAATTTTTTTGGGGGGCTTATTAAATTGCCAAGAATAAAACTTTGATTAAAAAATAGATTCAAATTTCAATTTTACTTTAAAAAAATATAATAGTCCCTGCGGTTAGCTCGGGCATACTGCACTTTTTGAACACGGTTTGAAATGTGGTTTTTATTTTAGTATGACCCAAAAGAAAATTTTCGAGAAGTGGAGACGTCAAAAATTTCCCTTAGGAGCGGAGGGAGGGGGAGTTTTAGAGGGGGTTTTACCCCTATTTTTTCACATGAAGGGATTGGGGTAAATTTGGTGTCATTTTCATATAATTCGACCCCCCTGAACTCGAATCTGCGATTAGTTTTCCGATCTGAAGCGTAGAATTCACACAATCGCATGATTTGTGTCGCGAAAAGAGGCCAATTTTGAGGAAAAAGAGGTAAAATTGCGATTTTTTTCATCTTGAGACGAGTAATGTGGATCAAGTAAGGTTTGAACCCAGTTTTATATACATTTCGAACCTTCTGAATTCGAATTTGTTATTGGTTTCTCGATAGGAAGTGAAATGGATTCTTGATCGTCGCTTTTTGGTAGTGAAAAACAGCCAATTTTCGATAAAATTGACTCGAATTCGTAATTTCCCATCTTCTCAGCCCAATACCTCGAACCAATCCCGGTATGAAACCATTTTTATACGTAATTCGAACCTCCTGAACACGATTTTTTGATTAGTTTCCCGATTGGAAGTGGAGAATTCTCTCAATCGTGAAATTAGTGTAGCGTAAAATGTATAATTTTTGTTAAAATCGACTCTTAATTCGCAATTTCCCATCTTCTCAGCCCAATACCTCGAACCAATCCCGGTATGAAACCATTTTTAGACATAATTCGAACCTCCTGAACACGATTTTTCGATTACTTTCCCGATTGGAAGTAGAGAATTTTCTCAATCGTGAAATTAGTGTAGCGAGAAACACCCAAATTTTGCCAAAACTGACAGGCCTGTGAACGCCGTACTTTCCACGAGAGCGCCGTGGAAAATTTGATGCATCTGCACGGGTTTAATACGACGAGTGGTCAGGTTTAATTTTTACCAACAATGAAACAATAAAATATATCTGTTAATGGATAAGTAATTATCAAGAATTTTATCAAGAAAATATTCAAAAATAAATAAACAATAAATAAATAAATCTGAAAATCAACAAAATAAAGATGAAAAAATTAATTAACAAAATAATGTAATGTTACAATAAAATAAATATTCCAAAAATAAATTAAAAAAATATAAAAATCAACAAAATAAATATAAAAAATAAATATAAAAAAATAAATTAACAAAAAAAATGATATATAAATTTATTTATTTTATTGTATATTTTTATTTTTTAATGAATTTTTCAACTTCATTTTGTTGATTTTCAGTTTTTTTTAATTATTGTTTATTTATTTTTGAATATTTTCTTGATAACATTCTTGATATTATACTTATCCAATAACAGATATATTTTATTGTTTCATTGTTGGCCAAAATTAAAACCGACCACTCGTCGTATTAAACCCGTGCGGATGCATCAAATTTTCCACGGCGCTCTCGTGGAAAGTACGGCGTTCACGGGCCTGTCAGTTTTGGCAAAATTTGGGTGTTTCTCGCTACACTAATTTCACGATTGAGAAAATTCTCTACTTCCAATCGGGAAAGTAATCGAAAAATCGTGTTCAGGAAATTCGAATTATGTCTTAAAATGGTTTCATACCGGGATTGGTCCGAGGTATTGGGCTGAGAAGATGGGAAATTGCGAATTGGAGTCGATTTTAACAAAAATTATACATTTTACGCTACACTAATTTCACGATTGAGAGAATTCTCCACTTCCCATCGGGAAACTAATCGGAAAATCGTGTTCAGGAGGTTCGAATTACGTATAAAAATGGTTTCATACCAGGATTGGTTCGAGGTATTGGGCTCAGAAGATGGGAAATTGCGAATTCGAGTCAATTTTATCGAAAATTGGCTGTTTTTCACTACCAAAAAGCGACGATCAAGAATCCATTTCACTTCCTATCGAGAAACCAATAACAAATTCGAATTCAGAAGGTTCGAAATGTATATAAAACTGGGTTCAAACCTTACTTGATCCACATTACTCGTCTCAAGATGAAAAAAATCGCAATTTTACCTCTTTTTCCTCAAAATTGGCCTCTTTTCGCGACACAAATCATGCGATTGTGTGAATTCTACGCTTCAGATCGGAAAACTAATCGCAGATTCGAGTTCAGGGGGGGTCGAATTATATGAAAATGACACCAAATTTACCCCAATCCCTTCATGTGAAAAAATAGGGGTAAACCCCCCCTAAAACTCCCCCTCCCTCCGCTCCTAAGGGAAATTTTTGACGTCTCCACTTCTCGAAAATTTTCTTTTGGGTCATACTAAAATAAAAACCACATTTCAACCCGTGTTCAAAAAGTGCAGTATACCCCCGTTTTTTCATGCTAACCGCAGGGACTATAAATACTAGTATAACTTTACAAAAATTCATTTAAAAAGGCACTCACCCCCCCCCCCCCCCCCGAATAAGTTTTTCAAACATTTTCGCCCTCACTTCGCTCGGGCAATATTCATTCATTCCTTCTTTTTTTTTTTTTTTAAACTGATACCCATTTTTGCACCCCCATCTTTTTTTTATAAACATACTAAAGCTGGAAAAAATTAAGATATTGGTGAAAGTAGGGGGGCACTCATCGTTGATTCAATTAGGTATATCAGCTCTCAAATAGAAATCTATCTATGATTACTAAAAGAAACTGTCTACTTCGTAAAAAAAACTGACTAGTTTTATAAATTTCTTCAATTTTTAAACATTGTTCAAGTTTGGGAAAATTCTTCAATCAACTTTTGGAAAATTGTACATGATAGATAGTTTGAAATATTCTACAATTTTTGAAAATCATCACGGTTATAAAAAAATCGTCCATGTATCAGAAAATCGTCAAATTTTTGAAAAATTGTCCTTGTTTTAAATACATAATTGTCTAATTTTTGGAAAATTGTGCAGTTTTTATTCTATTACCAATGTAATTTTTAGAAAACATTAAAAAAATTGTTCAAACTTGAAAAAATTCTTCAATTTTTGAAAACTTTTTCAGTTTTAAAGATTGTTCAATTCTTGAAAAATTCATAAATTTTTTAAAAACTGCTCCGGTTTTGGAAAATATCGTCCAATTTCTTGTTGTCCAAGTCCACCAATACGTGAAATTAGGATTTCCGCAGATGAGTGATTTCATATTTATTCATTAGTTCACAGATAAGACTTTGCATCCCGTCCAAAAATTTTTCTTCTTTAGACCCCCAATTCCAGATCAAATGGATCAAGTATGATAAAATTTGAAACAATGAGTATTCCATTCTTCGACAACATTTCACCGATTCAGAATAAGACTGAGGAAACTTAAACGACTGTTTTTTCAACAGCAAGAAATTCCGATAGAAATCAATGGCACACCTTTAAACTGAACGTTCGGCCCTTATATTCCGAGGCTGGTAAATTTTTATTCGGTAAATTACTTAATTTTCAAAGTTCTTTTCTTTCTTTGGTAAGTTCAGCGTTGAAACGTGCTATTTACAGCAAGGTAAGATTTGCGACAGCCTACCCAGGTAATCCATATAGAGATGGCCGTAACCCGCAATACATTCGAGTTATCTAATAAAACGCTCCTTCGTATAAAAAAATACCATCCAGCCAAAAAATTGCAATCTCTTTTCGCCGTCGGAGCTTTGCTGGAAATTGGCTGCGAGCCCGTTCGATGCTCGACAATCGCCTCACCCCTCGCTTCTTCGTCTGCTCGAAGGTTGGCGTTATAAATGGCTATTTTTCAATGGTTCAATTGTGTACAAGTTGAAAAGTTTCTCGTGTAATAAATTCCAGCTCGAGGCAGGACGCGGTAGGCAGCGAAGATCTCCAGTTGTAAATGAATAATGCCCACCTTTCCGGAGCTTTTTCTTGGTATGTATTCGTTTTATCGCGGCCGCAGTATCATTGTTGGCCGCTTCTGCCGCACCGAGTTTGTTTAGGTGGAGCGGGACGGTGCGGGCGAACGCGAAGGGATCGCGTTGCTTTTAATACCGGCGAAGGGATTAATTTCACGACGCTTATAGCCGCTTTAAAGGAAAATTCGTGAGGTAGAATATTAATGGTCGAATTTTCCTTTTCTTAAAACTTTCATTAATAATACGCCGTAATCAATAACTCTCCGACTGTAGCTTTACGCCAGTCTTGACATCGCTTTTAATTACTATTAGGTATACCAAGTTTTCGAACACTATTTCTACACAAAGGTATAAATATAGACGATGCGACCGTCGCCGACGCCGTTTATAAATTAAACTTCGCACTTCGGCTCGTTTAATTCACTCGAAAGCAAAAAAATACTGTAGGCACTCAGTACACGCTATCGAATGGAGATTTGGTTAACCCGACGACGAATATTTATGCAAAGTAAGTAAGCAGCGTGCCTTCCGAATACGTACACAGTATCATACAGAAAAATACTCATTAGAATAGAAAAAAGCTGCTACGTTGATCAATACTTTTTTTGCAATATGTTTTTTTTTTGTCAACTCTCCCCTGCTTTTTCATGAATAAAAAATGGTTACTTCACTTTCAATTTTCTCACCATCCCCAGTACTTCGTCTGCGTTGTATGAAAAGCGTAAATGAACTCCCTTTACGTAACAATGATGTAATAAGGACTCTTCGTTTTAATAATTTTTAACCCTCGGTGACGACAACGACCAAGTTGGTTAGTATTTTTCCATTTTTTTCTTTTCAAAAAAATCACACTGTGAAATTTTTGCAGCGTGTTGCGGTTTCACTTTTGCGAATGATTTTGAATACTTAGAAGGATTAAAAAAGTGTGGTGCGTTTAAATACGAAGGATTTTGAATTTTCGGTTGACCCAGACTCCGCAAATTGCAAAGTACAATTATAAATTCCAACGGGTTTGTTTTGGATTTTTTCATTTCAACGTAACAAGGTCTTCTTTTAATGATTGGAAAAATACCCCTTTTCTTATATCAGTCACATGGACTCGAATGAAAAATTTGTTGGATCTGTTATATTTTTCAATGTGAAAAATAGCTGAACTGAAGTTATAAAATAGTCAAGACCAACATTGAATAGGTAAAACAAAATCGTAAAGAATTATTCCATACCAAGAGGGAGGGGTACAGATAACGTGTGACCTGTCGTTTGTTCGGATTTTGAGGGCACTGAGTTCGAATATTTGTTAATCTTTTGGATTCGACCCTTCATGCCTCCCAGCCACCCTTCCCAATTTTGGGGAAAAGTATGTTTTGAAAAAAATGAAAATAACGTGTGGCATATCGATTCTCACCAATTTGAGATCGTAAAATTCAAATATCGACTTACTTTTTGATCTGACTCCATTCCCTTAAAATCGTTGTTGGAAATTGACGTAAAAATACATGAAATTAAGTCGCATTAAAAGTCGAAAACATCGTAAGAATTGACCTAAAATATTTTATAAAAAATTTTCCAAAAATCGATCTATCTTTACATGAAAATTCCACCATCATTCCCATAAATGGAATTTGATTCGTTAATAAATAAAAGAAGAGTACATTATACGACCATCCTTATTTGAATATTTCCGATAATTTTCTAATAATAATAGACATTTTCAACGATTTTAAAGATACCTATTGATTTTCATATTTCTTCTTTCGATGGTTACGATTTTTTTTTTATCGTATATGAGCAATGAACATTCTATCAGCTGCCCAAGTTAATTTCTGCACTTTCTCGAGAAATTTAAAATTTTTCAATAAGCTCTGTAAGCTACAGAATATTTAGAAATGATTAAATTCATTTTCGAAGGATTAATACCTATTAGGTTGTAGGGCATCTGGCTTTTATTCATTTTATTAAAAAAGTAGAACTTCTCAAAGATATATTTTCGCTGAAAAAATTACCTGCCATTTTTAAAATTACAAAAATTCGCCGAAAATAAAAAATCAAATGGAACAGCTGAAATTTTAGGCATGTACTTACTCTCTAATTTTGAATCAGTCAAAATATCACTGATTCAATTTGTAACAGTAAATTATTTCTCAGACAACGGATTAATCAGTGATTTTTTGCAACGTGCGTAATTAATACTGTAGGAATCAGTACAATTTCAATTTTAACTGAATGATTCAGTAAATTATCACCGATTCATTTCGTATATTACAAAATTTACTATTGAATCAGTAAAATTTACTGAAGTTTCGGTAGTTTTTCAACTCATTCAGAGATGATTTTTTTTTTTTACGGAATGAATCAGCGAAGTTCCACTGATTCGGGAGTAGTTCAGTTTTGTATAACACAGGGCGACACGAATTTTGTTTTTGGGTTCTCATTGCCAAATTTGGGTTGCTGTTATGTAACTAATAAAGGAAAACAATTTTTTTTGACCAAAGTTTGCTTTGGGGGGTGGGGGGGGGCAAAAAACTGATTTTTCGAGGTCAATAAGCCTGAGCATTACAAAAAAAATTGGAAATTTTTTTTTCGACTAATCTTGTAGGAAATTTCACGGCGAATCCAATGCCGCAAACCGCAAACCTCCGTCTCTTTTTTTAAAAAAGTTACAGCTCATTCTTTCCAAAATTTTGTGAAAAAATCGCATTTTTTTGTTTTTTTTTTCGCAAAGAAGTGAAATTTGAGAGATAAGTAAGGATTTTAAGGCCATAATGACCATGGTGAGAGTTGTAGGAAATTTTACGGCGAATCGAATGCCGCAAACTGCGGACCTCTATCTCTTTTTGAAAAAAAGGTACAGCTCATCCTTAAAACCCTTAGTTTTCTCTCAAATTTTACTTTTTCGCGAAAAAGGCACAAAAAATGTGATTTTTTTCACAGAATTTTGTAAAGAATGAGCTGTAACTTTTTTTCAATAAGAGATAGAGGTCCGCGATTTGCGGTATTCGATTCGCCGTGAAATTTCCTACAACTCTCACCATGGTCATTATGGCCTTAAAATCCTTACTTTTCTCTCAAATTTCACTTCTTTGCGAAAAAAAAACAAAAAAATGCGATTTTTTCACAAAATTTTGGAAAGAATGAGCTGTAACTTCTTTTAAAAAAGAGACGGAGATCTGCGGTTTGCGGCATTGGATTCGCCGTGAAATTTCCTACAAGATTAGTCCAAAAAAAATTTCCAATTTTTTTTGTAATGCTCAGGCTTATTGACCTCGAAAAATCAGTTTTTTGCCCCCCCCCCAAAGCAAACTTTGGAAGCCAGGATTGAGCAAGGTGATGTATTTTGATGTCTAGAAACAGAATTTCGGCATGAGAACCCAGAAACAGAGCAAAAAAATGTTTTTGTCGCCCTGTGTAATATTTCAATCAGTCAATTCTAACTGCAAACAAATGAAAATTGACTGAACAACATTTACAGTAGAAAAAAACACCAGTTGAATCCGTTGAATGAAAAAAAAATTCTTACTACTGAATTGGCGAAAAAAACTGAAATTTTGGTAGTTTTTCAACTGATTCGGAAGTAATGTTTTTTTACTAAATGAATCAGTAAAATTATATTTTTTTACAGTAAATTTGGCATTAACATGATTCTGAAGATTTCATTCAGTAAGTACATAATTCTCACTCAATTTTAACTTCAAACCAGTGAAAATTAACCGATTCAAATTAAGAGAGTATAGGTTTGAAACATGCTCTTCGCGATATCCCACTCTTTTTCAAATCAAAAGCGGACACTTGGTGTGTTCCTCTTTTTAAATTTAAGTATGTCTCAGATTTTTTTAAAAATTGAACGAAATACTTTCCATATTATACTGAATTTTCTGAACTATTTTGAGAGAGAGAGGGATTGGCTGGAGCATATGGAAAGGGGAAGGATAAAAAAGAAAGTGATGCTGGAAAAATAATTTTATGGAATAGCCAAACATACGTTTCAGATAATTCGATTCGACTAATCGTCTACTCGTGCACTAAAATATCTAAAACATCCTTTGAAAATACATAGCCACACATGTCATCTAAAACTGACAGCTTTATTTAACAGCAGCCAGATAGTTCACAGACTACACAACTACACATGTACGTACCTATATAATTCGATGTCAGCACGATGACATACAAATGACTTTCATGTACTGATAAACATCTCCACATACGTACATTAAAAAAAACCACATACGCTGCTACCCCCAGTTTCGTGCATAATCTAACAATATGAAAGTAATTATGTTGGTTCATATTTTTTCTTCAGCCCCCATGGACCAACTCTTTCGCTTTCTCAGCCTTGTATTTTCATATCTGATTCCGAAAACGTTTCGAACCGAAAAATAAAAACATAAAAAGCCAGCTACCGAAATCCAATCTGGGTTTTTTGATTTCATCGACGAGAACACAGACGCGGCTATCCACATCACCAAAATAGGTATCTAAAATACATTTCACCACTCGTGTTTAGGCACATTTGTTTTTGACAGCTGCTGATGATCCATTAATAATGCAAACAAACCGACGACGGCGCCATATAACGCTGCTACGGTAATGTGAAAAAGTATACTCTTATCCTCGCGGTAGACGTTAGGCTGAACATAGAAGAGAGGGTGAAGGACGAAGGGATAGTTGTAATTTGTATACGCGAGATTTTAGCTTTCAAGTTCACACTTTACAACTAAAACATCTCACACTGCGACCGCAGCTCGTCTCTGAAATAATTTCGTATTCTCTGTTAACCAATTATTCGTCTACTTCTGGAACTGTGTCTATTTATCGAGTGATCTTATACCGCGACGAGTGATGAGAAAGGGATTATGTTATAAATTAAGAACTGCATAGTTATCGAAAGAATATCATTCTAATTTATTAAAACTTACATGACGGTTTGAAAATATCAAAAAATTGGCATTTTCGAGGGCATTGGTCCAATTTGGTCCAACCTAGGATCCAAACGCAAATTTCAAGGAAAAAAATACGAACATGCTACACTATGGAGTTTACGTTGACCTCGAATTAATTTTTTATCGTTTGAAAAATACACAATAATTTTGTTTTGAATCATAATAAATAAAAAAATTTAAATTTTTTTTTGAAAATGTTGTACGTCAGTGCAGCCAGTTGCTAATTGTGATATTGTGATATTATGTGAACTCGAATTCATTATTTTTTCGTCAAGTGATTGGACCAATTTTTTTTCACAATCAATAGAAGTACGTTTCGAATTTGAAGTCATCGGAACATCACAATTAGCAACTGGCTGCACTGACGTACAAAATTTTTCAATGTGGTGGAAATTGAAAAAAAAGAAAATCAGTACAAGAATAAAATTAATTCTATTTGAGTAAAAAGACAACCCAAGCCTAAAACTAAATTTATTACTTACAGGTACCTACTTGTCAAGAAAAAAATCCTACATTCAGTCACCCAGATTTTATAACCCTGATAATTTCGAAAAAAAGAAAAGAAAAAAAAAAATTCAAAAGGCAGTACGTGACTAGAATTCATTCCTTTTGTGTAAAAAACCCAATCCGAAAAATAGACAGGTGAACTCCTTCAAACACTCGCCCCTAAAATTTTATTGCCTTCGAAATTTTAAAAGGGGAATAGAAAAAGATAATAAAGAACAATAACCTTATACGTGACTAGAATTTATTTCTTTTGAGTGAAAATCTCAAGTTGAAAAATAGAGTCGTAAAATTCTTCAGACAATAGGTCTCCCAAATTTTACAACCTTTAAATTTCCGAAAAAATAAAATAAAAAGTACAAAAGGCAAGCCGGCCACCAGATGTGATGTCATAAATTTTATTACCCCCATTGTGCTCCAGTTGTTATTGAATTATGTGACTATTGTCTAATATGACTCAGCAATTTTATTCACCACCTGCTGTGAGCTAAAACCTTTGTATCTGCCCTCTGGAAAAGTTGTTTACCAAATCATACAATCTTTCTGGGGAGCCAATCAGATTGCAGATTGGTGTTCTAGGTTGAAAGGTGGGGGTATTTCGGAAGTGACCTCAGCTGGTGTTGCTTGCATTTTACCTCCAGTCAGTTAGATGAGCTACTCCCTCAAGGTTGCTTCAAAGGTCGTGGGTGTTAGTGTAGTTTCAGATGTGATTTTTTTCTTCATAATTTTTTTGAGGTTGATCGTTTTGCCGTTTTTTTTTATTTTCATTGTCAACATTTTTGGAGTGGTTTTAGATGTGATTTTTTTCTTAATAATTTTTTTGAATTTGATCATATTACATGATTTTTTTTATTTTTATTGATCATATTGCATGCTTTTTTTTAATTTCATTGTCAGCATTTTTAAAGTGAAGTTTTTAATGTTGGTTTATTAAACCTGGAAAAGGGTTCAGTGCTGCAGAAGGTCAATAACCAGTCTAGCTGAAGTACCCCTGAGGATTTAATTAGACAGAAGGTATGTTTATTAAAAATTTTTTATCCTAAATTTTTTTCAAAGTTATTCCAAATTTTTTTATTAAAATTTTTTTTCAACATTTAAAAAAAATTTCAACACTCGACCCTAAATTCATTTTTTTTTCGAAATTTTTTCTAGCATTAATTTTTCCGTAAATCAGTTTTTCTTACAAAAAATTTATCAAGCTTGAATTTTTTTTTTTTAATTTTGCTATGTAAGAAATTTTTTCAAAAAAAATTTCAACCCCTATTTAGCCACAACACTTTTCCTTCAAATTTTTTCAGACCCTTTTGTTCACTCGGAGATTTTTCCGACTCAAAATTTTTTCTCAAAATTTTTCCCATTGGAATTGTTTTTTTTCGAAATTTTTTCTAGCAAAATTTTTTCTGTAAATTTTTTCATACAAAAAATTTTTCTAGCTTGAAAATTTTCTTAGATTTTGCTATGTACCTGAGCAATTTTTTCAATAAAACTTTCAACCCCCAAAGTAGTTCTAAATTTTTAATTTTTTGAAACATTTAAAAAAAATTATCACTTTTTCATAATTTTTAGCCTCAACACTTATTGTTTAAATTTTTCAAGACCCTTTTGTTCACTCTAAAGAAAAATTTCAATTTTTCATAATTTTTAGCCTCACCACTTATTCTTTAAATTTTTCCAGACCCTTTTATTCACTCTAAAGATTTTTCTTCAACTTTTTCCAACTCTAAATTTGTTTTTTTTTCGAAATTTTTTCTAGCATTAATTTTTTCGTAAATCAGTTTTTCGTACCAAAAATTTTTCAAGCTTGAAAATTTTTTTTAATTTTGCTATGTAAGAAATTTTTCCAAAAAAATTTTCAACTCCTATTTAGCCCCAACACTTTTCCTTCAAATTTTTTCAGACTCTTTTGTTCACTCTGAAGATTTTTCCGACTCAAAATTTTTTCTCAAATTTTTTTCCATTGGAATTGTTTTTTTTCGAAATTTTTTCTAGCATTATTTTTTCTGTAAATTTCTTTATACAAAAAATTTTTCTAGCTTGAAAATTTTCTTAGATTTTGCTATGTACCTGAGCAATTTTTTTCAATAAAACTTTCAACCCCCAAAATAGTTCTAAATTTTTAATTTTTTGAAACATTAAAAAAAAATTTTCACTTTTTCATAATTTTTAGCCTCAACACTTATTCTTTAAATTTTTCAAGACCCTTTTGTTCACTCTAAAGAAAAATTTCAATTTTTCATAATTTTTAGCCTCAACACTTATTCTTTAAATTTTTCCAGACCCTTTTGTTCACTCTAATGATTTTTCTCCAACCTTTTCCAACTCTAAATTTGTTTTTTTTCGAAATTTTTTCTAGCATTAATTTTTCTGTAAATCAGTGTTTCATACCAAAAATTTTTCAAGTTTGAAAATTTTCTTTAATTCTGCTATGTAATAAATTTTTCCAAAAAAATTTTCAAACCCTTTTTAGCCCCAACACTTTTCCATTTTTCCAGACCCTTTTGTTCACTCGGAAGATTTTTCTCCAACTTTTTCCAACTCTAAATTTGTTTTTTTTTTTGAAATTTTTTCTTGCATTAATTTTTCCGTAAATCAGTTTTTCAAACCAAAAATTTTTCAAGCTTGAAAATTTTCTTTAATTTCGCTATGTAAGAAATTTTTCCAAAAAAATTTTCACCCTCTTTTTAGTCCCAACACTTTTCCTTCAAATTTTTTCAGACCCTTTTGTTCACTCTGAAGATTTTTCTCCAACTTTTTTCGACCCAAAATTTTTCCTCAAAATTTTTTTCCATTGGACTTGTTTTTTTTCAAAATTTTTTCTAGCAATATTTTTTCTGTAAAGTTTTCATACCAAAAATTTTTCTAGCTTGAAAATTTTCTTACTTTGCTTTGCGGGCCATTTTTTCCAAAAAAATTTCAACCCCTTTCTAGCCCCAACATTCTTCCTTTAAATTTTTTCAGACACTTCTGTTCACTCTAAAGATTTTTCTCCAACTTTTTTTGACTCTAAATTTTTTCTCAAAATTTCTCAAAATTTTTTCTCAAAATTTTTCCCATTGAAATTGTTTTTTTTTCAAAATTTTTCCTAGCATTATTTTTTCTGTAAATTTTTTCATACAAAAAATTTTTCTAGCTTGAAAATTTTCTTAGATTCTGCTATATACCTGAGCAATTTTTTTCAATATAACTTTCTACCCCCAAAGTAGTTCTAAATTTTTAATTTTTTGAAACTTTCTCAAACTAATTTTTTATCAAAAATGTTGCCATTTGAATTGTTTTTTTTCGAACTTTTTTCTAGCAATAATGTTTCTATAAGTTTTTCATACCAAAAATTTTCCTAGCTTCCAACCCTAAATTTTTTCTCAAGTGTTTCCATTTGAATTGTTTTTTTTCGAAAGTTTTTCTAGCTTGAAAATTTTCTTAGATTTTGCTTTGTGGGCCATTTTTTCCAAAAAAATTTTCAACCCTTTTCTAGCCCACAACACTTTTCCTTCAAATATTTTCAAACCCATTTTTTCACCCTTAAAGATTTTTCTCCAACTTTTTTCGACTCGATCGTTTTTCTCCCAAAATTTTTTCCATTGGAATTGTTTTTTTTTTCGAAATGTTTTTCATTCCAAAAATTTTTCTAGTTTAAAAATATTCTTAGATTTTGCTATCCATTTTTTCACCCTTAAAGATTTTTCTCCAACTTTTTTCGACTCGATCGTTTTTCTCCCAAAATTTTTTCCATTGGAATTGTTTTTTTTTCGAAATGTTTTTCATTCCAAAAATTTTTCTAGCTTAAAAATATTCTTAGATTTTGCTATGTACCAGAGCAATTTTTTCCAAAAAAATTTTTAAACCCCAAAGTACTTCCAAATTTTTTTATTCTAATTTTTTTTTACATTTTAAAAACAAATTCAACTCATTATCATTTTTAGTCCCCACACTTTTTCTTTAAATTTTTCCGGACCCTTTTGTTCACTCTACAGATTTTTCTCCATTTTTTTTCAACTCTACATTTTTTCTCAAAAATGGTTCCATTTGAATAGTTTTTTTCGAAATTTTTTCTAGCAATAATTTTTCCATAACAGTTTTCATACAAAAAATTTTCCTAGCTTCTAACCCGAAATTTTTTCTCAAAAGTATTTCCATTTGAATTTTTTTCGAAATTTTTTCTAGCAATAATTTTTTGCAAAACAAGTTTTTCATACCAAAAATTTTTCTAGCTTGAAAATTTTCTTAGATTTAGCTTTGTGGGCCATTTTTTTCAAAATTCTTTCCATTGGAATTTTGTTTTTTTGAAATTTTTTCTAGCATCATTTTTTCTGTAAAGTTTTTCATTCTAAAAATTTTTTTAGCTTAAACATATTCTTAGATTTTGCTATGTACCACAGCAATTTTTTCCAAAAAAAATTTTGAACCCCCAAAGTATTTCCAAATTTTTTTATCCTAAATTTTTTTTACATTTCAAAAAAATTTCTCAACTCCCTATCATTTTTAGCCCCAGCAATTTTTCTTTAAATTTTTCCGGACCCCTTTGTTCACTCTATAGATTTTTCTCAATTTTTTTTCAACCCTAAATTTTTTCTCAAAAATGGTTCCATTTGAATGGTTTTTTTCGTAATTCTTTCTAGCATCATTTCTCCGTAAAACAAGTTCTCATACCAACAGTTTTTCTAGCTTGAAAATTTTCTTAGATTTTTCTATGTACATGAGCAATTTTTTCCAAAAAATTATTCAACTCCCAAAGTTGTTCCAAATTTTTTATTCTTAATTTTTTTCAACATTGAAAAAAAAATTGAAATCCTAAGCATTTTTAGCCCCAACACTTTTTTTAAAAATATTTCCAGACCCTTTTCAAACTCTCTTGTTCACTCTAAAAATTTTTCTCCAACTTTATTCAACCCAAAATTCATTGTTTTTTTTGAAATTTTTTCTATCAATAATTTTATTGTAAAACAGTTTTTCATGCCAAAAATTTTTCAAGCTTGAAAATTTTCTTTCTCAATTTTTTTTCAACCCTAAATTTTTTCTCAAAAATGGTTCCATTTGAATGGTTTTTTTCGTAATTTTTTTTAGC